>CM056598.1:1309622-1542122 GCA_029721355.1 Tegillarca granosa | reverse complement strand
AAACACACACAAACCCACACACACAAACACACACAAACCCACACACACACACACACACACACACACACACACTCTCTCTCTCTCTCTCTCTCTCTCTCTCTCTCTCTCTCATTATAACTTTGGATAGATAAACATGCATTAAACAATTTATTTGTTATATGGAGTGATGTTTCTAATTTGATTTTTACATCTATTCAAAGATCTCATCATCTTAATAATTATTATTTATAATTTTAAAAAAAAAATATGAAATGATTTTTGTGATATGTAAACTTTATATATAAATAAACTTTCATTCAGTGTATTCTGTTTATTGTGTGACATGTACAGTATATATACTTTTATTGTCTAGTTGATATTGTTGTTACATTCTTCTTAAATCTGGTACAGCATGCAACACAAGTCATCAAATTTCAAACCTCAGATGTTTTTTTAGATTAATTCACTTTTTATCTGTTGACAGGTTTCATAAGAGACTGGACGGTATATCAGAAAATAGCAGAACCTGATCTAAGAGTAAGTCATATATAAATTGTGTACATTTAGAGTAGGGACTAAAGTTGACTTATGAAAAGAAAGAATAAGAATATTGATATTGGCGCTGTCGTTAGACAGGTGAGCTAAAAATAATGTTAAAGTGTATTAATATTGGCAGAAATTAATTTAATGTCAAAAGTGCGAATATTAATACACAGCCGATATACAGGTAAATACTTATACAGTATGTGAAATAAGAAATAAGCTACATGAAGGATTCTCAAAATATTTGGAGTCCTTGGTATTCTAACACAGTAAAACTTTGATTAAAATGACAAATTAAGCTGAATTCTTTATGTTAATTGAAACGCTTGCTTTTTTGTTTTAAGAATCAAAAAGAAGTGTGTAAAGAGTTGTAACAAGAGAGTATAGTCAGAATCAGAAACAGCAAACAACAAAAGGACGTACATAGCAAAGAAAACTAATATATAACTTAACACATTATACAACAGGATATTCACTAGACACAATCACAACATAACGATAACCAAACATCACAATAATAAGTGCTCTTTGACAGATCGATGTCAAATCTAATTCTTACCTGCAGGATTATTGGTTCATTTTCTGGTAAACTAAGGCTAACTTTGACATTGATTTTGACTAGATAATTCAGCATTAAATTTTATAGAAAAGTTTGGGTTTTTTGTTTTTTTTTTCATTTTGAAAATATTCAATTTGATAATTTTGATACAAATTTAAACATACTGTAATTTTATTTTTATTCTTTTTGTCAGGACACTTCTATAAATCATATTGAGTTACATCACAGCGGAAGACGTCTCATGGTGCATAGCAGAGATAACATTATACGTATGTTTGATCTTCGAGTGTAAGTATTATAATACGTAACCATGACAACTTGTTTACTTTTCATCTCCATCATTGATGTAACATGTTACAAGTTATTTGTACCTTTAGTTTAATGACAGAAATTTGAGCATTTATTATATGTATATTTTATGGTTGTGACTTGAGTGACATTATATATGGAGTAAATGTAAGATGATTTTAACTGGTTTTTTTTTTTTTTTTTTTTTTTTTTTTTTGTATTTAGTTTCCCTTTCCTTTTAGAAGCAGAAATTTATCATCATAACAGTAATGATTTTTATTTATGTTACCCGGTAGTTATAGCAACAGAATTTTTTTTTGATTTTAATCATATTCAATGCACAGTAAATTGGACATTTTGTTTAAAGTTTTGTTTTAGTGTTATTAGTGAAGCTTTTAAATGAAAACTTGATACTTCTCTAAAGAGGTATTTCAAGTAACAATCACAGTCATTTCTACTAAGGAGAACTTACGTTGAAGTTTCTACTGAGGAGAACTGACACTAAAATACTCAACACTACAGATAAATGTGATATCATATTTTTGTTAATGATTTTTTTCTTTAATTACTTTATATTTGTTTATTTAATTTGCTTTTGTTACACTGTCTATGTAAACATTTCCCCATTAACAGTTAGGAGAGACTGAAGTTTTTGTTTTGTATATGTTCAGTTACATTATTTCTGCTAAGTTGGGATATTTACAAAACACAAAATTAATTTAAAGCACTTCTCTAACCATGTTTGAGATATTTTTCATAGTTTAAGCACTAAATACAGAAAGTAGCAGAAAACATCGAGATAATTTTCTATTTTTCTATCACTAAAAATTTGTGACAATGTTTCAAGACACATGTTTTTCTATCACTGAAAATTTGTGACAGTGTTTCCAGATACATATTTAATCCTTTAAAAATCACCTGTCTTAAAATTTGTGACAGTGTTTCCAGATACATATTTAATCCTTTAAAAATCACCTGTCTTAAAATTTGTGACAGTGTTTCCAGATACATATTTAATCCTTTAAAAATCACCTGTCTTAAAATTTGTGACAGTGTTTCCGATACAAATTTAATCCTTTAAAAATCACCTGTATCAAAATTTGTGACATTGTTTCCAGATACATATTTAATCCTTTAAAAATCACCTGTCTCAAAATTTGTGACAGTGTTTCCAGATACATATTTAATCCTTTAAAAATCAACTGTCTCAAAATTTGTGACAGTGTTTCCAGATATATATTTAGTCCTTTAAAAATCACCTGTCTTAAAATTTGTGACATTGTTTCCAGATACATTTTTAATCCTTTAAAAATCACCTGTCTCAAAATTTGTGACAGTGTTTCCAGATACATATTTAATCCTTTAAAAATCAACTGTCTCAAAATTTTTGACAGTGTTTCCAGATATATATTTAGTCCTTTAAAAATCACCTGTCTTAAAATTTGTGACATTGTTTCCAGATACATATTTAATCCTTTAAAAATCACCTGTCTCAAAATTTGTGACAATGTTTCCAGATACATATTTAATCTTTTGAAAATCACCTGTCTCAAAATTTGTGACAGTGTTTCCAGATACATTTTTAATCCTTTAAAAATCACCTGTCTTAAAATTTGTGACAATGTTTCCAGATACATATTTAATCCTTTAAAAATCACCTGTCTCAAAATTTATGACAGTGTTTCCAGATACATATTTAATCCTTAAAAAATCACATGTCTTAAAATTTGTGACAATGTTTCCAGATACAAATTTAATCCTTTAAAAATCACCTGTATCAAAATTTGTGACATTTTTTCCAGATACATATTTAATCCTTTAAAAATCACCTGTCTCAAAATTTGTGACAATGTTTCCAGATACATATTTAATCCTTTAAAAATCACCTGTCTTAAAATTTATGACAGTGTTTCCAGATTCAAAATTTTAATCCTTTAAAAATCACCTGTATCAAAATTTGTGACATTGTTTCCAGATACATATTTAATCCTTTAAAAATCACCTATCTCAAAATGTGTGACAATGTTTCCAGATACAAATTTAATCCTTTAAAAATCACCTGTATCAAAATGTGTGACAATGTTTCCAGATACATATTTAATCTTTAAAAATCACCTGTTTCAAGCTTGTAGATTTTTATTTACCCATAGATTTGAAGTAAGGTATTCACTTTTTACTACTAGATTTAGTTACTATTTTCACAATTTTGCTTTACACATTAGCTTTTTATCAATTTATTAAATGTGTGTGTGTGTGTGTGTGTGTGTGTGTGTGTGTGTGTGAGAGAGAGAGAGAGAGAGAGAGAGAGAGAGAGAGAGAACTACCTATGTATCTCACAATATAAGATTTTAAGTGGATATAAAAAATCCACAACGGACTTAGACCTATTTGTACAAGAAAAAAAATGTTTCCAAAAGCAAAGTTTTAAGATGTATTGGATAATGGAAGATATTTCTTATTGGTTTTTGTCCAAATATATGTAGACTAAATTAAAATCTTACAGTGTTAAATTGTCAGGTAATGATAAAGTATGAGTTTTAAACCTGTTTTTGCTGTGATTAATATTAATATATATATATATGTATATAATTATATTATATTTTATTTTATTTTATTTTTATTGTATCAGTAACATTACTTTGACTTAACAACTTAAAGTTTATATTTTACCTGTAGAACCAATAGTTTGATCAGTACAAATATATAAGGTGTCATTACATCAATGAAATCCATTAATAGATTGATTTATACAAGTTTTTCATTCAAACAACTTTTTTTCTTTACAGGAGGTAAATTACTAGTTAAAAGTGGTACTCTACTCACGGTTTTGCAGCAATCTTTTTATTGATCTATTTTAAATATAAACCAAACCTGTTCTTATTTTGTATTTGAAATAACAGTTCTTCTCTGTGATTTTACTTTATTTTAATTCATGGTTGAACAGGCTGCATTGTTAAAAGCTCATCCATAAAAGCATGAAAATAATACCACAGATTTCATTACAGACTGCAATCACCTGGATGGCTCAGTGGTAGTTAATCTGCCTCAAGATGAAGGATTGTGTGTTTGAACCTCAGGGAGGTTATATACAAGACCTTAAAATGTGAGATACTGCTTCCTTGTTTAGGGCTCTGCAGAGTACCTGCTGGTTCACCCAGTGCCAGGATAATGTGTCTGGGGGGAGTGGTATGCTTGTCTGCAGTATACTGACTAAGTGAGCTAGCCCTGAGTGTTTGCTGGTACAAAGCAGACTTTAATGCAGACACACATCTCATATACACATGAACTTATTCTAAAATTAATCCTAAGACGTTAATAAACTTGCTCTCATTGCAAATATCTGAAAAATTGCTGATGAGATGTAAAACAACATTACAACCAACCAATCTAACAAGCATGGTCTGTAAAACAACATTACAACCAACCAGTCTAACAAGCATGGTCTGTAAAACAACATTACAACCAACCAATCTAACAAGCATGGTCTGTAAAACAACATTACAACCAACCAATCTAACAAGCATGGTCTGTAAAACAACATTACAACCAACCAGTCTAACAAGCATGGTCTGTAAAACAACATTACAACCAACCAATCTAACAAGCATGATATGTAAAACAACATTACAACCAACCAATCTAACAAGCATGGTCTGTAAAACAACATTACAACCAACCAATCTAACAAGCATGGTCTGTAAAACAACATTACAACCAACCAATCTAACAAGCATGGTCTGTAAAACAACATTACAACCAACCAATCTAACAAACATGGTCTGTAACAACATTACAACCAACCAATCTAACAAGCATGGTCTGTAAAACAACATTACAACCAACCAATCTAACAAGCATGGTCTGTAAAACAACATTACAACCAACCAATCTAACAAGCATGGTCTGTAAAACAACATTACAACCAACCAATCTAACAAGCATGGTCTGTAAAACAACATTACAACCAACCAATCTAACAAGCATGGTCTGTAAAACATTACAACCAACCAATCTAACAAGCATGGTCTGTAAAACAACATTACAACCAACCAATCTAACAAGCAGGGTCTGTAAAACAACATTACAACCAACCAATCTAACAAGCATGGTCTGTAAAACAACATTACAACCAACCAATCTAACAAGCAGGGTCTGTAAAACAACATTACAACCAACCAATCTAACAAGCATGGTCTGTAAACAACATTACAACCAACCAATCTAACAAGCATGGTCTGTAAAACAACATTACAACCAACCAATCTAACAAGCATGGTCTGTAAAACACATTACAACCAACCAATCTAACAAGCATGGTCTGTAAAACAACATTACAACCAACCAATCTAACAAGCATGGTCTGTAAAACAACATTACAACCAACCAATCTAACAAGCATGGTCTGTAAAACAACATTACAACCAACCAATCTAACAAGCATGGTCTGTAAAACAACATTACAACCAACCAATCTAACAAGCATGGTCTGTAAAACAACATTACAACCAACCAATCTAACAAGCATGGTCTGTAAAACAACATTACAACCAACCAATCTAACAAGCATGGTCTGTAAACAACATTACACCAACCAATCTAACAAGCATGGTCTGTAAAACAACATTACAACCAACCAATCTAACAAGCATGGTCTGTAAAACAACATTACAACCAACCATCTAACAAGCATGGTCTGTAAAACAACATTACAACCAACCAATCTAACAAGCATGGTCTGTAAAACAACATTACAACCAACCAATCTAACAAGCATGGTCTGTAAAACAACATTACAACCAACCAATCTAACAAGCATGGTCTGTAAAACAACATTACAACCAACCAATCTAACAAGCTGGTCTGTAAAACAACATTACAACCAACCAATCTAACAAGCATGGTCTGTAAAACAACATTACAACCAACCAATCTAACAAGCATGGTCTGTAAAACAGCATTACAACCAACCAATCTAACAAGCATGGTCTGTAAAACAACATTACAACCAACCAATCTAACAAGCATGGTCTGTAAAACAGCATTACAACCAACCAATCTAACAAGCATGGTCTGTAAAACAGCATTACAACCAACCAATCTAACAAGCATGGTCTGTAAAACAGCATTACAACCAACCAATCTAACAAGCATGGTCTGTAAAACAACATTACAACCAACCAATCTAACAAGCATGGTCTGTAAAACAACATTACAACCAACCAATCTAACAAGCATGGTCTGTAAAACAACATTAAAACCAACCAATCTAACAAGCATGGTCTGTAAAACAGCATTACAACCAACCAATCTAACAAGCATGGTCTGTAAAACAACATTACAACCAACCAATCTAACAAGCATGGTCTGTAAAACAACATTACAACCAACCAATCTAACAAGCATGGTCTGTAAAACAACATTACAACCAACCAATCTAACAAGCATGGTCTGTAAAACAGCATTACAACCAACCAATCTAACAAGCATGGTCTGTAAACAGCATTACAACCACAATCTACAAGGGTCTGTAAACTACACCAACCAATCTAACAAGCATGGTCTGTAAAACAACATTACAACCAACCAATCTAACAAGCAGGGTCTGTAAAACAGCATTACAACCAACCAATCTAACAAGCATGGTCTGCAGTGTTTTAAAGTGTATAACCAATATAATTGATATACATTGCATTACATCATAAATCCTGTGAACTTATAATTGCAAATACATAATAAAACTATTGGAAAATATATTCATTTGTATTTTAACAGTATTTTCTTCACAAGATTTGATATCAGTTAAAATTTATATTATCAGAGTTGCAATACTAAAATATGTACATGTAGTTAACTTTATATAAGTATTGATTGTAAATTTATGAATTTGTCACTTCAGACCTGTGGTATTTCCAGCCTATGGAAAGTTAAAGCAATTTAAGTTCGAAACATTGTGTTTTTAGTATTTTTTTTTATAAAATCTTTATGACATTTTGATTTTTCACTACCCATTTTTGTAAAGATTACCATGGTAACAGAGCTTTCAACAAGACAGCCTAGACAAATAAAATAATTTACTGGCTCAAATCATGTTTTAGTTTGAAAGTAAAAGATGTCGAGCATTGATATACACCAAAGGTTTGGTTTATACCATCATCATCACAACAGGAAAATGTCTGTAAATCACCTCTATAGTGAGCCCTTTGTCATCACAATATTGTGGATATATATATGACAAATAAGGGGTTCAAAACATATAGTAAATAGCAAATCATTTCTTCACATGTTGAATATCAAAAAATAAAGAAAGAAAGAAAAGAAAAGATTTATTTTATAACTCAAAGCGTAATTTTCTTGTTTATGTGCAATCTTGCCACAAATAAAAAATTATCTGAAAAAATTTACATCTCTATAAGCATTACATAAAAACAAAAGCACAAATTTAAAGTTTCCAGGATGTGTAAAATATACATTTTTTGTACCTTTGACAATTTTTACAATTGTCAATGATAACAGAATCTACTGCAGTTATTTAATACAACTTTTGGAAAGGTTTGATGATGTAAAGGGTGATTTACAGTAATTTTATTTACTCTAGCTTTGAGATAATTTAACACCGCATCATGCTTATATGTTGAAAGCACTCAGCATTTGGTATATTTGTTTCAATTTTTTTTCATTATATTAAGATGGTGTCAAGCAATTATCAATTTTTGTCATTTTGTTATTTTTATTATGCTTCATATAGCATACAGCCATATTCAGAGTATATCTGGGAAATTTAACATGCAGATATTTTAAAATTTCTAATAAGGTTTTATACAGGAAATAAAAGTTTTTTGACATTTTGTTTAAAAAAGTTATATTTTAAGCTTTGATCAATTTCGAACACCATATCCCTGATTGTTTTGATTAATAGTAATGCTGTTCATATTCAAAAATTTATCAGTAAAAACTTGCTTTATACCAATATTGTGGTTGTGGCAACATCTGGTCTTATTATTTAAACTGTGTCTTAATTTACTAGCTTCTTCATATTATAAGGATTTTTGATGAAGAGAAGGTTTGAAGGCTTTGCATAATGTTTAAATTTGAACTTATAAATTACATATTTTGTTCATCAACAACTTCCGCAGTTAGTCTTGAATGTGGATTTAAATGTATTTGGAGTTATGTATGTATGTCTGCAGTTTTTCAGTTTCATTTAAATGAAAGCCTGATTGAAAAAAAAGTAACTTGCTTCATTTCTCTTGGTAACAATACATCATATTATTTGTTGTGAGATTATCTATCATTTATTGATATATATATGACTTATAACATCTTTATAACAGCAAAATATGACATTGTTGTAAAGGAATTTTATAACCAGTTATAGCAGTTTATGTAATACCTGTTGTCTGTCTCTTTTAATCTGACCTAGACAAAGCCATCTCTTTATCACATATTTCTAGAACAATATATATATTAAATTAAATTCTTAAAGTTTCTGATTCAAATTCCTAAAAAACCTCAAGCAGAATTTATCCAAATACATGTAGCAATAAGTTGATGAATGACATCATTTAAAGACTTTGACAGATAACAATACTTTTCCTGGGAACTCAGTCCTGAAAAAGTAAGGCTTTAAAAATGTTTTTTTCCCAGGGTTCAGTCCATCTAAAAATGTTAAGGCATAAAACAATCCTTTATCCAGGTAATTCTGCCCATCTGAAAAACATAAGACGTATGATTTTATATAGTTATGTTTCCTATGAAAACTTTAGCTTTTTACAAGCTTTGTTTTGCAATGACCTTTTAAAATCTTTGATTTATTTAGAAAGTTACAACAAACTGCATGCATAAAAAATTGGTTATTTAGTTTACGATCTCATGTGGCTTGCCTTTAGAAAATGCCCTAAATTTTTTAACCAAAAATGTTTTGCATAAAATGCCTTTTTTTTCACCAAAAATGTTTTGCATAATTGTCATCCTGCATTTTAAATTACATTATTTTTCACATGTAGGTAACCGGTTTATTGATGTTGTCTTTGTCCCCTGGTATTGTAAAATGTTTTGCCACTTTGATAACTGTATAAGTTTAATTTAAATACATAACTTACATTAATATAAACAAATTGTTTTCTTTTATATAAAACTTCCAATAGTTCTTCACTAATTTAAAAGAATTTATCTTACTAAAATATTGAAAGACATTAAAATTTGAAACACTTTTACATTTTGAAGTATAATTTGATTACAGTTACTTTGAAAATTTTGAACTCACCTCTCCAAAATACATTTATTTAGTTATTATGTTTAATACAGTCACACCTCATCAGGTGTAATCATTAGAAGCTTATTGGTATAAAGTCATGTCATTTAATTTATATCTCAATGACTAAAATAAAAATCAGTCCATGCATAATTGAATGGCCTTTCAAAACCAAATATAAAAAATATCTTATTTGAACCAGTTGACAACTTTTTTTCCTTCTTTTTAAAACCAAACTTTTGTTATAGAAGTATGTGCTTTTTTGTTAAATATAGTAAACTATTTTTACGAGATTAACAAGCTTACTTTTGCTTTATTTTCCGTCTTTGTGTATTTAAGCTTCAAATTCAAGGTGTTATTTATAAACAGCTTTGATATTTGATTTTCAAATAAAGTCATTTAACTTACAAACATTTTTTAATTAGAAACTATTTAAATTTATAATTGAGTTTGTACCCACATATGGAAAAGTTTCCAGCAAATTGACATTAAGAACAAATATTACAGTCCATTACATCATAAGAGGAAGTTATAAAACTCTGTTTAATAGTGTTTATAATCATGGCGGTTTTTATTGTACCTGGATAATGTGAATTCTCACTGATCACATGATGAGATTTTCAAACTCTATCATGCAGGTTTAGAATGAATTATTGTCTTTTTTAGGATAAAAAATTGGGATATAAATTCAACCAAATTCTTTTTTCTCTATTTTGAGTAAGTGGTCCCGCATTAAGGATTAAAAAACATCATCTAAAACATGATTCAGCATAAAGCTAACAGTCAATCCAAGTTTAGTTTTATCATCTTACTAAGGTTTTTTTTTTTTTTTTTTTTTTTTTTTTTTTTTTTTTTTTTTTGTAATTTAAAGAATATACATTGTTTTATTACTTACTATACTTTCATTTTCCCGGGGTCATTTACAATAATCACTTTTAATTGTATTATTTATTATTTTTAGTCAAAGAATTATGCAGAAATATGTTGGTGCATTGAATTTCCGTGAGAAGATAGGAAGCAGTATAAGTCCATGTGGATCATTTGTGTTCGCAGGAAGTGAAGATAACTGTGTGTATGCTTGGAACACAGAAACAGGTCAGATTTATTGATTTTTCAATTGGAATTATAGGTTTTATTGTGAATTATTATTTTTAAATTAATTTATTTTACATTTAAAGTAAAAATAAATATTTTTCCTTTTGATTTTACTCTTAATCAGAAAAGTAGTAAAAATTGTAAAAAAAAAATTTTTTTATCACTATAAAATTATTTTTAGTGATTCTTAATGCTTACAGTATTGTAAAAAAAATTAATAAAATGTCATATAACTTTGTTCTTTTAAATCAATATTTTCAAAATATTATCCTGAAGTTATTCCTGGATTAATATAGCATTTCAGAAAAAGTATCTGATTTCTGTTTTTATGCTACAAGTATACAGATTTTTTTTTATTATTCTTACAATTGTTAAAAAAAAATCTCATATTTTTATTTTTTTATATAAAAAAATGTAGGTGATCAAGTTGCCATGTATTCAGAGTTAAATTTCCGACATCCAGTTACAGATGTAGTATATCATCCTCGTGATCATATGTTTGCTGCATGTTCCCTGGGAGATAATCAACCTGTTGTTATATACCATTACGATCCGCATGGTAAGTTACAAAATGAAATCCCTCATTGCCAATAAATCAAATAAATTCAAATAAATATAATATATATCACAACTCACTTACACATGTATCACTATACATCACAAATCCCCTCTCACTGCATATATCACTTCTCTCACCACAGTTATATACATCACAAATCCCCTCTCACTGCATATATCACAACCCACATATCACTACAGTTATATATATGTGACATCCAACTTATCAACAGAGAATATATATGATGCTACTTTTAATGACAGAAGTTTTGACTGAAACAGATTTCAAATCTACTGTAAAATTTTCCATTTCCGATTGGAGCTGTTTTTCCCCATCTATGACGAACAGAAGAATTCTTATAATATTTTTTTTATATTTCATTAAAATGATAGAGTTGTATTATTCAATTCCAGTTGCTCAAAAAGATGCTGGATTGTCACCTCGTCAAATCATACCAGAATCTCAGGAATACCAAGAATTAGGAGGCACAAGTCCAATTAGGTAATTATCTTTCTTTTTTTAATAAAAATCATATTTTTCCTGAAATATTGATATCAACCAAGCTTGATTTCTTTATCCAATGAATTCAGCCAGTGGTAGAGTTATCTCCCCTGTACAAAAAACAGAAGCACTTCCTACATATCACACTACGTCTATACACTAAGTGGATGATGTCATTTGACATCACCTGAGACTAAATATTATACAAGAGGGTTACAAACCTAATACTGAAACAAAAATATAATTATATATACCTCAGACTTGTTTGTTTTCAGTTCACCTAGAAAGATGGAAGAAACTGCCAGTGGAAGAGTGATGACAAAAGATGAATTTAATGTCCAAACTACATCAAGACTTGAAAAAGTTATGAAGAAATTAAATACCGCCACAGTAAGAATTATGTTTTCAGTATCCTATAACTCCTAAGTTTAACAATATCCATGGTTTAAGATAATTGTACAAGCTGTATATGGAGTAAAAAGAGAATTAGGAGCTTTTGTGGTCTTTTGACCAATTGAAGTTTTTTCATTCATAGACAGAGGTTTCCATGGTTTCATAATTGTTTTAATTCAAGAATCAATAAAACTGATTATGTCATTGTAAGAAGATGCTGATGATGGTAGTAAAACAGAACATTAGATGTAATATTTATCTACAAATCTTGTTTCTGTGTTGCAAATGAATGAGAAAATTAATCTTACACCGTAGCAATTTAAGACAGAAATATCTCATACTTAGACGAATGAGTACTCTTAATATCCAGAACTCGCTGAAGCTTGTTAATAAAAAAATAAGATTCATTCTTGTTTGAGATACCTTAGTAATACACTGTCACTGGTGTAGGAATCATTTAGTCATGTATCTGGTGTAAAAAGTCCTTGTTGGTGCTCAATGTTAAAGTTTTCTGACTAAACTTTGAAGTTTTTCATGTAAGAAATATACTTGTGAACTTTGTTATCTTGTTTGTATATTTTAATGTTTTACATTTGGTTGTATTTTTTATTTACAGATACAGATGGCCACTATGTTATCTTGTTTGTATATTTTAATGTTTTACGTTTGGTTGTATTTTTTACTTACAGATACAGATGGCCACTATGTTATCTTGTTTGTGTATATTTTAATGTTTTACATTTGGTTGTATTTTTTGTTTACAGTTACAGATGGCCACTATGTTATCTTGTTTGTGTATATTTTAATGTTTTACATTTGGTTGTATTTTTTTGTTTACAGATACAGATGGCCACTATGTTATCTTGTTTGTGTATATTTTAATGTTTTACGTTTGGTTGTATTTTTTATTTACAGATACAGATGGCCACTATGCCTTCCATGGATTTACCTGGAGTTGTAGATTCTCCCAGCATTGCTCATACTGGTTATTTAGCTAACTTTGACAGCTCATTAACACCTAGATCTATGGTGAGTTTACTTCTTCACTTAAAACAATCATTAATTGTCATGTTACATTTTGGTTAAAATAACATGCCCATGTAAACAGATCAAAGTGTTTGATCCCTAGCTACAAGCATTTAATCTACATTCAGCTGATGATTGAGCTGCTACGTAATAAACATGTTAGGGTATCCTTGACTAATGTCCCATTCCAAGTGTAATCTGCACTCTCTGCCATTTTATATCATGAAAACCCTTATCAGCACTGGTCAGTTAGCCTTTCAGACTTTCAGTGTTGGTCAGGCAGACAATATTATTTTTAGCTCACCTTAGCTGAAAGCTCAGATTAGCTTTTGCTATCCATCTTCGTCTGCCGTGCATCATCCGTCGTCCATCGTGCATAAACTTTTTACATTTTAATCTCCTCCAAATTCACTGGGCCAAATTTAATGAAACTTGGTAACTGACATGCCTGGGTAAAGCCCTTTCAGATTTGCAAAATGAAGGAGTTATGTCCCATTAGGGCCCATAAGGGGGGAAATAGTGAAAAACTTAAAAATCTTCTCCTCTGAATCTACAAGAGATATACCTTAGTTACTTCATTTATAACATCCTTAAGTCATCTAGTTTCAGATTTGCACAAATAGAAGCCACAGGGCTTAAAATGGGGAAATGGTAAGGTACTGAGTGGGGAAATTGCTAAAAATTATATATTTGTATCTTGAAAACTATTAACTTTTTGTATAAGCATGTATATATTAGAATATTTTAGGTATTGACATGACGATCATTTTGATATATGTGTCAAAGTCATGTTGAAAAGTCATGGTCACAGCTGCAAAACAAGACTTAAATTGCTAATTATCTTGAAAACTATTAACTTTTTGTATAGGCATGTATATTAGAATATTTTAGGTATTGACATGGCGATCATTTTGATATATGGTTCAAGGTTACATATTTAATGGCAAGGTCATATCAACATAGGAATACTAAATTTATTAATTATCTTGAAATCTATTAATTTCATGCATAGACATGTATATTAGAATATTGTAGGTATTGACATGACAGTCATATATGGTTCGATGTCATATATGTTCAAAGGTCAAGAACATAGCTGCATAAGTTTACTGAAATTGATTAATGATTTGGAAATTATTCATTGCACTTCAGTTACTTTATGCATATTATATAACCTACTTATAAATAAAATGTGAGTGAATATGTATATGATTAAGTTTTGTGGGAGTTCTTAACTTGAGAAAACTTTTAAAGTTTCTGTACTTAATATATTGTCTGTTGCACTTTGCAAACAATATTGGACATATCTTCAGGTGGGCGTTAAGGCCCAAACAATATTGGACATATCTTCAGGTGGGCGTTAAGGCCCATGTGCCTCTTGTTGTTTAACTAACATCTTTAACATTCGATGCT
The DNA here is from genome assembly GCA_029721355.1 of Tegillarca granosa. Lineage (NCBI taxonomy): Eukaryota > Metazoa > Mollusca > Bivalvia > Arcoida > Arcidae > Tegillarca > Tegillarca granosa. The sequence goes on along the minus strand of CM056598.1, from coordinate 1,527,515 downwards.
GATCAATGCTTCATGCTGATGTGAGTGTTAGGTATATGAGCATGCAAAGGAAATTATTTGATAATATAAGATGATTTTAGAAACCACATTGATATGTACATTACTTATAAATAAATCATGTTCAGAGAATTTGTTTTGTCCAATTATTTCATCTGATTTGTCAGTTTTCATTAAACATTAACAACAGAAAACAATGGTGGTCTGCCAGAATTAGTTCAGTTTGAAAACATCTTGTCATGATCACAGACTTGTAGAATTACCATTTTTAGCTAGTAAGCTCTGATTCTGTTGGCTTTTATTATTTTAATGTTTTGTTCGTCATTTTGTACATAGTTGTCATTAATTTTGTATTCTGTAAGAAACAGTTAACTCTGTGATGTTTAACTAAAACAAACTCTAATGCCAAAAAAATGTTATAATAATGTTTTTTTATCTTATTTAAGATGGCTACACCACAGCAGTTTACACCACATGCACCACGGACTATGACAGGTATAATGCATCAACAACAGTTTGCATCACAGAACATTTACCTTAAATCTAGTGACTCGGACTGGAGACCTGGATTCAGTGAAGGTAATAGTTATACCCCAGATAAAACTGATTGTAAAAGAGGAAAAAAATTATTATTACTCAAACATGTATATCTATCAGTCCGATTTTTTTGTGGTTAGGTTTGAAATAGATCAGACCCCAGTTTCACATGTACTGTCACAATTGTTCCTTAACTAAGATTTTCCTTAACTTAAATTTAGTAAATTTCGGCAATCTCTTTTAAAACTTTAAATGATCATTATTCAAAACACTAAACAAGGATTAATAAGCATGTAGTGATCTTCAAAACGACACTTTAAATTTCTGCATATCTGAACGATTAATAAAATGATTAAGTTTCAAATTTGCCAGATTTAAGTTAAGGAAAATCTTAGATAAAAAAAAAATTATTATGAAACTGGGATCTGTACTTTAACTATTGTTTTAAACGTTGTGTAAGACAAGCTCGATCTTGTAATCACTGTATAAGTCTTGTAACACTTCTGTAAGACACGTATCAGATATCAAACACCATCATTGAATTGAAGTTTGAGTCAGCAATATCGCTCTTTATACATATTCAGGGAAGTTTGTAATAGCAAATGTTTTAACACTTACAGGATCAAATTTTGATATCTTATTTTTTAAAAATCATCGTCTTTACAGAGTTATATGTTAAAAGTAATTTAATTTGTTATATTTTTTTTCAGTTGGTCGTTATGGTGCACGAAGTGCTAGTCCAACATTTATTGGTAGACCTCCACATCTTTCATTAACAGCTGTAAGTAATTATATATGATAGATCTGTATATAATTCACATTAATTGATTGAATTACCAAAAAATTACAAGGTTGGTACTTAGATGTGTCACTTTATTACTTAATAATAAAAATCCGGAAAAATAAACCTATAACACAATAAAACCGGTACTTATCAAGTAATCAGGCAAAACCTATTTATAAAAGATTATTATATTAATAATTGATTTATTTTAAAATAATTTTTAAAGTCAAAATATAAATTGCCTCAGTTATAATACTGAAAAATGAATTATTTAAAAACTTTTTACTACATGCAGTCAACATGAAACATTTACAGCGTTTAATGTACTACTGGCTGAGTGTTTCATTTTATCATTATATGTAGCCATGTTTGAAAGGTGACAAATACATTTTAAAAGAAAATATTATTTTTCCTATTATTCATATTAGATGTATAGTCACTTTAATCCTACTCATTCAGGAATTTCTGCCTGTCGGTTGAGTTTATTATTCTAGATTAGGCTTAAACAGTGGTGTGATCTTTATGTGAGAAAACTTGAGAAGACGTCTTAAACATGTCATATTAACTATTATGATAACTCACATGTTCAGGTTTCTTCTTTGGTTTGGGTTTATATTTTCAATAGTTTCAACTTTTGTGATAAAAGTAGGAGTTGTTGACCTTTGAATGTATTGGAAAACTTCACTGATTTTTAAGATAAAAATATTATCAATAATTGATAACCATAAAAATTATGTATTTTAATTGGTTTCCATAGACAATCCCTCATATAAAAATTGCCCCATACCTCTATTTATTTAAAACTGCTAAATTTGAAATTTATAAATTTAACCTGTGATGTTTTTAATGTAAGGATTTACTTTATGATTTCAGTCACATGGCAAGGCTCAGTTTTCCTTCCAAGCACCTGCTGGTAAAGCTGTTCCACATTATAAACAGGTAAGTTGATGATTGAGTAAAGCTGTTCCACATTATAAACAGGTAAGTTGATGATTGAGTTTAGTTGAGTAATTGTATTTATGTCCTGGTCAAGATTCTTTTACTTATGTCAGGGTGGTCAGTTGTGAAATGGTGGAGAAACTGGAGTGCCTAGAGTAAACCATTAACCTCCCACAAGAGAACTGACAGAACTTTCTTAAACAAGTATCTGCCCAAGTTGGATTTGAGCTTAGATGGTAGGAGGCACTGTGATCTGCAAGTATGCTCTTGAGACCTACCCAGCCGCTGAGGCCTACAGCTGATGATTAAGGTTCCTCTGGTAGAGATGTATTAGTATTGACTTTTGCTGAAGTCACTACTTAGTTGTACAGACCTAAAAATAGATAATGGACTAGGACCTAAGGCCTTAGTCAGTATTTTCTTTTTGAGTCCATACAATCATATTAAAAACAAGAAAGAGTCTGTAATTGTTTTATTTTATAAGTTAATTTTCATGTCTTCTAATATATGCTGTTTACATTCTTTTAAAAAATCAAAAAATTTCATCTTTCATGCATTAAGTTACAGCCAAGAAATTGCATTAGGTATTCAGTTCTAGATCTTTGGTAAATAAAAGTAGATTATACATGTATTTCAAGTTTTTAAAGATTGGGAAGAAGAAATTAATATATAAAATTGATAGAAATTATATTATTATCTAGAACCATTTCCAAACTGCTGACAAACCAGCACAATAGTTTCTACAGGAAAGCCAATCTCTTGCATAACAAATAATGATGTGATATCGCAACAATCTCAACAATGAAATGACAGTTTTCCTAACAATTGTAAACAGAATATTAACATTCTTTTTAGTTTAATATTTAAGAAATGGAGGTGTCCATTGTTGTCTTATAAGAACGGGTCAATACAAGACTTAGTACCGTATTTAGTTTTTGTGGTAAATCTGGTCTGTTTTGTAAATAATGGTATAAAGTGTATTCTAGATTTCTTTTTTGTTATCAGATTTAAACAGTAACTAGTTATATGAACTATAACATAAACAGATTCCTGTAACAGATACTTGTACCTGTATTAATCTTTATATATATATTATCGTTTTTTAGGTTGTTGCGTTATATGACTACAGAGCACAGAGATCTGATGAATTGACAATATTTAAAGGTGACGTTATCTCTGTCCTGTATAAAGATAATGACAACTGGTGGATGGGAGAATTACCAGATGGTCAACAAGGATTCTTCCCGTCAAATTACGTGGCTGAGGAAGGTAATCATCTTAAATACATCTCTAAACTCTTTACTTTTTACATGGTCAACAAGGATTCTTTGTGTGGTCGACAATGATTTTTCCTGTCAAATTACAATGAGGAGGAAGGTAATTTTACCATCTTATATACATCTCTATCTTCTATACTCTTTACTTGGTGCATACCCCAGCTTACACATATACCCATTTTAATACCAGTATGTCATCCTCTGAATAGGTTCACATTTTTAGGTCTTGATTGGATGGATTAGAACATGTTACTCTATCACAATTCATTTATGTTCTTGAACACAGTTACTAGTTTTAAACTCGCAATTAAAATTATTTTAAGCAGAAATATTGTCTTAATATTAAGTAACAATGATAATGTTTGTATATTATTAAGTTGCTTAGTTACCAATTCTCTAATTTATTTAAATGTATATGTTCTTTTTTAAGGTGAATATGATGAAGACCAGTTAAGGTTAGATTCTGGAAGGACACTAGACGATGACAGTGCTGATGATACTCCTAAAAAGACGGTAAATAGATGCTACATTTGGGGGAGATCAAAGTTTTAGTAAATGAAAATGATTCAGTTGTTTCACCCTGTTTATGTTAATCATAAGATAACTCATAATGAAATGGACTGTTCTGAAATTGTAGAAGACAAAGTATCCATATTTAGCCAAAAACTTTCAGCAAGCAATCTTATAAACTTTCTAACATTGGAATCTGTTCCAAACACTAGTCAGTCCTAGGCAGTGAGAGGCATTCATTCTTGTTTGTAAACTAGTATTACTTGTAACAGATAACACTCATTGTGATTGAATTAACTAGTACTATAACAACCAATTAAAATACTGGGTATTACATGTACAAGAGAAAATTTTGCTTTTAATTTTTTGACCAGATTTTTTTTTTTTTTTTTTTTTGTACAAAGGAAATCAAAAACACTTGAAAAAAAAATTGCATGACGTTGAGAAATCGGTAAAACTTTTAAACATCTCATCATTAATGCAATTTAAAAGCATCATATTACCAAGGAAACAAATGTAAATTTATTTGATTTGTATTTACAGTTAACTGCAGTCAAAACAAAATCAGGAGATTTAAAATTTGTGTCTGGAACAGATTCAGAGGAAGACGTGATTGATAGACCAAAAAGAAAGTAAGTTTACTTCTGTTTTTATGTAATAATATTGTACCTCATAAATTTGTTTTTCTAATAAATGAATTGATTTTATTCTGGGCGATATTTTGCAATACGGACTTGAAATTACAGTCAGGAACAGCAACTGTGATATGTAAACAATTATCATCTTAAGGAAATAAATTTATTCCAGAAAAATGCTGATATCTATTTGAAGATGGTATCAATTTGGTATAATATAAAAAATATTTCATGGGATTTAGGACTATTTCTCAGTTTATGGACTTGGCAGGCACCCCGAAAAATGGACCTGCTTCGCTTTGGTCCATATCTTATTTTCGGGGTGCCTGCCCGGTCTATAAACAGAGATATAGTCCACAACCCCATGAAATATTTGTTAAATATTTGCTAATTCTGAAAACTTCCCCCTCAAAATCTGTACTGTTCTATTTTACCATTATAAATACATTATGAGTCTTCTCTTGGAGTGGCCTGGAGAAAACCATCAAGCTTTGTTATGCAAAATGCACAATAGGACCTACCTAAGTGGGATTTGAACCTAGGCAGTGGGAGGCATTGTGATATGTAAGCATGTGCTTTATACCACTTGGTCACAGAGGCCTAGATCATAAATAGTGTCAAATGATGTCATCCCACAGTTGACCATAAACAGGGACAAATGACATCACCAAACAATTGATCATGTTGTTACCCGAGAGTTGCTAATAAATAGTGACAAGTGATGTCACTCAACAGCTGATTATCAATTTACAAGTGATGTCACCCTACGGATGATCATAGTAAATGATAAGTGATGTCACTATAATTTATCATAACCAATGAAAGTAATGTTGCCAAACAATTTAACTTAAACATCAATTAGTGATATCATATCCTAGAGTTAATCAGTGACATAACCCACAAAATTTATACCCAAAGACAAGTAATATCACTGCAATCAATCATAAACAGTGACAAGTGATGTTACCCTTCAGTTGATCAAAAATAGTGACAACTAAAGTCACCCACAGTTGATAATAAACAGTGACAAGTGATGTTACCCTTCAGTTGATAAAAAAATAGTGACAACTAAAGTCACCCACAGTTGATAATAAACAGTGACAAGTGATGTTACCCTTCAGTTGATCAAAAATAGTGACAACTAAAGTCACCCACAGTTGATAATAAACAGTGACAAGTGATGTTACCCTTCAGTTGATCAAAAATAGTGACAACTTAAGTCACCCACAGTTGATAATAAACAGTGACAAGTGATGTTACCCTTCAGTTGATCAAAAATAGTGACAACTAAAGTCACCCACAGTTGATAATAAACAGTGACAAGTGATGTTACCCTTCAGTTGATCAAAAATAGTGACAACTAAAGTCACCCACAGTTGATAATAAACAGTGACAAGTGATGTTACCCTTCAGTTGATCAAAAATAGTGAAAACTAAAGTCACCCACAGTTGATAATAAACAGTGACAAGTGATGTTACCCTTCAGTTGATCAAAATAGTGAAAACTAAAGTCACCCACAGTTGATAATAAACAGTGACAAGTGATGTTAACCTTCAGTTGATAAAAAATAGTGAAAACTAAAGTCACCCACAGTTGATAATAAATAGTGACAAGTGATGTTACCCTTCAGTTGATCAAAAATAGTGAAAACTAAAGTCACCCACAGTTGATAATAAACAGTGACAAGTGATGTTACCCTTCAGTTGATCAAAAATAGTGAAAACTAAAGTCACCGACAGTTGATAATAAACAGTGACAAGTGATGTTACCCTTCAGTTGATCAAAAATAGTGAAAACTAAAGTCACCCACAGTTGATAATAAACAGTGACAAGTGATGTTACCCTTCAGTTGATAAAAAAAAATAGTGACATTGTCACTTACAGTTGATAACAAACAGTGACAAGTCAACAAGACTCTTTCAGAAATTCTCTTTCACATTCACTGCAGTGTAAGTTTTATATATTTTTTCTGATAGATCTCTTTAATCATTGCACAAAAACAGTTGAATAGGCAAATAGATCAACAGACAAAATCAATTATAGAGTATAATGTATATAATATACATGTATATATGGATCAATCATCTGTAATAAATATGAATGTATATCATGTCCCTGTACTTTCCACAGCTCGATGGAATGATAAAAAATCAATAGATATCATCATTTCAGCTGTATTTAAGAGAAATAATTGAAACATACCTGTGTATTGGAAAAAGCTGTTCATTTATTTTAAATTACCTTTTTATAAATGTTATTTGTGACAATAGAACATAATTATGATACTCCAGGATATATTGATGAGTTTTTTTTTTTACACTTTGTATGCAGCAGTAAACTGTTGCAGTGAAATACTATAGATACTATAGATGGTACATCTGTAGATCTACAAATGTTATTTACTCGTTCTGAAGTGTAGATCTACTAATGTTATTTACTCGTTCTGAAGTGTAGATCTACTAATGTTATTTACTCGTTCTGAAGTGTAGATCTACTAATGTTATTTACTCGTTCTGAAGTGTAGATCTACTAATGTTATTTACTCGTTCTGAAGTGTAGATCTACTAATGTTATTTACTCATTCTGAAGAAAACAATTTGTATGCTTCTACTTTAATTATTTAGCTTTCTTATAGGTTTTATTGCCAAATTTAAACAAGCACTGTTAAAGTCTGAAATTCTGATACAATATGAGCTACTGTTAAAAAAATTAACATCTAAAAATGTACAGGTTGAAGGGTGGGGGGGGGTGTTTTTATTTGTCTTGTGTGCTCATTCTGTCTGTCTATCCATTATATAAATTGTCTCCACTACTCCTCCATAATAATTAAAGGGACTGACTTTTAAACATGTGAAAACTATGTGTGAACCTGTTTATAGAAAGGTATAGATATGCAGGGGGGGGGGTTGTTTTAATGATTATTTTATCTTCTTGGAGTTATTTCCCTTTTTCTCTAAAGTTGTGCTATAAATTTGTATAAAAATGTGTCTGGCTTAGTATGTTTGTGGTTTTGTAAAAATAATTTGAATTGGTTGTAAATTGTTTATCACAGTTGCAGTCTGTAGGGATATACACATGCATTACAACCAAAGTTCCAGTTTTTTCTTTTGCATAAAATTATCATTATCAAATTATAATAAAATTCTCGTCAAAATCAAGTCAGATGAGCAAAAATGTTTTCTGATAAGTCTTATTATTACCATTATATAGCATTGAAATGGCGAAATATACAGGTGAGCTACACTTTCTAGTTATTACCCATATTTAGCATTAATATTGCTATATGTACAGGTGAGCTTCACTTTCTTGTTATTTCCAACATTGACATTGGTATAATTATGTACAGGTGAGCTACATTGTCTTGTTATTACCTGTATTGCTATATGTACAAGTGAGCTACACACTCTTGTTATTACCTGTATTTAGTATTGATATTGCAATATGTAGAGGTAAGCTACACTCTCTTGTTATAACCTGTATTTAGCATTGATATTGCAATATGTACAGGTAAGCTACACTCTCTTGTTATAACCTGTATTAAGTATTAATATTACTATATGTACTGGTGAGCTACACTTTCTAGTTATAACCTGTATTTAGTATTGATATTACTATATGTACATGTGAGCTACACTTTCTAGTTATAACCTGTATTTAGTATTGATATTACTATATATACAGGTGAGCTACACTGTTTTGTTATAACCTGTATTTAGTATTAATATTGTTATATGTACAGGTGAGCTACACTTTCTAGTTATAACCTGTATTAAGTATTAATATTACTATATGTACAGGTGAGCTACACTGTTTTGTTATAACCTGTATTTAGTATTGATATTACTATATATACAGGTGAGCTACACTTTCTAGTTATAACCTGTATTTAGTATTGATATTACTATATGTACAGGTGAGCTACACTGTTTTGTTATAACCTGTATTTAGTATTGATATTACTATATATACAGGTGAGCTACACTGTTTTGTTATAACCTGTATTAAGTATTGATATTACTATATGTACAGGTGAGCTACATTTTCTAGTTATTACCTGTATTTAGTATTGATATTACTAAATATACAGGTGAGCTACACTGTTTTGTTATAACCTGTATTTAGTATTGATATTACTATATATACAGTAAGCTACACTGTTTTGTTATAACCTGTATTAAGTATTGATATTGTTATATGTACAGGTGAGCTACACTTTCTAGTTATTACCTGTATTTAGCATTGATATTGTTATATGTACAGGTGAGCTACACTGTTTTGTTATAACCTGTATTTAGTATTGATATTGTTATATGTACAGGTGAGCTACACTTTCTAGTTATAACCTGTATTAAGTATTGATATTGTTATATGTACAGGTGAGCTACACTTTCTAGTTATAACCTGTATTTAGTATTGATATTACTATATATACAGGTGAGCTACACTGTTTTGTTATAACCTGTATTTAGTATTGATATTACTATATATACAGGTGAGCTACACTGTTTTGTTATAACCTGTATTAAGTATTGATATTACTATATGTACAGGTGAGCTACACTTTCTAGTTATAACCTGTATTTAGTATTGATATTACTATATATACAGGTGAGCTACACTGTTTTGTTATAACCTGTATTTAGTATTGATATTGTTATATGTACAGGTGAACTACACTTTCTAGTTATAACCTGTATTAAGTATTGATATTGTTATATGTACAGGTGAGCTACACTTTCTAGTTATTACCTGTATTTAGCTTTGATATGGCTATAAGTACAGGTGAGCTACATTGTCTTGTTATTACCTGTATTGCTATATGTACAGGTGAGCTACACACTCTTGTTATTACCTGTATTTAGCATTGATATTGCAATATGTACAGGTAAGCTACACTCTCTTGTTATAACCTGTATTTAGCATTGATATTGCTATATGTACAGGTGAGCTACACTTTCTAGTTATAACCTGTATTTAGCATTGATATTGTTATATGTACAGGTGAGCTACACTTTCTAGTTATAACCTGTATTTAGTATTGATATTACTATAGGTACAGGTGAGCTACACTTTCTAGTTATAACCTGTATTTAGTATTGATATTACTATATATACAGGTGAGCTACAATGTTTTGTTATAACCTGTATTTAGTATTGATATTGTTATATGTACAGGTGAGCTACACTTTCTAGTTATAACCTGTATTAAGTATTAATATTACTATATATACAGGTGAGCTACACTGTTTTGTTATAACCTGTATTTAGTATTGATATTACTATATATACAGGTGAGCTACACTTTCTAGTTATAACCTGTATTAAGTATTGATATTGTTATATGTACAGGTGAGCTACACTTTCTAGTTATAACCTGTATTTAGTATTGATATTACTATATATACAGGTGAGCTACACTGTTTTGTTATAACCTGTATTTAGTATTGATATTCTTATATGTTCAGGTGAGCTACACTTTCTAGTTATTACCTGTATTTAGCATTGATATTGTTATATGTACAGGTGAGCTACACTGTTTTGTTATAACCTGTATTTAGTATTGATATTGTTATATGTACAGGTGAGCTACACTTTCTAGTTATAACCTGTATTAAGTATTGATATTGTTATATGTACAGGTGAGCTACACTTTCTAGTTATAACCTGTATTTAGTATTGATATTACTATATATACAGGTGAGCTACACTGTTTTGTTATAACCTGTATTAAGTATTGATATTACTATATGTACAGGTGAGCTACACTTTCTAGTTATAACCTGTATTTAGTATTGATATTACTATATATACAGGTGAGCTACACTGTTTTGTTATAACCTGTATTTAGTATTGATATTGTTATATGTACAGGTGAGCTACACTTTCTAGTTATAACCTGTATTAAGTATTGATATTGTTATATGTACAGGTGAGCTACACTTTCTAGTTATTACCTGTATTTAGCTTTGATATGGCTATAAGTACAGGTGAGCTGTTCTCTCTTGTTACAGCAAGCTGCTTTAAACCCTTACAATATAATATTACTAATTACCAATTATTATTGACCAAACTCCCATCACAAAGCCTAACCGTGTTAATTTTTAAACAGTGAACAGTTATATATCCATTAGAATTCAAGGTTAAATTAAGATACATCATGAATATATGAAAATATCATGTTTGCATGGACATGTTTATACCTTTGTGCTTTTAATGTCATGTACAAATGAATTCAATGAAGGTCTTGTTAATACTTGTTTTACAGCAAAAAATTAGATGGTAGTCCTATTGTGGTGCTCATTGGAATGGAAGGCTAAACAAAACCAGTATCATTCTCTATTGTTCAAAGTGACAACTCACAACAGAGATCAATAGGATTTGGTTATTATTAGAAAAAAATAAAAAAGACACTTTTAATTGCATTCATGTTTTATTACAAAAAAATGTGTTCTGTTTTAAAGGATGCTTTTAAAGAGTTAAAAATCAATAGGTTTTATCTCACCTAAACAATATCTTAATTTGTAGTACAGTGTGTGTGTGTGTGTGATTTGTCCTACTTCTCAAAAACTGCAAAACAGATTTTTAATAAACTTAGTTTGTTAATGGGGTTATTCGTCCTGTAGGACAGATAAAAATTAGTGAGAAATAAAACAAGTAAAATACATTAGTATGTACTAGAGAACAAAAACAAAGTATAAAATACTAGTATATTCTGAGTTAAGTTTGATGAGCTGTAACACTAATTATAGGTTTCATGTGTAATAGAATGTCAAAAAAAGTATATAAACCAGATTTTTAAAATTATAGACCATAGACAGATGTGCTGTTATTTATTTTCACAGGAATTAAATATCTTAAAACCATTTGTTAGAGAATAAATTTCATACTTGATAAATAAAGTTAAACAATTTTTGTAAAAATTTACTAGATTAAAACATCAGTACCATATCCAGTTACATATACAGAGTATATATATATATATATATATATATATATATATATATATATATATATATATATATAATATATATATATATATATATATATATATATATATAGTTTTGTTGTTGTAGATGAGATATTAGTCAATTCAAAAACTTGCAATTTTTTCAATAAATTTCACCTGTCAAAAATTTTACAGTTAGAATTAGACCTTCTGCATAAAGGTTACTGGTATGTAGAAATACCTGCTAGTTTTAACAGACATATTAAAAGACATAGAGAGAGAGAGAGAAAAAGAGAGTTGTATAAACTTAATGACATGGGGGATAATTATTGTAATATTTTGTCATATCTAATTGCAATCAACACATCTATACAAGAGAGAGAGAGAGGGGGGAGAGAGAGAGGGGGGAGAGAGAGAGAGAGAGAGAGAGAGAGAGAGGGAGGGGAGAGAGAGAGAGAGAGAGGGAGAGAGAGAGAGAGAGAGAGGGGGGAGGGAGAGAGAGAGAGGGGGGGAGGGGAGAGAGAGAGAGAAAGAGAGAGAGGAAAGAGAGAGAGAGAGAGTTGACAAAACTTAATGACATGGAGGATAATTATTGTAGAAAAAATTAAATTTTTCTTGTTAACTGCATGGTTAAACAAAATAATTCGATACATATATAAAATTGCCGACAGATAAATTAATTATTGAAAACACAAAAATAAATTTGTTAACATTTGGGAGGTTGATTTTCTCTATTATATAAATAGTTTACAAGATAAGTGATTTATGATGTAATGACTGTCAGGTATTTATTTTCTCTTCCTCATATCAAATTTGATATTTATCTATATGTCCTCTGGTTTGTCAATTATAACGTATGTATACTTCAATATTTAGTTTTCCGGTTTAAAATTGATTAATGTTGCTGGCATGTTCATGGATAATAAATGTTTTAGAGGACTTTCATGAAAAAAAGTTACGACTTTGATGAAATTAAATAGAAATTATTCCTCTGGGTACATTCCATAAATGTAAACTGACCCAAAATGTTAGATTGTTTTATAATTGGCATTCTTCTAGGGATATACAAAACTTGATATTGAACTCATAGCAGGTCATTGATTTGTATCAGCAATTCTACAACATTTTAAAAAAAATTTTATTAAATACTGGATTTTGTCACAGTTGAATAGATTACCAACAAAAAAAATTTTTTTTTTTTTTATTCATTTTACAAAAGAAAAAAATACTGCTACAATAAAATTGGTCTTTGTGTTTAATTTAAAATAATCATCTGTGTTTAATTATTAATGCTTTAGTATTAGATACAAAGGGGCTTTGCTGTTATTTGTTCATTATTATTTTTTTAATTCACATATGTATGATAATTTGTTGAGAATACCTAAACTTTGAGAATGAGCAAAGAATATCATTCTTTTTCTCAAAAATAACGTTAAACAGATATTTAAACTTTTCACATTTTATTTATGTGAATTTGATTTAAATTCTTTTTACCATTAGGTTAGAAATTGAATTCACTTAATTCTTCTTTAAAAAATTTGTCTATTATTAACAGATATAGCTTTTTATTGCTTGTCAAAATTTTTTTAACTGGTCATGCAAAAGCTTAATTACGGTAATTATTTCACATTATAATAACTTAGAAGTCATCTTATTCAAGATAAATAATTTTCTTTGAAATTATCACAAACTATACCCATGAGATGCATGGTTTTACATTTTTGATTTTTTTTCGTGATTAATGGTATATGTTGTAGCAATGAAAAACTATTTTATTCTTTCATGCAGGACATATATTCATATGCTTTTTGTGCCTTCATGCATACAAATACACATATCAGAGTAAAAAGTCACCTTTTAGAGGTTTTATTCTTTTGTCTTTTCCAGTTTTACTTATTAAATTTTCATATTTATGGACATCCAATTATATCCAACATATCTCTAATGATTACTTATTTTTATTTCTATCTTATACTCATGTTGTCACTTGACATGTACAAACCCTCTCTCCCCTAAAAAGAAATTGCATGGTCCAAAATTCAAAGAGAGAAGGTTCCATAAATCTAATAAATACATGTACATGAAAAATGTTTATCATGATGAAAGAGAAAAACTAAGTTACCGGTAGTTAACGATGAATTAATTTGTCAATTCTTTTTTCTTTTCTTTTTTTTTTATATTTTGCTGCTGCATTATATCACGGTTCAAGAAAGAAAATTATAAATTAATTATGTCATAGAAAATATTACTACTTATTTTATTTAGATAATTAAGATAATTGTTTCCCATTTTATGAACTGTCAAATCCTGCAAGAATATATACAAATGTATTATATTCTGGCAAACCCACCCCACATGGCACACCCAACCCTTTTTTTTTTTTTTAAGAGTGTCAATTCCGCAATTTACAGTGAAAATTTCATTAAACTTATCCTAACAGAAATTTCTAATAGGTACATGTGCTACAGATGACCATATGCTTAACTTAAAAGCAAGGATTTAGGTTTTATATGTAAATGAAATATATGTGTCAAATAAGTCACTTATATCTTCCTGTCACCAATATTCCTGGTACTAACAGTCTGTTGCTAAATTTAATGGTTAATTGTAAGTAAATAGTAAAAAAGTCAATCTCATTTTACATTTCTTACACTTTGCTTTAAAATGAAGAAAAATTTAGTTGTTTTCATTTGAATATACCGGAAAACATCATTTGTAAACAAAACCCTCTTGGCAGACACCATTTTGAAAAAACGTGACCAAATTCGTGGGAAGTCTCTCGGATCATGAGATTTCTCCTGGTTAGGGCTTACAACACTGATTGTTTCAAAAAATTATATTTTCAATAGTCTAGTTTAGATGGAAAGTTTTGGGTTATTATTGATTTCACAATTATTACAAGGATTAAAAACGATTAGGCATTTCCGGTATGACATGCAGAATTCACATCATTTTACATCATATTACATAGTGAAAAATGCATGAATTTTACTAAATACAGCGTAAGAGACACACAATTTTGATGACACTCAAAACTTGTATTACTTGACATAAAAAGTTTCAGATGATGATCGGGTAAATAGGCAAGACTCTCTTCTTGCAGATGACATAGTTTACATCATTATTTATTTTTAATGTGAATAAAAATAAAGATACATCTTTAAGAATAATTTGGTAATAGTGAAATCTGTCAAAAATTTAAACTTTTTATATTTTTATATTTTCTTACCATTTTAAGACATATAACTAAGTATGTAAAGTTTAACCCTTGGGACACCTATTTGACGTTGAGCGTGTGTAGTGATGTACTTCCTATAAATGATATCTGGTGTAAACAGACTGCCACGAATTTTACAAAATTTTTGAAAAAATGAATTGCACATTGAATATTAATTTATTCTGTATGATTCAGTTATTCTATGATTTTAATTAATTAACTTTAAATGTAACAAAACCCCGAAGAATATGCTCAATATAAAATAGTTAAATATTGAAAGTTGGAACTTTTTAAAATTACTTTAATTTAAAACAAATCTATTTGTTTGCTGATTTGCAGCAGCACACAGATTAATATTAAATGATTGTGTTTTATTGCTACCTAGGGTATAGTTTGCAGAATTCTAAATAGTTATTGACAATTATTACATCGCTGAGCAATCAGCATTAACTCAGATATTAATGTTTAAGGGGGTTTTTTTTAGATAAGGCTTTAAAAATTTTTACAAATTAAGTTGCAGTTGTTCTTGCTTGTAGATAGTGGATCCTTCACTTTACACTTTCACATCACTGAAATCCATGATTAGACCCAGCTTGTTGAAACTGTATCCATAGTCAAGTTACACCATTGAAACCCATGATAAGACCTAGCTTGTTGAGACTGTATCCATAGTCATGTCACAACACTGAAACCCATGATAAGACCCAGCTTGTTGAAACTGTATCCATAGTCAAGTTACACCATTGAAACCCATGATAAGACCCAGCTTGTTGAAACTGTATCCATAGTCATGCCACAACACTGAAACCCATGATAAGACCAAGCTTGTTGAGAATTTATCCATAGTCAAGTCACACCATTGAAACCCTTGATAAGACCCAATTTGTTGAGACCGTAAGCTCACTATAGACTTTTAACTGAAGCACCAATCAACTCATAACTGACCAGTAATCAGAATTATTTCAGAAATACAACTAAGTCTGAATGATGTCAGAAATACAACTAAGTCTGAATGATGTCAGAAATACAACTAAGTCTGAATGGTGTCAGAAATACAGTGTACAACTAAGTCTGAATGATGTCAGAAATACAACTAAGTCTGAATGGTGTCAGAAATACAACTAAGTCTGAATGGTGTCAGAAATACAACTACGTTTGTGGCTTATAATTATATTGTCATAAGGTCATTCAGTATTTGCCTCTTACACAAACTAGTAATTTTTGTTGAATCATAATGAAATTGGAGTATAGTAATGGCGTTTAATGCCTCAGTCAATATCGTTCCATTTATATTGAGGTGGTTAGATCTGAAATGGTTGAGGGAACCAGAGTTCCCAGAGAAAACCAACAACCTTCGGCAGGAGAACTGACAAGCTTTCTCACACTCGGGTCTGCCCCAGTAGGATTCAAACCTAGGCAGTGAGAGGCACTGTCATCTGTAAATGTGTGCCTTATACCATACAACACTAATGCTATTATTGTGAGAGGCACTGTCATCTGTAAATGTGTGCCTTATACCATACAACACTGAGGCCATTATTGTGAGAGGCACTGTCATCTGTAAATGTGTGCCTTATACCATACAACACTAAGGCCATTATTGTGAGAGGCACTGTCATCTGTAAATGTGTGCCTTATACCATACAACGCTGAGGCCATTATTATGAGAGGCACTGTCATCTGTAAGTGTGTGCCTTATAGCATTCAACACTGAGGCCATTATTGTGAGAGGCACTGTCATCTGTAAATGCGTGCCTTATACCATACAACACTGAGGCCATTATTGTGAGAGGCACTGTCATCTGTAAATGTGTGCCTTATACCATACAACACTGAGGCCATTATTGTGAGAGGCACTGTCATCTGTAAATGTGTGCCTTATACAATACAACACTGAGGCCATTATTGTGAGAGGCATTGTCATCTGTAAATGTGTGCCTTATACCATTCAACACTGAGGCCATTATTGTGAGAGGCACTGTCATCTGTAAATGTGTGCCTTATACCATACAACACTAAGACCATTATTTTGAGAGGACTGTATGCTAAGACAGGTCTACCAATGCATCATGTGATAACCTGTAACATTTAGCTGTGGAATAGCATAATTTGGTGTTTTTTTCTGTAAAGTGACATTGTTTTTGATAAATGTGGCAGATTTTTTTTTCAATAACCAGTAAAAACAATAGTTACCAGTTTAGTCCTTACCGCATGTTACAGGTACAGGTGTGAACCACCATATATTATTTGTGTGGCTTTTGTAAAGTAGAATGATGTAACAGCTAGTTGAGTGTTCTTTAGTTGGTCTGAATGTGTTGTACCTTTTTATTGGGTCTGAGTGAGTGATTTATAGAACAGCTAATGTCATAAACATCATGAGCCTCTAAAGTCTTAGTTTAAGTTGCTTTATGGGCTAGATATGCTAACCACTGACATTATGCAAGTATAAATAACAAAAGCTAGTCAGCATATATACTGAAACAGTATATGTATAGGCTGATGCAATAATTTTTACTAGCCAATGTTATTCATACATGGATATGAAGAAAAATATTTCCATAAGGTCATAAACTACATGATCTTTTAATACTATCAGAAAAAGAATAGTAAAAAGGAGTGGTCCATTGATTATAATATAAATGATGTGATAACATGTTGATATTACATTATTGTTTACAGCCAAATGAACAGTAATTGCTGAATTGTTCATTAGAAGAAAAAAACAGCAATTGTAATTACATTGTATACTTATACATCAATGTTTACGGTTTTCTTTTTATATTTCAGTCGTAGAAGAAAGAAACGAGCATCTCAGGATAGTACAATAGAAGAAACCCAGTCAGTAGAGAGTAAAGGTAGTCGGAAATCAGTCACAATAAATGAGTCCAATGCCTGAGTATCTCCATAGTGTTTTGTGTATTATACATCTTGATTCTGGATTCAAAGTTCCGTCCAGACCTTTGTTTTAGGCTTCCTTCCATGTGATACGTCTATTTTTAGGTTGTGAAAATGAATAAATGTACTGGAAGTTTATGTGCTAGTGAAATCGAGATTCATAAAATCAAAACAAAATAATAAATCTTTCCATCTTTAGATGATTTACATTTGTTTGTCTATTTTTATATAAAGTAGGTCACAGGGACCTTTAAAATTATCAAGTTTTTTTTATGCAGCAATTTTAAAGTGCCATCTTTATCAAGAAAATTTATATAAATATTTTAGAGCAATCACCTGTCTATTAAAATGATTCTGTCATTTTAATGACTAAATCCTTACTGATGCAGGATCAGCATGGTGGGCAAGTTGCTTGTTTTCAGTGCTTTCAGTACTTTGGTATTTGGCCAATCTCCATGTTTGTAGCTTAAAAAAGTAAAAATACTTGCTGTTATTTAAGATGTCTGGAGACATTTGATTACATTTTTAAACTCATTTCCATGAAATAAAAGTAGAAATACTGTTACTCAAATATTGTATTTTAAATACCACAGCTGGGTAATTTAAAGCTTTCCTAGGTATTACATAGACAATATATAGGTGTTTCTTATATATTACTCATTGTACGATAGCTTTCAGTTATACTTTCCAGTTTGGTCCAAACATTTCTTAAACCTTGTAAAGATGATACTTGAGTACTCAGAAATGTAAAAATTTTAAGTCCAATGTACTTCTAGTTAAACTGTCTGTTGGCTATGATTGGCTGTGGTTGGCTACCATTCTTTTTAGTGCACATGTCCTGATATATACAACATACCGGTATTATATAATAACTGTATTGTAGTGTGTTTACACTGAAGTGGTTTAAATAATGTGATATCTGTATATAAGACAGAGCTGTGTCATAAAATGTTTGTACAAGTAACTATGGTTGTATTAATCTATTATTTTTACTTAAATAGACATACCATTCAAATTTGTTTTGTATTAATTTTGATACAAGTTCTTATTTTGAATGTTTGTTATTTTTTTAAGAAAAAAAATTGTGATACTCATATTTTAAAGACTCCAAAATCTTATCAATCAATTGTTGTTATCCGTCCAATTTCTCAGAAGTTTGCATGGCAAAGGTCACATTTTTTTTTTTTTTTTTTTTTTTTTTTTTTTTTTTTTTCTTTTTTTTTTTGTGTAAAATCTTGAAATAAAATATTTAAATACACAAATACACTCTATAGTAATCAGAACAGATACAATTAATTTAGCACCCATTAATACTAAATATTGCCATTTTTATACCTACACACGCTGCCATCCTCTAAATTTTCTCTTCCACATAATCTCATAAATTAATATGTGACAATATTCTTGATATAAAGCCCTCAGAATTTTAACTTCAGAATTTTTAAAAATTTTTATACCAGTGCACACACACTTAAAAAATTGCTATAGTGATACATTTTTAAATATAACAAAATTATATGTAATATGTAAATTTTAACATACTAATTTTCAAAATTCTATATGAAATTTCAACTTCCACATATTTGAAAAAAAAAATTTACATAAGATTGAAAAAAAAATCTCCACATTGATACTAAGAATTTTGGATTGTTTTTTTTAAATAGAAAATTTTCCATAAAAAATACAAAATGTAATTAAAAGAGGATTTTCATTATATTATTTTTATCTGTAGTACGATATTTTTATGCTTTTCTCCAGAACCCTACATAAACATATTTTCTCAATCTTAGCTGATGTTTATTTTTTATGACAATATTATATATTTTCCCCATTACATTTTTATTTACATCACATTAAATATTGAATAATTTGACATGCACTTGCCTGTTAAAATTATCACGATAAATCAATAGATGATAATTGTTGTTACAAGATAAAAGTGCTTTGAATATATAAATTAAACATCAAACTTTGCCTATAGATTCAAACGCAGAATATAATACCCATACAACATCTATAATTTTACTTTAAAACAGCTTTGTAATGAATAAAACTTGATGTACTCTGTTAGTCATGTATGGCATGCTACAAACTAATGTTTATTTTGTATTATGATAAACGGAGTGGGCCTGGCATCATCTATTATTTATATCTACTAGTTAGTTTATAAACAATACCCTCCAGGAGTCCAGATACCATCAGCTAACATGTTATATCTCATTTACTAATAAATAAGAAATAATTCTTTTAAAAAATTATTATTTTACAACATATTTTCCAAATTTATTTATTAGTTTTAAATATTTATTGTGGTTGCTAAGATACATGAACATAAATCAACATTTCCAATAATTTTTCTCTTTTTTTAATTTCACTGCAGTATATTTATAATTACATACTATAAACTTTTTAGTACTTCTGTTTATTAGTAATAGTACTATAACCACACCACAAGACATTTATTTAAGTGCCTGTACAGAGTCCAAAATTTCATTATCAGTGGTCCTAATTTCTGGATTCTGGGGTTTTTCCCTTCTACTGCATTGTCCTCTTAAATATGTTGGCTGTTAAACAAGTATAATTTTTTTAAATTACAAATTTCTTTTTTTATATCAATGTAATGGTCCTGTTGTAGTGTTTAAGATACACTACAGACATAAATCATAATTTCTCATGACGTTTTTACTTGAGTATTTTTTCTCCAAATATTTGTTGTGGTAACTATAAAACAAGAAGGAAAGAATTGTCAGCATGATAATGTTATTGATTCTGTGTGTATCATGTTACAAGATGTAATTTGTATGTAATAAAAATTATTTTATTTTCATGAATAATTATGCTGTTAAAATTTATAACAAATAATGATACATGTACATGTATATAGTGTTTCTCCATATCACACACACACACACACACACACACACACACACACACACACACACACTGGGTGTTTTAGAAAACATGTCTTCATTTTTTATTTGTCAGTAACAATTCTACTAAATATCACAATTTCTCGGAATTCAAAATAATGGATATTTGTTTTCAATACAGATATTTAACTTTAGATTATATTAAGATGACTTTTGAGTTTTGAGCAAAATTTTAATTTATATATATATATATATATATATATATATATATATATATATATATATATATATATTGATACAGGATGTCTCAAAACTGAACAAATTTAAAACTAATATTTTTATTTATAATTTTGAATTTTGGCTAACATATCATGGCAGCCTTCTATTCTAAAGTGCTATTTGCTATTTTGTGTGTTATGTTTTTTGGTACAAACAGGAAAATGGTATTTTAGTATATAATACAGGGTGTTTCAGAAATTATTTTTATAATTTGAGTCTTCTTAAAATTACTAGCAATCGAAATATACTCTTCAAAATAAAGTACATTTTCCTAGAAAGAGTATTCCCATACAGTTGTGTAGAAGTATAACATTTATGTTGAACATCCTCTATAACAAATTCATCTAGTAAACATATAAAAATTAAAAGTTCTAAATTCGCTCAAAAAATGTCTTTTTATACCTTATTCAAATCGGTATTTAATTTTTACCATATTCAAATTGATACTTTTAACACAAAATTATACTCTGTCTGTTTTTAACATTTATTCAGCCCTTTTTAAAAAAAAAATATGTCATATTCAATTCAATTCAATTCATTTTATTCCGTAAGCATATACTTATAGGTTACATAATACTTTTAGAATACAATGTATGGTGGTACATCATAATACATAACAGTGTATGACATATAGTGAAAAATACAGCAAAACAAAACAATAAATTTAAACAAAGCACTAGTATACGGAAAAATTAAGAAAGTTGTGTACATATAGGATGGACCATGAACAGTAGCTAATTGTCCCTTCTGTGTGTAGCTTTTTTTTAAAATATGCCAAAATTTCGTAGCTGACGAATATTCTGTACACCCATCAGTTGGATATGTTTGAAAGTGGAGGGTTTTGTCCAGTATATTGCTAAACATTTGAATTTCAATCTCTCCTATTTTAATGGCAAATATATTCACACAAAAGAAGTGTTGCTTTTAAAAGTAATTTTTATATTTTATTTCCTCTTTATTATTATAAAATTGCATTTTCTGATGAAGATATAGTCCCAAATTTCAAAGCCCCAATAAGTGTCATGTTTAAAGCAATGACAATTACTCTAGCATCATGAATTATGAATGCCTCAAATAATGATGCTTTGCATTTCACGTACTTTGAAACTATCATATTATCGATAAGTATTTGTTTCATTTTTGTCAGTTTTCTAAATATTTTATACACCTTTAAAAATCAATGGACAATACATAATGGCCATGCAAACCAGGCATTCTTTTATGCTACAGGTACTGTTTAAATTCCTGTTTAGATCTGATCGTGATTGCGTCCATTATTCATGTAAAACAGTTTGTAATGTTTCTACTTGGTAATTAATGAATATTTGATATACTATAGATTTTATTCTCACATTTCATTGATTTTTGTCATTTATAGTTAAATTAACAGTTTCTGAAAATTTACCTGGATAATTTCAAAAAACTTTTAGCATTTTATGATTTTAAGTAAATTGCTGTTACAAATGTCCCTATAATTCAAGTGCCTAAATAATTATTACGTGTATATATATGATAAACATATTTTAAGTAGTGTCCACTTGAAGTCATATTTCTGATAATGATAATAAAGTATCAGTGCATTAGCAATCAACAAAAATTATCTACATTTAATAAAGTACAAACTTATGGTTAGCAGTGCCACTCTCTGTGCCAGATCTTGGTGTGTAAAAGTTCATTAGTTTGCTGACCTAAAAGTTGTGCTTTTTCTCAAGACACTCCACCTTCACAACTCCTCTTGGCTCCAATCTACTTCACTGATAGATTTTTTTTGCAACCAAAGTTGGTAAAATGACGTAAAGTTTAAGATATTCTTTGTTATCCAATTATGAGTTGTAGGACGAGGTCTGTTTATTGTTATTGCATAGTTTCTGCTCTTGCAAAATTATCGTGGCCAACTGGAAAATAATTTTATCTTGCTGTATAAACCACTTATTTTTCTACAATTTAGAAACAAAAAATATTTTGTAGACTAAAATCTCGAAGTTTCGTTACAAGATAAACCTGAATTACTTATAGTAATGTAAGTGTCTTGTACTAGTCATAATACTGTAGACCATGTTGATTATCATTTTATAATACTCATTTTACATATATGTACATGTAGTATATACCTGCCGAAACTGAATACCTTCTGACTTAAGATTTTTTCAGTTTAGATTTTTGGTTTACCCAGATAAACTTCTAATAACATCAGTGGTAAATCCGTGACCTAGTTTAGAAAGGGTCTTCGTTTTCAGACAGGTAGAATGGCATTTAACTTATCATAAAGATATTTCGTTAGTTTTAAGAGTTGTAGATTACTTGTATTTATTTAAATGTAAGAGATCTGTTAAGTATATTAGGTTCTTCTCTTTTTTGTCACTCATTGCTTATAAATGAAACTCTTGATTTTTTTACATTGAGTTTGGCAGCAAACTGCTTTTTATTTATAAACTGAGAAGATAATAAGTTACAAATAAAATAAAAGTGTTTTATGGAGCTGGTCATCTGACATTTTCATTTTATGTTCATATGTGTCTCATAAGTCCAATGTGATATTTTATTATGTATAGTACATAGCTAGATTGTTAGTTTTAAAATGTACATTAAATAGATACATTACAAATAAATGCACTAGTTAGGAAAAGTCACACACATGCACAGTATATTATATGTAACTTATACATGCGTATAAATATATGATCCCTTAATGCCAAAAATGTTACTATGCTACACCTCTAATTGCTAGATATTGTAAGATTTTTCATGAAATGCCAGATTGAAGGTTTTTATTTTTATTTCACTATTTTTTCCAGAATTCATTGTTTTATTTATTCTTATTACTTATTTTGACATGGTAACTACTTCCAGTTGAATTTTTCTACCTGTAATTTTGAGTACTGTCACAAATTTAGTCATACTTGTAATATGTGAAGTTTTACGCACTGTACATGTAGTTGCGTTGCTGGCTCAATACTTATTGGTTGCTTTTCATTTTAGATAATTTTTTTGTAAAAAATTCAGTATTCGGTTGAAAAAAAAATCTTTTTTTAATTATAGGTTGTTGTTTTTTCTTCTTAATTTATAATTGTATTCTGACTTTAACATACAGTGAGATATGTTAATATTATAAAGACTACCCACAGAGCCCTTGAAAATATGATCTTTATAAATAGATGGTATTGATATATACAACATTTTTATTGAAATAAGAAGCAAAGGAACTTTAAAACAGGAGTTTTAAAAGAAAGGTGGTCTTTATATAGAGGTGTTGTTTAAGCAAGTTTTACTGCAATTTTGTTTATTTTGGGCTTCATGTATATTAGTTAGCCAGTACTGTACTGGGTAAGACAGTATTCGGTTATGCTGGTTTAGTTAGCAATACTGTACTGGGTATCCTGACAGTATTTGGTTCTGTTATGTAGTATGATGTTAAATTACTATTTGTAAATATAAAATAATTTATATTGTGTATTCAAATGAAATAATTGTAAAATAAATTTTTGCTATATTTTTAGTATAGTACTTGTTTGTCATTATTAGTCCCCATTTTCTAAACCCCCATTTATCTATCAGTATGACTTGGATTATCTTAAATGGTAATGTGGCATTGGGGAAAATAATTATGGGAAAAACAATGTAGTTGTCCATGAAGAAAGTAACTAACCTTAATAGACTTAGCAGATTAAACACTGGATGTACTTAGCATTTTTAACTACAAAATTAATAAAATGTCTCCATATAATGTAGTCATGCAGGTTTTATTGGAGATGTTCATTTAGTCATGCAGGTTGTGTTGGAGATGTTCCTTTAGTCATGCACGTTGTGTTGGAGAGGTTCATTTGGTTATGCAGGTTGCATTTAGGAGATTTTCATTTAGTCATGCAGGTTGTATTGGAGATGTTCATTTAGTCATGCAGGTTTTATTGCAGATGTTCATGTAGTCATGCAGGTTGTATTGGAGATGTCCATTTAGTCATGCAGGTTGTATTAGAAATGGTCATTTAGTCATGCAGATTGCATTGGGAATGTTCATTTAGTCATGCAGGTTGTATTGGGAATGTTCATTTAGTCATGCAGGTTGTATTTAGGAGATTTTCATTTAGTCATGTAGGTTGTATTGGAGATTTTCATTTAGTCATGCAGGTTGTATTGGAGATGTACATTTAGACATCAGGTGCAGGTTGTATTTGAAATGTTTATTTAGTCATGCAGGTTGTATTGGAAATGTTCACTTAGTCATGCAGGTTGTATTGAAGATGTCCATTTAGTCATGCAGGTTGTATTTGAAATGTTCATTTAGTCATGCAGGTTGTATTGGAGATGTACATTTATTCATGCAGGTTGTATTGGAGATGTCCATTTAGTCTTGCAGGTTTTATTGGAGATGCACATTTAGTCATACAGGTTGTATTGGAGATGTACATTTAGTCATGCAGATCGTATTGGAGATGTTCAATTAGTCATGCAGATCGTATTGGAGATGTTCATTTAGTCATCCATTGGCTGCGACAATGTTTCAGATTTTCACACATATGGGATGTTTATGGACATTTCATTGCTGTTAATCATTTATAAATAAAACAGTTGTATGAAGTACATTCAACACAAGTTGTGTTAAAGATAGACATTTCTTAAGAAAGTGTTAATTTTGAAGATTTACCGATTGCTATAAAATAAAATGAAGCAATTTTCAGCTGAAAAACAAGTACTTGGTAATATAAGCATAAAATACAATCAATAACACAAAACAAGAAACAGACAAGAAAAGAAAAACACAACATAATTCAACTATGTAAAGTTAACAAGTTGAAACACTAAACACACAAAATGTGTAAATTGTTCGAGTGTTGTAATGTGGCAGCTTCAAGAGTTTACTTTGTATTTTGTTTGTTTTATACTATTCACTAAGATAAAGATTTAGACAGATGACTTTGTTTTACAGAAGCTTATATCGTATCAGGGAACGCTTGTTTAGACAGATTACATTGTTTTACAGAAGCTTATATCGTATCAGGGAACGCTTGTTTAGACAGATTACATTGTTTTACAGAAGCTTATATCGTATCAGGGAACGCTTGTTTAGACAGATGACTTTGTTTTACAGAAGCTTATATCGAATCAGGGAACGCTTGTTTAGACAGATGACTTTGTTTTATAGAAGCTTATATCGTATCAGGGAACGCTTGTTTAGACAGATTACATTGTTTTACAGAAGCTTATATCGTATCAGGGAACGCTTGTTTAGACAGATGACATTGTTTTATAGAAGCTTATATCGTGTCAGGGAACGCTTGTTTAGACAGATGACGTTGTTTTATAGAAGCTTATATCGTATCAAGGAACGCTTGTTTAGACAGATGACATCGTTTAACAGAAGCTTATATCGTATCAGGGAACGCTTGTTTAGACAGATGACATCGTTTAACAGAAGCTTATATCGTATCAGGGAACGCTTGTTTAGACAGATGACATCGTTTAACAGAAGCTTAAATCGTATCTGGGAACGCTTGTTTAGACAGATGACTTTGTTTGACAGAAGCTTATATCGTATCAGGGAACGCTTGTTTAGACAGATGACATTGTTTCATAAAACCTTATATCGTATCATGGAACGCTTAGACAAATGGCATTGTTTCATAAAACCTTACATCGTATCATGGAACGCTTAGACAGATGACGTTGTTTTATAGAAGCTTATAAATATCGTATCAGAGAACGCTTGTTTAGACAGATGACATTGTTTCGTAAAACCTTATATCATATCATGGAACGCTTAGACAGATGACATTGTTTCATAAAACCTTATATCGTATCACGGAACGCTTGGACAGATGACATTGTTTTATAGAAGCTTATACCGTATCACGGAACGCTTAGACAGATGACATTGTTTTATAGAAGCTTGTGTCGTATCAGGGAACGCTTCTTTAGACGAATGACAAGGTTTTATAAATCCTTATATCGTATCATGGAACGCTTCTTCAGATACATATCAGCTGTTTACCTATGTATTCCAGATCAAACATTTTATTCAAACATATATATATCTGTTTATGTAAAAAAGATTTTATAACAAAAAGACTATTAAATAACTTGAAAAAGGTCCTACAGAAATAATCGAAATCAAAATAGTCATTTTTTTTTTTTTTTTTTGTTTCATCATTTTTAGAAAATCTAACCTCGAATGTGAATAAAATGTTTAAATAATGCTCAAGGTTATAGTCATTGATAGCAAGTTTACCAAGTAATTTAATGATATAAGTTTCAAGGTTCTTTATTTCTTAAAATGCATAACACAACTGAGAACGTTAAACAACAAATAATACACAAGTAATACTTTACATCAATTGTGTCTTCCCGTTTGTCAGACACTTAAAAATCACATATTGTTTTTTTAAGTCAGCATTGTAATTGTTTCTGAATAGTATGTTACCTTCACCTACCCTATTTCAAAGAAAAAATTACCTTTAATATGTTTTGAAGAGAAAAAAAAAGATTAAATTTATAGGTTAAAAGTGTACAATTTACACCCAATGTGCATGGAGAAAAGCACAACAGTGTGGACTTCAAATGCATATATCATAATCTGAGGACCGATTCATTTATTTATAAGAAAATAAGTCTTACAACCTCACTCATTAATATTGAGAACGTTTGATATAGAAACCACCCACCCACAGGGCCCACTGTGGACGGTCACTGATACATGATGGATGGATTTTTTTATATAATAAAGTTATATGACAGTAACATTAATGTAATAAAGTCGTGATATTCTAATCTCTTTCTAAGTCGGATGTCGTTCTGGATACACTGTTTTGAATTGCACAACAAATAAGATCGTTTATTTTGGTTACCTGGGCGAGATGTTAGTTTTATTTTAATAAGCTATAACAATAATAATAATAATAATAATACTTTATTGCAAAGCAAAAACAAAATAAAATAAATTATATAACAACATGACAATTAACAGAGAGCAATCAGATGTTGAGTAGTTGTTATCTGGGTAACCAGGCTTTGGATAGATAATTGGAGAGTTTGCTTGTCAGGGACTCGGAGTCTGCTTTAAATAGTGTTTGTATGGGTTTGCTATAAAATCAATACAATCCACTTTTTTACTGTCATCTTTTTTATTTGAAAATGATTAAATAAAATCTTATAAAAATTTTAATAGGTATAAGAAATAAAATAGAAAAAAATAGAGATTAATTTTACTAAAATCTTACAAAATCAATTAAGTTCAGAGTGATTATCATCCATACCATGTGATGTTAAATTATCCTTTCCATGTGTATAAGAGTTGGTAGAGTGCTCCGTAAGTTCGAACCCCGACCAAGTCTGACCCAAGACTTGAAAGTGGGTAGTGACTTCACCAAGCACTCGGCATTACGAAATGAAGTCACGGTTCTTTCGGATGGGAAATAAACGAGGTCCCCTGTCATCATAGGTGTCGCATGATAAAGAACCCTGCTGTATAATGCCATCAGCGCAACGAACAGGCAAAATTTCTGCACCTTCGCCTATAGCCGGCGAAATCTCGATATGAGTGAAATATTCTTGACTGGACGTTAAACACCATTACTCAACTCAACTCAACTCAATTCATGCAAGAGATTTTTTGTTTATTTAGCGGATATATACCGGGTATAGATTACCAATCGAAACTGGCCGTTGTCAAAACATTGATAGGAATGAAAGACTGTAATTTATGTCGGGATGAAATTGGGGGTGAATATCATAATATACTTCTTTAACTAATGATCGAAATAAATATATTCCTTTTTTATTCTAGAAATCCAAACACTGTGAAATTTTACGATTTATTTTCTTCAAAAAAGATTTCTGTTTTAAACAATTCATGTAAACTTATTAGTATTATCAAGGAGAGAGGAGGAGGAGTAATGGTGTTTTACGCCCCAGTCAAGAATCTTTCACTTATTTCGAGGCCGTCAGTTCTGGAATGGTGGAGGAAACCAGAGTGCCTGGAGAAAACCACCGACCTTCGGCAAGCGAACTGACAAACTTTCTCACAATAGGATCTGTCCCGAGTGGGATTCGAACCCAGGCGGTAAGAGGCGCTGTGATCCGTAAGCGCGCTCTTTAGACCACTCGGCCACCGAGGACCCTTATCAAGGAGAGAGTTGGTCCTCCTGGTTAAATTATATTTAGAACTCACGTATGATTAATGTTATGTATATTATAATGTATTATATGTTCTCAGTATTGTAAATATACAATTTATGAGAATCAAGAACTTGAACTTGTAAAGTAAAAGTAAGCTCTTTTTTTACTCCGTTCAGCATTTCGTAATAATGTTGTTTTTTTTTTAATTTTGTGTATGTACTTTGTAAAAATAATCTCTCTTTTACCAAGTTAAGGATTTTGTTTTGATGAGGATTTTTATTTATTTATTTATTTATTTATTTATTTATTTATTTATTTATTTATTTGTTTATTTATTATTTATATCAAAATTCAGCGTAGATGTTTTTTTGCAAATCACGGTAAAAGTTATACCAAAATTTTATAACAATAATCAGAATAAATACACCACGTGATCTCTTTGTCACCTCGTTTAACATTTTCTGTGAACTTTTTAATTGAGCAATATCTAGGTACTGTTGTCGTATATAGGTCATTTTTAATATATATTTTATTTTATATAAAATTTAAAATTTCGCATATGACACAAATATAAAAAAATATTGTAAATACTTATAAAATATGCCTTATAAACCTATTAAGCATTTTGTATTGACTAAATATTGTTTATAGTTTACCTTATATATATATACTAATTCAAGTCAAACATTCTCATAACCTGCATCTTTTTTTTTTTTTTTTTTTTTTTTTTGAAGTCAGCGTATAAATAATATTCTCTATATTAACCTGCTCAGTATTTTGTATTAATTAAGTAAATTGCATCAGGTTCACAGTTAAGTGTTTTATGGAAATATTTCATTGATTAACTGTAAAAAAGATGTGTCTGTATTTCATTGGTTGTTTGTCACCTTTTTATGATAAAAGGTTCGCTCTAGTTGACCTGGATAGGATGGTTTCATTAAGAAATAAAATTAAATTGCTTGTTACAAGAAATGAATAAACAGTTAAGGTATCCTGTCACGACTTTTACAGTGCGCGCGCGCGCGTGTGTGTGTGTGTGTGTGTGTGTGAGAGAGAGAGAGAGAGAGAGAGAGAGAGAGAGAGAGAGAGATTTTCATTAAAACAGATTGAAGGCTCTAAATAAACTATCATTTCATCAAATTTTATTAATTAAACTTCACCATACTGACAAAGGGGCAATAAACGGAGTTGTTTTGACAACTTTACTTTTTTATAACTGAAAACCAAATCAATTTTTTTCAGAACGCCGAGTTTTAGAAATCTGAATACTTTTTCATGGTCATGGCCCAACCCTGTGGTAAGGCCTCATTAATTTACCAAATGCATTTTGGCTTGTTTTATCCTTTTTGATGATCTACTCTAGTTCAATACCATTTATATGTTTGCATTTTCTAAAAGCACGAACTAAGTTTCGATCGAATGTATGGTTGGAAAACTATAGATGTAGTTGTTTCATATGTGGTGACGATCGTAATATTGACGACATGTGCAAATCCCGTGCAAAGTATTTAATATTTCACGCGCTAAGAGCCTACTGCTACAAATCATTATTATTTTATCAACTATGAACCGTTTCCGAAACGGGATAGGTTGGTTTACCTGATCCAAGAACAGGACATGTTTAAAAATCCAAAGTCGGGTGTCGTCTGTCAGGTAGAGCCATTCGGCAGACGATATCCCATAGATGCAGATTCAAAGGTGAACTGAAACAGGTAACATGCAGATTAACTATACGGACTTGACAAGTCGGACGTTAGATGTATTGGACTTTTATACAAAGAATGATTTGATAATCCTCTATGGAAATCCAGGGAAAATATAATCTCGATTTATTGGAGAAAAATGGGAAATTTATAAAATTTACCAACAGTATTGACAAGTATAGGACAGGTTTGCATTCACAGGTAAGGCTGTTTTTAAAATCGATTTTTGAAGCGTTATTTTTCCTAGTATTAGCTATCCCGCTATCGGTCTTATACTTTTGGTTAATCTATTGTGAATTATATTTCCGTTCATTTATCTTTCTATTAATTTAGATTAATACAGCAGACGATATAGACCCTGGAATGAGCAGACGTTATTGTTTAATTAAAAGATGCCTGAGATATCGTAATACATGCAAGCAATTGGTTTTATCCTTCTATAATGTCATTTTTTTTTACCGATAATTCATTACCATCCATTCGTGGTTAATCGTATTAAATATATTTAATACGTAACTGGATAAATTTAGATCAATCTTATTTTGTTAACCAGAAAATTTTTTAAAATTATTTTTCTATGACAACTAGACATATACATATTTTGGTGAAATATTAAATTTTTGACTTTTCTTATCGAGCAAAATTCATTAAGAGAATTTAAAAATAATAGATTTATTTACATTTTTTAACCAATTCTATATATTATCAGATATGAAAAAAAAAATAAAATTGGAGTTTTATTTTTATTTAATTATTTAATTGTGAGCTTTCGCTCTGATGATGTTTTTGCTTGCTGCAACTACATGTAAATGAAATAGATGCTTGAATTAGATATTCGCTCTTTATTGTCACTATGCAGAAGTCTAAAATAACTTTGTTACAACTTTGTTGATGCTGGATGTGCTGTTTTTAGATATGATGCCATTTGATTATTCTTTATAAATAATTATATGACTGTTGTCATAGTCTTACTATTTTGATTACAACAAACATTAAACAAAGCTTCTTTTTAACTAATGACGATATTCATATATATAAAAACAGTCTGGTAGTGCACCAGCATTTTTTTTTTCATTTTAATAAATCGCAATAAATTATTGTTTTACATGATTGCTAGTACGCTGGCGGACGAATTCTTAGAACAATGGGTTTGTAAAATTATATAATTTTTTTTGTAGACTTGCTATGGTTGCATTTCGGCTCGTAAAAATATGTGTATATGTGCATTGCTTTCTATGATCTTCATCGCACATTATTTATTATTTCGAAAATGACGCGTAGATCTACTAAATGTCATAATTCTGCGTTAATATTTCATTATCATGTACACTCATGCGAGCATGTGTCTTTTGTTGTCCAGAAAATAAGCTATTATGCTTGATCTCAATGGTATAAAGCTCGAATATTCACAGTTAAAACCATATTTAGATTCATTAGAGCAGAAATGAAATTAAAATCATAAAACTGAGTTCTAAAAACATCACAGACTCAAATGGATTTCCCCAGAGACTGAACGCATTGTACCTGGGTGACTGAAAAGCTTGTAGTTCGGTTTTACATATTGATTTTAGTCCGTTATGATAATTATTGGAGAACATGATCATGTATACGAATTAATATAAATACAGTAAAATTGTTATGACATAGGTTATATATATGTACAGGCTGCAACAAGAATGTACAAACTTAATCCGAAATTCGTATAAAAATATACGTAAAAATTAGTATTTAACAGCAGAGCAAGACATGTACACTATTTTGAATTTCGTAAATGCAAAATTAATCCAAAATTTACAATAGATAAGGTTAGACCTTCCGAAATATAAAGAGAATTGCAACTGAAAGACATGTACTCTGCAACAACCAACACAACCAAGAATCCGAAATAAGCAATTGATAAAGCAACCAAGAACACGAAAGTAAACGATAAAATAAGAGATGGCAATGCAAGACAGAGGTCCAAGACATGACAAACAAATAGAGATCCCACTGATAATTATTTACCAGACTTGACGGACGCAGGGTTAACTGGTAACTTGTATGGTAATATTCAATTCAATTTCAATTCAATTCAATTCAATTTCTTTATTCTCTAATTGTAAACAATACAACGTTGAGAACATATAAATACAATATATACATAAAATAACATAACAGTGAGCAGTATTGTATAAGTATACATATAAGATTAAATATATGATTAGTCCGGAGGACTGATCCTCTTGTTAATACATCTGATAAAGTTACACAAATTATTGAGTACTGAAGATTTCTTACATGAAAACAACTGAAAATATTTGAAAGAGTTGTGATTATTTCTATAATAAGAAGGGATATAAGTATTTCTTTCTTGAATAAATGAAGGACAATAGAAGTATTCAATACTCCAAACTTTCTAATGATTCACTACCAGTGGTATGTAGAAATACTTAACTAATTACTTCATCGTTTGATGGTTAGGCTAAGTAGAGAGTTTTATAAGCAATGGTCTTGATTTTTAAATAGTCCTGTTTTCTTATTTCTCGTGTTCGTTGCATTGACAAAAACCAAGGATAATAATAACATAGGTCTGAAAAGACAGTTCAAAAAAGCTTATTCAGCTATATGTCACTCTAGAACGTGAAAAACCGGTATAGCTGAAAAAAGTGTTTTAAAAAAACATTGCTCCGAAACTGTCTAACTGCTAGCTTCATATGTCATGGAAAATATACGATTGTTGAACGCCGTTTGGAGCTTAAAATTGCACATTGTCATAAATTTCTATTAAAATTTTACATATTTGGAACTTCTATTTATTTCTCGAATTGTTTTCTGTATACTGTTTAAATAAATGTGTAAAATATTAATCTGAAATTTGGTGTAAAAACTTTTGTTCAGATTTCCATGTTTAATGTAGAAGATTGAGATGTCATATTCCTCAGAGTGTATTCAAAATTCGACTGTATCACAAATTTGAAAATGAATCCATCTTTTAATATCTTATTTCTTTTTCTATCAAAGTGTTGATCTTTTGACGAATATGATGTCGATTTGGTTGTCACTAATTACACTTAGTGCTCAGAGGAATATCGAATTTACGATTGTTTTAGTGTAAAAAGAACTATTTAACTCCATGTTTACTGTTAAGAAATATTTAGCCTTAAAGCACAAATTGTACTGATGCAGTTGGAAATTCACCTTTCCAATGAAACTATTACATGTTTTTGTCAGAGTGATCAATTTTACGTCGACAAAAATCCAAATAAATAAATAAATAAATAAATAAATAAATAAAATAATAAAATAAATTAAATTAAATAAATAAAATAATAAAAATAAAGAAATAAAATAATAAAAATAAAAAGATGAATAAAATAATAAAAATAAATAAATAAATAAAATAATAAAAATAAATAAATAAATAAACAGTAGCCTGCACACGAACGTACATTAAACTGCTTACTGTCATAATGTTATAAGTTTTTATATTATATATGATGTACTGAACTGGCTGTCATTATTACTAACATACAAATAGTAATAAAAAAAAACTAAATCCAATTGTTTAATTAGTCTTGTTTCATCAATATTGACAAATTTTAAAATGAAAGCACGTTGTACATGTTATTTGACACGAGATGTTACTCTGTAAACTGAAACTCTATGAAATAGCAGTCCTGAAATACAATTGGTGTGTGATATAAATCGATATAAAATTACTCATTGATTGTTTAAAAAACCTGTTTTATCAATTTATTTGCTTCTAACAGATATAAAACACAATAGAATACAATACAAAAATTGCTGGTAACGTGATCCGAGACCGGGGGGCTGTCAGGGGAGGGTTATTTTTTTAATTGTTATTCAACTGATAAAACATGTTAAAAAAAGAATTCTGACAGTTATGGTTTTTATCAAGTTTTGATAGATAGGGTACTTTCTTGTAATTATTTAATTAATTAGGATATTAATTAATTAATTAATTTATTTATTAAAGTTTTGTCTTGCGCGTAAACTTTTAATTAATATATTGATCAGTTTTAAAATTAATTAATTCACGAAATTGTCAGAGTTTTATGTGCTAGGTTTAGTGTCATATTATAAATTTTTGAATTTTCTGAATGAAATATTCAAAAATTTATATTGTCATATTATAAATTTTTGAATATTTCATTCAGAAAATTCAAAAATTTATAATATGACATTAGACTTTCTCATTTTGTGTAATTATGAACAAAAACCAGATTTTATCGGCTGACAATGTTAAACAAAATTCTACTGCAATATTTATATAACATCTTAAAAATAAAATAATAACCGAAAAGGAACTCTTAATCACCACCACCACAATCATCATCATTATCATCATCATCATCATCATCGTCATCATTTTCATCACAACCACCACCACAATCATCATCATCATCACCACCATCACCAACACCACTACCATCATCATCATCACGATCACCATCAGCAGCTGCAAAAGCATCATCATCATCATCATCATCATTTTCATCACAACCACCACCACAATCATCATCATCATCACCACCATCACCAACACCACTACCATCATCATCATCACGATCACCATCAGCAGCTGCAAAAGCATCATCATCATCATTTTCATCACAACCACCACCACAATCATCATCATCATCATCATCATCACCACCACCATCACCAACACCACTACCATCCATCATCATCATCACGATCACCATCGGCAGCTGCAAAAGCATCATCATTATCATCATCATCATTATCATCATCATCGTCACCACCACCACCATCATCATCATCATCATCACCATCACAATCAGCAGTTACAAAAGCATCATTATCATATATCAGCATCTCCGTCATCATCCTCTTCTTTTTCTTCTACTGCAGCTGCTACAAAAACACATATACCTGTATTTCTTTGATTAAACAAACGAGTCTGTTTCATTTATAAATCCTCAATTTCCCTCTCTGTATAACTACACAACATATCGGGTGTAACGCAGTACGATATCTATTGTTGTGTATATCGATTCTCGCTCTTTATATTGCATTGGAATTCCATTTGTCGCCATCATTATTGTCAATATTTTATTATGATAAATTTTATTTAAAAATGCACTCAAACCTCGCTGTATAAGATTAAACAATACTTCTATACCCTCGCTGGATTTACCAAAAAAAAATTACACAATTTTCTAAATCATCCAATTGATGTCTCAGTTAAAACGAGAGTTATAACATTTATAGATGAAGGACCTGTAAATGTACTTGGTAAAAGACAAAGCTTACCAACAAATTAACTGACAAAAATAAAATAAACACGTATTTAGACTATTCGTATTATGTTTCTACACAACAGGGAGAGAACACTGTACCCAGTGGTGTGGATCACGTGGTACAATAAGATACCAAGCAAAAGTTTAAAAACTCCCACATATATCAAAATCTCTACACCAACGAGGAGAGAAGACTTAATCCAGGAGTGTGGTTGACGTACTACAATAAGTCTACCAAAAATGGTCTAGAACCTCGCACATATTTCGTAATCCCTACACGAACTGGGAGATAAGACTATATCCAGGTGTGTGGTATACAAGTAACAAAGCAATGGTCCGAAAACTCCCATTAAACAAACAGCAAAACAATTATACAATATAAGATATAGAATGGACAAAAACATATATGGAAAATAAACTAATTCTTAAAAGCACCATGACAGATCGTTACATGCTATGCACGTTTTGTGTGTAGAGATCCGGTAATAGTCTCAAATTTACTTTTTTGAAAGGTTTTTAATTTAAAGTTGTGACAGGAAATAGAATTAGTATGAACAGTAAAGATTAAGTAAATTGTGTCATTAATCGAGAGCCACTTGATGTAATAAATCAGGACAATTATATAAATGATGAATAATTGAAAAAGATTTAAACTTGATAAGCATGCACATGGCAACATCCAACGCAGTCAAGAACACGAATCGATACCAGTCAACGATAAAACATCCAAACAAGAAAATAAAAAAAGACAGTGACACAGATTTTAAAAAAGTCAGTGACACAGATTTTAAAAAAGACAGTGGCACAGATTTTAAAACAGACAGTGACACAGATTTTAAAAAAGACAGTGACACAGATTTTAAATTTCCCGACAGAAATAATTGTTAAAAAAGTCTTGGAAATTTTTGATGAAACGAAATAAGCTAAAATGGAAACCAAATAGCTTACCATCTGCGGTTTGATTAGAACTGTTCATCCAGTCAATCGCTATGAAATCTTCAAAACACCTAAGTATATTCCATAGCTAGACGCTGTTTGTCCCCTAAAATGGCTAGTTGAGCATGGTTGTAAGTGAAATAACAGTTATATATTGTGTGTAAGTCTCGAAAAGTCTCAAGAAAAAAGTTCATTAACACAGATTATATAAGAATAAGTGAAAATTAAAACCAATCGCAAATGAAACAAAATGTAACCTATTTATTTATTAATCTATTTCTTTATTTATCTTTAGTTTTTAAAAATGAATGCAGAAATGAAATAGTAACTACAGAAAACAGAAACTGTAAAATGTTTTCTGATGTCCTTAGATAGACGTGAAACGAACATTTTCTGAAAAACCTATAATATTCCATCAAGCCACATTATGTGTATTTACTATCTATTGTCTCCCACTATTTTATTGCCGCGTTATGGAATGTGTTTTATTTATCAAAAGGTTGTAACAAAGGTAAAACAGCAACTATTCTTGAAGCATACTTATAAAAAAGTAATATCACCCATCATATACAGCCGATGTTACAAATTGTTAGAAGATCCTGTATTAGATAATGTATCTTACCACAGTCTTATCATAGTTCACCATTGATATACGGGTAAACACTTATACAGCATGTTGTAAAGCTGCAAATTACCGATATTTTATTCCATTTTGTTGTCACAGAATGTGCCGATGATAGAATCTATACATAATCTAAACTTCAATGAACTAACGTTAATTACGGTAAATTGTATGGACGATAATCCATTACATTATCATGATTATGTAAGGCAAGTTGGATGGACGGTAAGCCATAGTTTGTAATCAAGAAAAGGTTTACAGGGATATCCTATACATAGTCTTTAGGATGTTGACTGTAATGTATTGTA
The DNA here is from genome assembly GCA_029721355.1 of Tegillarca granosa. NCBI lineage: Eukaryota > Metazoa > Mollusca > Bivalvia > Arcoida > Arcidae > Tegillarca > Tegillarca granosa. Next base: position 1,489,686 of record CM056598.1, on the reverse strand, counting down.
TACATTATCGAAGATAGGTTGAACAGAATGTATTTAATAGGAATGAATGGACAGGAACCCATTCATAATCTAAAGGAAGTTGAATGAACGATAATCCAAACATCAAAAGGAAGTTAGAAAAGTTGTATGAAGCGTATTCTATCATTTATATAAGGTAGATTGAATAGAGGGTTTTCCATATCTTGTCTAAGGAAAGTTAAATCGGATGATATTCATTAAAGATGATGAGACGTTAACCAATGCAAAATCTACAAGAGTCTGTATTAATGGTAATTCAAAAACATCAAAGGGAAGTCAAATTGAAGTTTTCCAATGCAATATTATGAAAAAGTTAATAAAGGCTACTCTAGAGAGATAATTTGACCTATACAATATATTGACCTATTGGAACCTATACAATATTTAAAGGAAGTTGAATGACGCTATTTGCAGCTGGAACGATGATTAGACGGTCACCTATACAAAAACTAAAAAAGTTGAATGGACATATTCTAAGGTAATTTAAACGGACAATAATCCATACACAGGCCAATGAAGATTAAAAAGTCGGTACGCAGTCCATAGACGGACTAATGGAGATTAAATAGACAACTAATGAAGATTGAATGGACGGTACGTATCCATACACGGACTAATGAAGATTGAATGAACGGTACTGAATCCATACACTGGACTAATGGAGATTGAATGGACGTTATTTCATCCATACAGACGTTAAAAGAGATTAAAAGGACGGTACGTTATCCTACACAGGCTAATGGAGATTGAATGGACGGTACTTAATTCATACACATGCTAACGGAGAATAAATAGACGGGCTAATGAAGATTGAATGGACGGTACGTAATCCATACACGGACTAATGGAGATTGAATGGACGTTATTTAATCCATACAGATGTTAAGAGATTGAAAGGACGGTACGTTATCCATACACAGGCTAAAGCAGATTGAATGGACGGTACGTAATTCATACACATGCTAACGGAGAATAAATAGACAGGCTAATGAAGATTGAATGGACGGTACGTTATCCATACACAGGCTAATGGAGATTGAATGGACGGTACGTAATCCATACACGGACTAATGGAGATTGAATGGACGGTACTTAATCGATACACGGACTAAAGAAGATTGAATGGACCATACATGGACTAATGAAGATTAAATGTACGGTACGTTATCCATACACATGCTCATGGAGATCGAATGGACGGTACTTAATCCATACACAGGCTAATGAAGATTAAATGGACGGTTCGTAATTCCATTGGCAGTACGCAATCCATACAAAGGCTATCGGAAATTGAATGGACGGTACGTAATTCATACACAGGCTAATAGAAATTGAATGGACGGTACGTAATCCATACAAAAGCTAATGTATGGAATGGTAAGTAGTCTATACGGATGCTTATGTAGATTGAATGGACAGTACCTAATCCATACACAGGCTAATGCAGACTGAATAGACAGGCTGGTCAAGATTGAATGGACGGTAGGTAATCCATACAGATGTAAGTAGAGATTAAAAGAACAGTACGTAATCCATACGAAGGCTAATGGAGATTAAATGGACAGTACGTAAATCATACACAGGCTCATGTATATTTAATGGACGGTACGTAATCCATACAGAGGCTATTGGAGATTGAATGGACAGTACGTAATCCATACACAGGCTATTGGAGATTGAATGGACAGTACGTTATTCATACACAGGCTAATGGAGATTAAATGGACGGTACATAATCCATACACAGGCAAAAGAAATTGAATGGACGGTACGTAATTCCATGGGCAGTACTTAATCTATATACAGATTAATAGAGATTAATTGGACGGTACGTTATTCATACATTATCTTCTAATCAGGAATCGAATAAATCGACAAACCATGTTATCATTTAAGTTGTCATAAATATTTATAGTTTACCTTTTCAAATCTATCACTTTTAACATTGATTTCTGGATCAACAACAAAGTTTTGAAACCGGTCTATTGTAATTAGAAATGTAAACACGGTTATATTGATAAATTGTGTAATTGTTTTAATCAGTGTTCTAGAAATCTATAATTGTGAATACTATTTAGGCTTGAATGGAAAATCTTTTTTTATTGGATGTTTTATTGATTTTTATTCATTCAGCAAGTTTGAAAACAAATTGATGTTTTTGATTAGATTCTGAAATGTAATTCAAAATGAATTTTAAGAATGAAGTCTAACAAACAACATTGAACGAATTTTGATCTCAGAAATTTTTCTATCGTTCTCTTTTGTAAATTGACTAAGCGGTTTTTTAACAATAATTAGCCAATCATCTGACGTCATTATATTATGAACATAATTAAATTAATCAATACAGTTTTAATTAGCCAGATAAAAGTATGTGCTTTGGTCTTGGAAAACTTTCTACCATTGTGTCAAATATACAAAAACTTGACTCCAGTAATCTTAATGTAACAGAAATGAATTATAGAATTCTGATGTTTTAGTCCACACCTTTTTAAGGAACTGTTGATTTTAAAAATAAAAAAATAATGTTAGTTTAATTTTCTTTACATGGATTAAAAATTATTTGCCAAAGCAATGACATAAATATTAAGTCGGGTATCTACAAGTTTTCAATATAACAATTAGTGATATACCTATAACTTGCAATTTTATCTGCAGTTCTAGTGAGATTTTAATTAAAATACTAATGATTTTAACTTCCAAATCTTTATGTTATTTCAATATTCACTGTAAGCTAGAGAGAAGAGTTTTAATGGAGATTACTACTTCAATTAAAATTTCAACAAAACAGTTGTAAGGTTTAAAAATTAAAAAAATTCTTCCACTGCATCCTTTTTTCACACAATTCGAAATAATTTCTATCATTTTATTGTTTTTATCCTTCATTTGTCATCCGTGTATCTGTTGGTTGAAATCACATGGGAATTTTTGTAATATATTTTTAATCACTTTCTTTTTGACATTTTAAGTCTGTATCCGTTATATAATAACATGTCTAAATATTTCTATCTTCGTTTGTTTTGTATTAATAACTTGTTTCTTTGGCTTGTTTTATATTTATTTTTTTGGAACGAGGTTGGTTTCCTCGTTTTCTTGTTTCGTTTACTTGTTGTGTTGTGTTCTTGATACGAGATTATTTACCCTTGTTTTCTTGTTTCGTTAACTTGTTATGTTGTTTGCTTGGTACGAGGTTATCTACCCTTGTTTTCTTGTTTTGTTAGCTTGTTGTGTCGTGTCCAGGCTATGTATAGCTGACTTTCTACTTACATTCTTTTTCATTAGTTTTCACCTAATTGAAAATTAAATTCTTATACCAATTGCTTTTTTAAATTCACATATGTTGACATTTAACATAACTGAATAAAAAGGCAAATGTACAACCGAGGTTTGTTAGTTTTAGTTTTACAAGAACATTCTGCTTTGTTCTTTCCTCGAAATTGTTCAACAGATTTACAGTTGTATTCAATCTACAGCGTTATTGTGTTGGTGAGATAACCGATATGGATTCAAAGCAAGCGACTTCCTGAACTCTGAGACATCAAAGTGAGACCAAAATGTTAAAAACACTCAAATGACATCCCTGTGGTAATATAGTTCATTGATCTGATACGGTAAGTAATAAAATGATTAATTTTACATATTTTATAGTTTTTCATCCCATTTGGTATGTCAGTTGCTTTGAAGTTTTACAATTATAGTGAGTATTTGTGTAGACGGACAAAATACATCTGTAATGGTCATGTGATTCTTCCCTGTCAATGGGAAAATAGTGTATTACACATCGATTTTGTCATTTTTACTAGTAATAGAATTTCGATGACGTCATATCTAGGTCATAAAATTAAGGTTATTATCAGTGATCGATTTGATAAATTATTTGATCAGCTTTGTTCAATTTATGTGGGTGAATTATTGAAAAGCATTTGGATTATTTTAATGATGTTAACAATCTATATTTTGTCATATTTTTATAAGTAATGACATTTTTTGTATAGATTTTTTCAATATATAAATTTAAAATAGTTTTTGATTTTTTATTCACACTCTCCACGCATTCAGTATTATTCAGTGTTTCTCAGTTTTAAAGTTCTTGCTCTAAAGACTTAAAACTCTTTGCTAAGTTATTATCAAAAATTCGTATAATTTTAAATTAACTGGTATTTGTATTATATGTTTATATAACCTCTGACCAAAGACTTGAAAGAGGGAAGTGACCGTTCTTTCGCTTAACACTCGGCATTACGAAATGAAAGTCACGCTTCTTTTCGAATGGGAACTTAAAATAAACGAGATCTCGTGTCATGGTAGGCGTGGCACGATAAAGAACCCTGCTCTATAATGTCGTCAGCCCAACGCACAGGCAAAAATTCAGCAATTTTGCAATGCAATAAAAGTTTTTTTTTACTTATGATTTTTTCTTTATGTTGATCCCAACAATGTTGTTGTTGTTATAATTTGTTTTTTATTCTTATCTTGTTTGTGCTCGTACTTGTACGACCTAACGCACGACAGGACCCGGATGATCAAAGCTTTGTAAACTTAATAATATGTTAAAGCTATATTATATGGTGATATTGAATTGCCTTAATAGTAGAAATGAAACAAACGAATTATTGCTGCTTCTAACCAGCAAGGAATTTAGAAATATAATTTTTTTATGAAACACTGGGTAAAGTGAGTAAGATTTTAGTCATTCGCGGCTAAACTAGGTAAAGTAAACTGTGTTCAGATACAATCTGGGCCCTGGAGTTTTTCCTCTTCGTAATACCGCCTTTATTTAATTTTGATAATTCATTGCTAATTTATGAATGATTTGTTTCACAAATCTTATTAATTTTTAGATTATTGAAAAGGAAAACAAGGTTTTATCAGAGTAGCGATTGCATTTTATTTGGCACTTGTGGAATAATCGGACACATTTGTACATGGATTATACACCGGTGCCAAGTAACTAGCAGCGCAATATCATCCGATGTTACCAAAGGCAATGTATCTCAAGTATACACAATGCCAAGTAACTAGAGGCACAACATCATACGATGACGGAAGGAGCAACGTTTCCCAATTGTACACCGATGCCAAGTAACTAACAATGTGATGTAACGGATGGTACAAAGAACGGTACTTCTCAATTGTACACCGGCGCCAGGTCACTAGCAGCGAATTATCCAATGATACATAGAATAACGTGCATATTTAGGATCAATCGGTTGTTGGGTGGTTAGGGTTCTACAGAAAGATATAGCAAAATCAATTACAAACATACCGGTCTATGTCTAAACGCATTCCCTAAAACATGGTGAAAACTTCGAGACTGGCTTATTCAGTTAAACACAAGAAATTCCACTGTGGAATTGATGAATGATGCTAAGGAAGGGTACACCCGCTTCTTGCAAATGCAGATCTTTGCATTAAAGAAACACAACTATGTGACACCAAATATATCGAATATAAGTTTGGATAAAGCGACTTCAAACTTATCAACGATATTGTGATGACGGCGTAAGGGCATTGTTAAGCCTTGGCAATATCCCCTTGTCAACCATTTTTTGTAAGGAGCTTGCTTCGTTGTAGAAAGTTCCCATTGTGAGAACAAGCTCCATTATACCTAATAAGCTGTGAAACAAATACAATACACACAAAAGAAAAATTGAAGTGATAACGTTTGAAATATAGCTTCAAATGAACCTTTTCATAGGTGTCATAATATAATATATAACACAAATACCAGTTATATTTTGATTTGCCAGATGTGCACATTTCGGAAATTCATTCCTCATCAGTGACACTAAGACCGAAAAGTTCGATAGATAAAAAACATAAGCCAAACAGTTGAAAATAATAAATCTAAAGTTCAAAAATTATATAAGTCATAAGTGAGGTATAAATCTAAATATGAAGCAGAACATGGAGAATCAGTCGTATCTTTTGTTTCAAACTCGCTAAGATAAATAACATTTTCTCATTAATTTCAACTGTTTGGCTTATGTCTTTTGTACCTATCAACATTTTCGGCCCCTATAATCATTAAAAAGGAATAAATATCCGAAATGTGCACATTTTGGGACTTTCTACAACGAAGTTAACTACTTACAATTAAAATGTTGACACAAAAATATCGCAAGCTTAAGCTAATCAAGGCCCTTGAAAAGTTTTATGGCCGTCATCACAATATTGTTGATAAGTATTTAGTCACTGTATCCAAACTTACACTGGATATATTTGACTTACCATAGTTCTTTGTTCCTTTATTTTTTTTTTTTTTACTTTTTTATTTATTATTATTTTTTTATTTTTTTTTTTGGATTGTGGTTTGGACATATATATATGTATATATATATATGGCATATTCAAATTAAACAAGTATTTTTGTTAAATTGTGACATACATTAACACCCGGCTTCACTTCCTTGACGGACTTTCATATGCATATTTGAAATGGCTAATTTTCAGGATTTTTTTGGAGGGGGGGAATTGATTTGGACATGGACTGGTATGTTTGTGTTTTAATTATTTGTCCATATTTGTCCATATGATATAAATTGTTTTATCATTATTATTCATTAACAAGTATGAAACCTATATATTGTTATTTTTCGCTTACGGTCAAAATGACTTTCTGTTGAGTTTTAACTCTTCAAGAATACTTTGTCAGATATAAAACAGGTTTCAAATTGTATTTATAGGTTAGTGTATAAAAATGTTACTCACTTTGATTTCCACCAAAAGATTGTGATACTGGATTGTTTAATTTTTTAAAAGAAATGTTCATTTTCAAGTCTTGTTCTTTTTTCTTGATTAAAAATCAAACCATTTAAGAGCTTTTATATGACTATTTGAAAACCATTTACCTCACGTTTGGCTATTTTTTAAAAACATTATTCAGTCCTTTTAATGTAAAAAATTGTTAAATTGTTTCCGAATTTTGTTATTCAATAGTTTCATTGATCTTTCAGAGGTAGATTTTATTTATACTAAATTCGTCCCATTAGGTTTTGCGTGCATTAACTCGGTCTTGTAGACTCAGAATTTCTTTTTTAAGTAAGAATGCTTTGCCTGGAGAGTTTATACACTCTTTCCGAACATTTCTTTAAACAATTTCTTCCTTTCTTTTTGTTGTCGAAATTTAAGTTAAGATGGATCCTGTGTTAATTCGTGTTCGTATATAATTGCTACAAGAATAAAAACGTTTCCCGAGTTGAATTTTAGCCTTAGAAATTTTTTTTCAATTTTTCCTTGTAAAGTTATTTCCTTTTTAAAATTGCTTTCGTGTAAAATTCATATTGTTCTCTGTAAAAAATGTTCGTGAAAAATTCTTAAAAAAATTGACTCCTATAAAACTGTTTCCCGTGAAGAATTACCGTCGTGTAAAATTGTTTCCTATCAAATAGTAAATAATGGAAAATTCATATTTTTCCTTGTGATATTGTTCCTCGTTTAAGTTGTTAACGGTGAAAAGTAGGTTTCCCGTTTAAATATGTTCCCCATGTAGTATTAAACTTGTTTCACGTGTAAAATTTTTTCTCGTGTAACGTTTTGCGTTCGGTTGTTTTTATGTCACTCATTCCAAATTATACTTTATTGTAAGTGTCATGTGCAAACTATTCAATTTTTATAAAATGGAGTATTCAAAATCCATGGCAAATTTTAAAGGAATTTTTTGTTGTACTTTCAAGATCTTAGAAGTCATGGACAAACATAAAAATTATTTTGTTGTTCTAGATAATAAATCTTTTAACAACATTATTCTGTTTTGCAGGAGATTTACTCTGAATTTCTTATGAAGAAGCTTCTTTGTGATAGTTTATCGGACAACTTATACATATACCAGAACTAATTTTACCTTGAAGATAAAACCCTTTCCAACCCTAGAGGAGAACTTGACCTTCCTTACTTGTATTGGATTCCCAAACATACAAGAAACGATATATAGCATGTTTCTCAAAATGTACTACAAAATCATTCTAAGTAAATCACTAATTCTGAAAGTCATCAAAGATGACCATCTATTTTATTAAGAAAAGTCTATTCTACATCTGAGATCCGAAATGGATTTTAAAAATTCGAGAATGACTTAACATCTTGTTTGTAATACATTATCTCCTCTTTAGTGTATAAAAACTTGATTTTTCTACACTTTACCCACTATTTCTGATTCTAAAATGGAAAAAAGTCTTAAACAAATTATTCATTGCCATTCAATTCTTTTACAAAAACGGCAAGTCTAGGCATAAAAATCTGGTGTTCAAAAGGAATTTTTGTTGTTTTGTCAAACATCATATGAACTGCAAACAAAATATATTAAGGATACCATCAACAAATATTTTTGAAGAACTACATATTTGTTGTGTTTGGTAAATAAGTATCAAACAAAACTATCGGTATACTAAAGGGCACCAGTGTCTGCTGATTTGTTTCTTAAATCATACCAAAGCAGAATTTAAATAGAACCTTATCGAATCCGGAGGGTATATTGTCGCGAAATCGTTCAACGCCACATACATATATAAAGTTCTATCTCTTACTTATACAGTGAAGATTATCAAAGACTCAGCTTAAAATAACACATCATTTGCATATACTGTAAAAATGTGGTCAACTGAGTTACATTAGTAAAATGTCTAAACAACTACTAATTTTACATCAAATGTTAATAAAATGGTCAATAAACAGGGGTTGTAGCCAACTATTTGTTTTCTAATTTATAGTAACGGCATCCATCTTAGATAAAGGAAAGCCATGTGTTACAATTTCTAATCTGCATCTTCCTTTCAAAATTTAGTTCCATTTGGCCCAGCATCTGCATAAATTTACACCTCATTTGCATAAACTGTAAGAAATAAGTCAAAGAGAATTTTGTTGGAACCCCCATACATGAATAATGGTTATTTTCCAAATGCCAAATTAGAACAGAATTGTTTCCAGGAATAAATGAGTTATTGCTATTCATCTGCTCTTTTTCTATTTATAGTAATGGTGGTCATTTTGAACAAAGGATGAACATCCTGAAAAAAATTTTAATCCTGATAAACAAAAGACCTTCCATAGCCAATATAATTCAAATTTGTCCAGTACATGTAGTTTCAGAGGAGAAGATCAAAGTCCAAGGATGTACAGACACATGGAATACATATGCTTTGCCATGACATAAGCTCACCTAACTTTAGAAGTTGGGCTAAAATTACTAATACAAATGTTACACAAAATTTGGTCACTAGTACATACTATCCATAATTTACACAATAGGGTGAGCCCTTATCTGGGAAATTACTAATACTAAAGTTACTGAAAAAGTGGGCCTTAGTGCATGTCTATTAAATCACTGATGAAGTACAAAAGTTACCAATTTAGTGGAAAATGTCTGAAAATAAAAATAACAGAAACCCAAAACACCGAGAGGTAAAAAGAAAAATTTATTACTCTACCACATAAAACACAACGAAGTCAGTTTTGTTTATTTACTAGCAAAAAAAGCAGTATTACAAAACATAAGTCTAACAAGTTAATCAAATAAAATATATGTAATCTTCAAAATATATCATTAACAATTTATTTTTCTTATTTTTGAAAATCTGTAGTAAAATATAATTAGTTGTAAAAACAATCACACACACACAATTTGTAGCAAGCTACAGTGTATAGCTTACCAACAAAACAACTCTGTATATAATTGTGTATTAAAATTTATAAGTCTGACGTAAAAATGTCAGATTAAATTATGTAAACATACAATGCTGATAAATGCTGGAATACTGAAATGTTTAACCAATGTAATAGAGAGAGTTATGGCCAAGTCAATATTTATAAAAATACCTAAGTAGTCGGATGCAGGGACAGTAGAAGAAATCATAGTGTCCAGAGAAAATCATCAATCTTCAGCAAGAACACTGATAAACTTTCTCACACAACAGAACTGGCCAGGAAAACTCAGATGGCTGAGAGGCACTATGATCCATTAGTGCCATACTTTAGATCACTTGGCCATAAAAGCCCCCATCCCCCCCCCCCCCCACCAACAACAATCTTATAGAACATTAAAAAAAAGCAAATCAATATACAAACAATGATGATAGGCAATTTGTCAGTTCTCTTGCTGAAGGTTTAGTAGTCTCTCCAAGAACTCCAGATTCCTCTACAATGCCAGTAATCACATTGACTATATGAATGAAATGAACTTAATTTTTATAAAAGTTATCCAAATCAACACATGTTACATCAATAGTCACTCTTCCTTTATTAATGCTGCTAATCTTTCAAATGCCTGAAACATAAAAAGTGAAATGAGTAAATCAAAAATGCTATCACCTAAGATGAAATAAATATGTACAGTGTATATATATATACTATAAAGCTAACTCAATGACTGGGATGTGTACAAGTATGTGTAAATAGTCTTTATAGTATGGTTAGCAGGAATCACAGGTTAACATGTTTTTATTATTAAATGGAGATATTTATTATCCTCAAAATTTTGGTAGAGGCCCCAATGGTCAAGTTGTCTAAAGCACATGCTTATCCATCTACCCCACTCTCACTAAATAGGTTCAAACCCCATTTGGGCAGATTGTAGTGAAGCAGATGCTTTATCTTTCCGGCACACTTTTGTCTCTACAAAATGCCAATATGCATGAATTCATAACAGATGTTTAAGATATTAAAATATCAAAACTTATGACCCTAGTGGTCGCCATAGAAGCTACCAAGTTGTTTAGAAATTGAAGTCAAAAGAAGCTGAATAATGATTTCACCCCCTAATGATGACACTTTACCTGAAAGCAGGTGATTCTAAAATAACTGAAGAATTTATAGTACGAGGTACTAGAAGAAAACCAACCTTCTCTCAGCAATTTCCTACATTCTCCCATTTAGATCTGTTTAAGTGACTTATTAGCACTTAAGACCAGTAGCTCCACTTTTACAACAAATTATGGACAGATTTTTGGAGTCCTTACAAAAGATAATCTCTAAAGTGTGAAGGCAATGCACAGGAGAAAAATAGAGATGACAAGTCTGTTTGAGGGAGACAAGTTTAATTGAGGATAGACACGCATATCAGAAGGACGTCAAGCCTGACAGAAATACAAAACTTACCAGATCCATTTGCTCTGGTGTAGATAATGAATATGATGCCCGTATATACTGGCAAGGTGCTTGATCATCCAGCATAAAAGCATTTCCTGGTACAAACAGTACTTCCTTCTCTCTGGCTTTTACACTAATCAATTTAAATGTGTCCTTGACATTTGGTAATTTAATCCATATAAACATTCCACCTGTTGGCACATTCCACTCAGCAATACCTATATATAGAAATAGAAGACTGTTTAACTGTATATGGAACAGGTCATCTCTAATGGGACCAATGATTTTGTTGACAAATAAATTTTTTTAATTTACTGCAACAGAAACTGTAAAAACTGAACTTCTGAGTTAACTGAAACCCTGTAGAATTAGAAGAACTTTATAAGAATATATCTTCCATATTACTGGTCCATGAATTAAACTGTGTTAACGTGAAACCTGCCACAACAAAACAAACCACTGGTCCAGAGAGTGTAGTTATACACGTTCCACTCTAGTTTAATGCAGACAGCTTCATGGTTTATTTTAAATTCTGCACTGTATTCAAGAGATGGAGATACGTAGGTATTTTGTTCTTCAATGCTTAAGATTCATACAATTTGTGATTGGTCAACAAGTAAGTAATGCTCTGATTGAACAATTTAAAACAATTTTTGATTGGTCAAATAGTAAGTAATGCTCTGATTGAACAATTTAAAACAATTTTTGATTGGTCAACTAGTAAGTATGGCTCTGATTGAACAATTGAACATGGGGAATGGTTGTTTATTTAGAATCAAAACCTACTTACCTGTTAAATGTTTTTCAATAGCTTTTAAACACTAGTTCTCTCCTCTGTTTATAAAAATCAGTTATTTTTTCAGTGTGATCTAAAAATCCATTATGTCCCCATTTTTCTAAAGTTTGTAACATCACAACCTGTAAAACAATATATACTTCTCCCTATGTATCCACTTACTACCTGTATCTACAAAGCCCTCTACACTGTATCAGTTTAAAAATGACTCAATAGCTTCATTAAGCATTAATTAATTGATTGATTTAATGGGGTTTTACGCCCAGTCAAGAATATTTCACTTATATGGAGTTGTCACCAGTTAAAGGTGAAGAGCCAGAAATTTTTACCTTTGCAGTGCGCTTAGGGAAATGTGCAGGGAGGGTTCTTAACCATGCTAACTTTTCTTACCTGTGTACCAGTATAAAAAAAAAAAAAAACAAGATTCGTGATAGCCTTTTCATATTTTCCTTGCATAAAATGAATTCAACTATAGGTTTGTAACTATAGATTTAAGACTAGAAAATCTTGATATAACATTAACTGCTAAGATTTTTAAGAGTTTATTTTGCCAAGCTTGTGTTACCTGTGACAGACTGCTGGCATGCATAACTGAAGCCTGCATATGAAGTGCTATTCTATCTAATATAGGCTTGGGTCCAGTCACAAATCCAATCCTCATTCTGTGAAAAATGTATAAAATAATCTCATCAAGATGCTAAATTAATGCAAAAATAAAATTTTCAGGAATAATAACAAAATAAAATCTACAGTAAGTAATATAACATTTTTAAAATTTGTGTCAGTAGTCAGATGCAGAAAAGTATAACAATTGTTTAATTTCAATTTTAATGGGTTTGCCAGCATGCCACATAATATCCTATAAGATAATTATTGAGTTGGCTACCATGCTCCTTAATACTCTAAAACTTCCAATAAATTGGGTTGGCCAGCATGCCACCTAATATGCTATAACTTCAAATTAATAAGGTTGGCCAGCATAGCCCTTAATTCCCTGTTATTTTAATATTAATGGGTTTGGCCAACATGCGACATTTATCCATCAATTTCAATGTTAATAGAGTTTATTAGCTTGCCACATTTTTTTCTATAATTTCAATAATAAAGTGGTTCAACAGTCCCCAAAACAAGCTTGTAGTGATAAATACATGCATTTCAATTTCCCTCCCTGTACAACAAGCTTGTGGTGATAAATACATGCAATTCAATTTCCTTCCCTGTACAAAAAGGTTGTGGTGATAAATACATGCAATTCAATTCCCCTCCCTGTTCAACAAGCTTTTCAGTGATAAATACATGCAATTCAATTTCCTTCCCAGTAAAACAAGCTTGTGGTGATAAATACATGCAATTCAATTCCCCTCCCTGTTCAACAAGCTTTTTGGTGATAAATACATGCAATTCAATTCCCCTTCCTGTTCAACAAGTTTTTCGGTGATAAATACATGCAATTAAATTCCCCTACCTGTAACAAGCTTTTTGGTGATAAATACAAGCAATTCAATTCCCCTCCCTGTTCAACAAGTTTTTTCGTGATAAATACATGCAATTCAATTCCCCTACCTGTAACAAGCTTTTTGGTGATAAATACATGCAATTCAATTCCCCTCCCTGTTCAACAAGTTTTTCCGTGATAAATACATGCAATTCAATTCCCCTCCCTGTTCAACAAGTTTTTCCTTGATAAATACATGCAATTCAATTCCCCTACCTGTAACAAGCTTTTTGGTTATAAATACATGCAATTCAATTCCCCTCCCCGTTCAACAAGTTTTTTCGTGATAAATACATGCAATTAAATTCCCCTACCTGTAACAAGCTTTTTGGTGATAAATACATGCAATTCAATTCCCCTCCCTGTTCAACAAGCTTTTTGGTGATAAATACATGCAATTCAATTCCCCTCCCTGTTCAATAAGTTTTTCCGTGATAAATACATGCAATTCAATTCCCCTCCCTGTTCAACAAGTTTTTTCGGTGATAAATACATGCAATTCAATTCCCCTACCTGTAACAAGCTTTTTGGTGATAAATACATGCAATTCAATTCCCCTCCCTGTTCAAACAAGTTTTTCCATGATAAATACATGCAATTCAATTCCCCTCCCTGTTCAACAAGCTTTTGGTAATAAATACATGCAATTCAATTCCCTTCCCTGTTCAACAAGCTTTTCGGTGATAAATACATGCAATTCAATTTCCCTCCCTGTACAACAAGCTTGTAGTGATAAATACATGCAATTCAATTCCCCTCCCTGTTCAACAAGTTTTTTCGTGATAAATACATGCAATTCAATTCCCCTACCTGTAACAAGCTTTTTGGTGATAAATACATGCAATTCAATTCCCCTCCCTGTTCAACAAGTTTTTCCATGATAAATACATGCAATTCAATTTCCCTCCCTGTTCAACAAGCTTTTTGGTGATAAATACATGCAATTCAATTCCCCTCCCTGTTCAACAAGCTTTTCAGTGATAAATACATGCAATTCAATTTCCCTCCCTGTACAAGAAGCTTGTAGTGATAAATACATGCAATTCAATTCCCCTCCCTGTTCACAAGCTTTTTGGTGATAAATACATGCAATTCAATTCCCCTCCCTCTTCAACAAGTTTTTCCGTGATAAATACATGCAATTCAATTCCCCTCCCTGTTCAACAAGCTTTTTGGTGATAAATACATGCAATTCAATTCCCCTCCCTGTTCAACAAGTTTTTCCATGATAAATACTTGCAATTCAATTCCCTTCCCTGTACAACAAGCTTGTAGTGATAAATACATGCAATTCAATTCCCCTCCCTGTACAACAAGCTTGTGGTGATAAATGCATGCAATTCAATTTCCCTCCCTATACAAATTGTCAGTGAGAGGTAACATAAATGTATTTGGCAGTGTCGTATCAAGATTCTACGAGCTACAACAAAGTAGTTATTATAATTGCTGTAGTAAGTATATTCCTGTGAGATCTGAATAAATCTGTGATGATAATCATTCAATTAAATTTCATATATTGATGACATTACAAATGGTAGCAACCAAAATGGGATAAATATAATTTTGACATAAATCATTATTTATCACGTCAGTCAAATTTCATGGAAGTCCGTTTGAAGGTTAAAGAGATACATATAAAAAAATTCAGAAATACTGTGGCATATTTCATTAACTTTCATTTTTTTTCAAATTCTATATAAATCTCTTCAGTGGTTTAAGAGGAGATATGAATGAAAAAAATCCAGATAGATCCAAGCTGCCACAATGCAATCCAACCAACCAAAAATATGTTGAAATCACAACTAAGTAATACATGTACTATTAAGCATTGTTCATTGGGTTTTATCAAAATTCCTTCTGTAATTGAGGTGTAGATAAATAGGTTTATAAATTTTCAATTTTCCAAATCTACAATGAGTGCAGTTGCCATACTGGAAATCTGATTAAGCTACAAATGTGGCATGCACAACTAGGAGGCAATACTGTTATCAAGTCCACTAATTTTCATTGACATCAATGCAGTATTTTAATAGAAGTCGGGAATTCAAACTTTTTTGACACATGGATGTATGGATGGACAGACAGACGGTTGGGAAGACAGAAATCAACAAACACTACAGTTCCTTCTGGCTTCACTGGCAGGGGAAAAGTAGTCAAGTCTGCATGCATAAATAATTCATAAAAAAATTCTAACATAGGAAGCTGATATCACAAACTAAATAATAAAATAGTTAGATGAAAGAAAAAGTCTTACCCAGATGATAAAAGTTTAGAAAACTGAATCAAATCTTACAACTCTTCCATCTGTATCCATGGACAGAAAACTTGGAACTCGTGGCTGAAAATGGTAAAGTCTGTTTATTTAGACTTCATGATAATATCTGAATATTAATATCAAACTGTACATTAAAAAACTAGCATGCAAATCTAACATCACTGACCACTTGTAAATAATTAATGAGGTAAGGTAACTATTGTCTTGTATTACAATTAAGGTGAAACCTATATAAGGAAACACAGCATAACATAGAAAATTGGAGTTATAAAAATGGCAATCTTTCCATGCAGGCTTAATAAAGTGAAAATATTATTTCTTACTGAATAGCATAATATTGGACCTTCAAATGGCAGTATGTCATTTTTAGTGGTTTTTATGCCAAACAACTGAAAAATTGTTGATGCAATGTAAAACAAAATTCAAACCAATCTTTTAGTGTCTGTCAAAGTAGGTAAGGCAATTGCTGTAAAATGTGTAGGAACCTAATTCCTTATGACAGAAATATACATGTATTTTTTAATACTGTGTGTAAAAGCAATGTGTAAATAAAGTTCTTAAGTGGTCTAAAGCATTGGTATAGATTACCCTAACTCTCCCATCTAGATTCTAAACCCGCTTACTGATCCTAGTGAGTGAAAGAAATGCTTAGTGCGTGTAAGAAAGTTTGCCTGCCTAGTGATCCTAGTGAGTGCAAGAAAGTTTGCCTGCTTAGTGATCCTAGTGAGTGCAAGAAAGTTTGCCTGCTTAATGATCCTAGTGAGTGCAAGAAAGTTTGCCTGCTTAGTGATCCTAGTGAGTGCAAGAAAGTTTGCCTGCTTAGTGATCCTAGTAAGAAAGTTTGCCTGCTTAGTGATCCTAGTGAGTGCAAGAAAGTTTGCCTGCTTAGTGATCCTAGTGAGTGTAAGAAAGTTTGCCTGCTTAGTGATCCTAGTGAGTGCAAGAAAGTTTGCCTGCTTAGTGATCCTAGTGGGTGTAAGAAAGTTTGACTGCTTAGTGATCCTAGTGAGTGTAAGAAAGTTTGACTGCTTAGTGATCCTAGTGAGTGCAAGAAAGTTTGCCTGCTTAGTGATCCCAGTGAGTGCAAGAAAGTTTGCCTGCTTAGTGATCCTAGTGAGTGCAAGAAAGTTTGCCTGCTTAGTGATCCTAGTGAGTGCAAGAAGGTTTGCCTGCTTAGTGATCCTAGTGAGTGCAAGAAAGTTTGCCTGCTTAGTGATCCTAGTGAGTGTAAGAAAGTTTGTCTGCTTAGTGATCCTAGTGAGTGCAAGAAAGTTTGCCTGCTTAGTGATCCTAGTGAGTGCAAGAAAGTTTGCCTGCTTAGTGATCCTAGTGAGTGTAAGAAAGTTTGTCTGCTTAGTGATCCTAGTGAGTGCAAGAAAGTTTGCCTGCTTAGTGATCCTAGTGAGTGCAAGAAAGTTTGCCTGCTTAGTGATCCTAGTGGGTGTAAGAAAGTTTGCCTGCTTAGTGATCCTAGTTAGTGTAAGAAAGTTTGCCTCCTTAGTGATCCTAAAGATTGTAAGAAAGTTTGCCTGCTTAGTGATCCTAGTGAGTGTAAGAAAGTTTGACTGCTTAGTGATCCCAGTGATTGTAAGAAAGTTTGCCTGCTTAGTGATTCCAGTGAGTGTAAGAAAGTTTGCCTGCTTAGTGATTCCAGTGAGTGTAAGAAAGTTTGCCTGCTTAGTGATCCCAGTGAGTGAAAGAAAGTTTGCCTGCTTAGTGATCCTAGAGAGTGTAAGAAAGTTTGCCTGCTTAGTGATCCTAGTGAGTGCAAGAAAGTTTGCCTGCTTAGTGATCCTAGTTAGTGTAAGAAAGTTTGCCTGCTTAGTGATCCCAGTGAGTGAAAGAAAGTTTGCCTGCTTAGTGATCCTAGAGAGTGTAAGAAAGTTTGCCTGCTTAGTGATCCCAGTGAGTGTAAGAAATTTTGCCTGCTTTGTGATCCTAGTGGGTGTAAGAAAGTTTGCCTGCTTAGTGATCCCAGTGAGTGAAAGAAAGTTTGCCTGCTTAGTGATCCTAGAGAGTGTAAGAAAGTTTGCCTGCTTAGTGATCCCAGTGAGTGTAAGAAATTTTGCCAGTTCATTTTTAACGGTCAGTGGTTTGTTCCAGTTTTTTCCACCATCCATCAACTGACTGCCAAAGAATTTTGAGTTGGCTGTGAAAAAACATTATTCCAGACTATTCTCTATCATGACAAATTACATCAAAGAACACATTAAATAATAAAGTATTATGATTCCAATATCATAGAAATACAAAATTTTATAACAACAGACAGTGTTCCAAACCAACAGTCTCACTAAATCAACAGTCTCACAAAACCATCAATCATACTAAACCAACAGTCTCACAAAACTAGCTAAACCAAGTATCACTAAACCAAGTCTGGACTAAACCAACAGTCTCACAAGACTAACTAAACCAACAGTTTCATTAAACCACACTATACCAACAGTCTCACAAAACTAACTAAACCAACAGTCTCACAAAACCAACTATACCAACAGTCTCACTCAACCACACTAAACCAACAGTCTCACAAAACTAACTAAACCAACAGTCTCACAAAACTAAATAAACCAAGTCTCGAAAAACCACAATAAACCAACAGTCTCACAAAACTAACTAAACCAACAGTCTCAATAAACTAACAGTCTCACTAAACAACACTAAACCAACAGTCTCAAAAAACTAACTAAACCAAGTCTTACAAACCAACAGTCTCACAAAACTTACTAAACCAACAGTCTCATTATGCCAACAGTCTCACAAAACTAACTAAACCAACAGTCTCACTCAACCACACTTAACCAACAGTCTCACAAAACTAACTAAACTAACAGTCTCACAAAACTAACTAAACCAAAAGTCTCACAAAACCATAATCAACCAACAGTCTCACAAAACTAACTAAACCAACAGTCTAAATAAACCAAGTCTCACTAAACAACACTAAACCAACAGTCTCATTAAACTAACTAAACCAAGTCTCACAAACCAACAGTCTCACAAAACTTACAAAACCAACAGTTTCACTAAACCAACAGTCTCACAAAACTAACTTAACCAACAGTCTCACAAAACTAACTAAACCAACAGTCTCACTTAACCAAAATAAACCAAGTCTAACAAAACTTACTAAATCAACAGCCTCACTAAACCAACAGTCTCAAAAACTAACTAAACTAACAGTCACTAAACCACACTAAACCAACAGTCACAAAAAACTAACTAAACCAACAGTCTCACTAAACCAACAGTCTTTCTAAACCAACAGTCTCACAAAACTAACTAAACCAAGTCTCACTAAACCAACAGTCTAACAAAACTTACTAAACCAAGTCTCACTAAACCAACTAAACTAACAGTCTCATTAAACCAAGTCTCATTAAACCAACAGTCTAACTAAACCAAGTCTCACTAAACCAACAGCCTCACAAAACTAATTAAACCAACAGTCTCACTTAGCCACACTAAACCAACAGTCTTACAAAACTATCTAAACTAACAGTCTCACTAAACCAACAGCCTCACAAAACTAATTAAACCAATGTCTTACTAAACCACAGTAAACCAAGTCTCATAAAACTAACTTAACCATCAGTTTCACTAAATCAAATCATACTAAACCAACAGTCTTACTTAACCAACAGTCTCACTAAACCACTAAACCAACAGTCTCACTAAACCACTAAACCAACAGTCTCACTAAACAGGTCTTGATGCTGTCTAACATTTTAATATTACTCATTTTAGCTCTTCAATTTGTTAGTATAAAGCACAAATACCTTGTTAAACTGTATATAAAAATATGGATCATCTTCTAATATTATAAGATCATATTCTCTAGCTATTTCATATATCCTTTTCTTTCTATCAAGAGTTAGGCCCCCTCCAGTAGGATTTCCACCATTGGGTACACAGTATAACAGTTTAGGTACATTACTGGTGATATTCTGATTATTTGGTTTCCATTTACTCAAGGCGGACTCTAGACTGGATGGGTCGAGACCATCTTTGTCTGACTGGATCGGGTATAAAATTTGGCATTATAGGTTTTACCTAAAACAGAAAAAGTTTCAAATAATTAATAATATCTATGAATAGGAAAATAAAACAATGAGTTCAACCTGGTTTATGTCCAATAAAAACTTAGCTTAATTTTAGATGTTTATTTTCCACATTTCTGCCATGTTTTTATTTATGCATTATATAACACTTCCTGTACAGAGCCATTATTTCGCCTTGATTCTGGGATCCCAGCTAATGAGTTTATTTGGTATAATGAAGTAACTCCTATACATAAACAGTATAAAATACAGCACTAGAAATGCGTATAAATAAATACCATTATTCTAAATTTGAAAATACGTAATTTGAAATTTGAAGCAAACTAAAAGTTAATAACCAAAATAAAATTTAACCTTAATGTATTCAAACACATTTAATATATCTTTTTGTAATCTTGTAATACACTACCCCAATCTTCCCCCCCCCCCGCCACCCCCCCCACCCCCCCCCCCCCCACCCCAAAAAAAAAAAACAAAAAACAAAAAAAAACCAAAAAAGAAACAAAACCAAAAAAAAAAAAAAACAAACAAACAAAACAAAAACAAAAAACAACAACACATATACCTGAAGAAAACTCTCAATACATGTACCATACATAGTTAAGATGAGTGTTTTTTACTTACTATTGCTAAGGTGCCTGAGTATGTAGGGCTCTCTAGTAAAACATTATCATCTGTAGACAACATTGCTTCAAATGCCTGTAAATAATAACAAGAATTACATAAATGGAAGTACATGAAAATTTCATAAATGGAAACATATGGAAATTTGATAAATAGAAGTACATGTATAGGTACATGAAACTTGATACATGGCAGTACATGGAACTTTGATAAATGGAAGTAAATGAAAATATAATAAATGGAAGTACATGTACATAGAAATTTGAAAAATAGAAGTAAATGAAGTTTGATCAATGGAAATATATGAGAATTTGATATAAGAAATACATACAACTTTAAATTCAGATCATTCTGATGGTCAGAATTCTGAATTAAAAAAAAGTAATTTAAAAAAATGGTTAAAAAAATGACATTCTAATTTCTTGTTTAATTGAAATATTACTGAAGTGCAAATAAACAACCAGTCAACCGGATTATTGGTAGAATGTATAGGACTGACTGTTTTGTGTCTTGTTGATGTTAATCTGATACAATATCAGCCAGTGTGTACATACTTATATCTGTTGTTTTATAGTGGTCATAAGTGTTCATCTCTATAGTATAAAATAGGTCACTAAAACTAACATAAACATACAAATTATACTGGTGGGTTTATGTATAGATAAAAAGACAAGTGATTTACAAAATGTATCTTACTGCAAAAACCTGAAAAACAGTTTTATTACCACACCATGTGACACTATTAATATTTGCATAAAACTATGAAAAAAATTAAATTTTCCCTATAAATCAAGAATGGCAAAAATCAATGTTTTTCTCCAATTAATGACCTTATTCTAGAAATTGTTGCAACAAACATTTTTTGGCACAAATATTATGGGGTACTGATCATGTGGTTCATTAGCAAACCACATGCAAGTGCTAGTTTGAAAATGCACAACATTCTAACCAATTCTCAATCAATGATCAATTTGTATATAGATAAAGAAATGGGTCATTATTAAACATTTTTGCATAATATATATAAAACTCATCCCCAATCCTACCTTACATAAACCATCTTGACTTCCATTGGTTATCAACACATCAGTCTGTCCTGGATGGTCAGTCTTGTCCAGTAATGGAGGATTGTGTATTTCTTTTTGTAATGTTTTGATCCACTTAATAAAACCTGGAACACTACAATGAATAATTTTACATGTAGATTAAAATCTGAATAACGAGCGCTTGATAAAAACCAAGACCAACCTAAACCACACGGCAAAAAATAAAACAATGATCATCATAACTCATAGTGAAACCACTCCACTTAGATTATAAAACTCATAACTTCAGAAAGGCACTGGATAAAATGACATATTTTACAAGCTAAATTAGTATCCCTTGGCCTTGCCAGTGGATATTTAAGGTGATATAAAAACACATGTATGTTCAATAATGTGCACATGTCCTACCAATATTGATACTTTCCATCAAGTTTTGTAAACTTTTTAAATTTAAAAAGTTTTGTAGAATTATTCCAGTTTACCATTCCAGTCTCAAGGGTCCACAACAACATACACACACAAAAAAAAAAAAAAAGAAAAAAAAAACCCTCCGGTTATCAATATGTGCATCTCAATTTGACACTTTATCATTTGATATTTTTAAGATAAAATACATGTTATGTAAAAACATAAGCTCCAAAAATATAAAGGTCACTGGTTAGACATGTGGAAATGTTTTCATATTAAAATAAAGTTAATTCACCTCAAAGATTGCTTGGAACAAAATTGATGCAAGCATCAAGGGACAAAGGTGAACTTCACTGTCATTGAAAGTCTTCAAGTCCTAAAAAGCAATATAAATCAATCACAATTTCAAATGAAATTTCAAACTTTACCTATAACTTATCATGGAATACATACCCTGGTGTTGGTGAATACTGTAGAGCTGTTTTCATTAAAGATTTGTCAATCTGAACCTTAGATCCATCTCTAATGATATAAAACAAAGAAAAACATTTTTATATTTAGTATGCACTAAATGACAAATTTATAAAGTTATGTTCAACATTTTAAGATATTTCATTAGTATGCTATTACATTTATATATTGTTTAATACAATTTTCTTTACTAGATTCCATTATCCAGTTTGAACCAGTGATATAACTTGGTTGTTCCTTATTTCTTATGGAGGGTGTTTTAATAATAATAATAATAATAATACATGTAATAATAATAATAATAATAATTGGGTCTTAAAAATCAGATTTGTTTGTGATTATGATTTTTTACTTCTTGTGATACAAAGGTGCAAGAACACTACTGTTAGAGTCACTGTATTTGTGACAGCAAATAATTATGGAAAACTTTCATAGAAAATCCAATTCCCAGTAACTGGAATATACATGTAGTTTTTATTTTTTTAAAATTGCATTTGTGATTACCATTAAATATTTTTGTAGTAAGAAACTGTTGCTGCTCAAAGCTCGCTGCTTACATTTACATATAAAAAACAAAGCAAATGGTGGTTTCTTTTGCACGCATCACCATTTTTGACATGTAAAACACCAAATCAGTAACAGTTTCCTTTCTACAGAAATATTCTATGGTAATTGTGGATATGCATGTCAATTTTAAGTACAAGACTCATGTAAGTGAAAAATACCAAACTTGATTCAAGTTAATTGGAATTTCTATGAAAGTTTTGCATCATTCACTGTCACAAAAAAGGTGATTCCAACAGTAGTGTGCTATAAGTCGAAAATTTTACTCAACTGCAATTTAAACAGAATGAGACCTTTTATGTTGGACTGTATATTTAGAAATAAAATGCTGAGCAATGACTTTTATTGTTCATTGAAAAATTATATTTAGACTTGTCACTTTTATATAATAGCCAAGTTGTCTGAGGTGGAATGGAAGGAGAATGTGTTTTAAACAAAATTCAAAATTCTTTCACTAATATCGAGACAATTAGCTCTTGAATAGTGGAGGAAACCAGAGTGCCTGAAGAAAACCACAGACTTCGGGTAAGTGGACAGACAAACTCTAGCATTTGCCTGAGAAGGATTTGAAACTAGGCAATGATAGACACCGTGATCTATCACTGCACACTTTAGGCCTCTCTACCTCTAAAGCCAAATGCTAATGAGAAAAAGAATATACAAAGGGTATACTTACTTAAGTGTGAATGTAGCATCATCAAATGGAAATGTTTCTGCATTTGGCATACCTCCTGCCATTGATATCAAGGATGGTGGACTCCTTGCAACGATACCAGCTATAACATAAGACATCATAAATCACAAAGAATACATAAATTTGTAGATGTATGGCATGTTCACAGCAAATAAATATATCAAAAGAAAATAAATCAATATCATGACTATTGAGAGTAAAATTTCAGATCTTGATGGGTAATGGATAAAATAGAGGAGTACTACCAACTAAGTCGGTCTACCTCACACAAATAATGAGGCAAACTCCTTTAAAATCACGTTTGCTATGTAAATAAGTAGCCTGACCAGTTTCTGATATTATTTATCTTTCATTAGAGGAAAATGAAGCTTAAGATCAAGGTCTTTCTTTTATACCACTCCATTTGCTAGATATGTATCCAATGGGGCTCTGACTGGGTACTGGATATAACAACAAAACGATATCTACATATCAGCATTTCATTTTTTTTATCGTTTACTCTGAGTATCACAATGCACATGTACTTCATTCTCTGTTTTACCTGGGATTATAATTACAGATTGATTTCACAAAAAAGATAATTTCTTGCAAAATCATAAACATAGGGTATTATGGGCAATAACAATAAACAAATGTTGTGGGGGTATATTTTCAATAAAAAATAATACAGGTTTGAATAATGTCCATAATCAAAAACTGAGTTTAAAAAAAAGAAGTTTTTAAATAAAAAATCATAGTGCAAGCCAGTCTGGACCTACTATTAAGTTTGAATAACCTACTAAAGTATATATATGTGTTCAGTGTGTGTGTGTTGTGTGTGTGTGAGTGTGTGTGTGCACATTTTTGTGCACATGCATGCTTGTGTATGTCTGTACATCTATGTGTGTGTACTGTGTATGTCCAAGTTTCATAAAATTTCTTACTTAACACCCTTATTGGTGATGGCTGCCGTCCTAGGCTAAGCTTGTTGAAGAATCTAGTATAATTCATATTTCTATCAAAAATTTCAGAAATGTTCAAACCATGCTGTAAAAATCTCTAAAGCTAGGTTCCTCAAAGATCCTAAAATAAAAAGACAAACATTAGTAACAGTAGCCTTTCCATATATTGTCACTTTCTATTAATTTTTTTATTTACCTAAGATTTTTCAATTTGTTTTGAACAATGATAATTACAGACTACCTTGATTACTTACCAGTCACATGGATAAGGTGGATTACATTTCATACCTTGTGTTTAAAATGATTTTAAATCTATGTGCCATCACATACAGTATGCTTTGTTTTTATGTTTTTTTTTTTTTTTTTGTTGTATGGCTTTTACTTTGTGAACAAAAAAATTCACATGATGTGACCCTTTACACTACAGACTGGGCCAACATAGAAGAATTGTGGTCTGAACATGTTAACAAAGTTTTCTTTGATTTGACCAAGTGACCTTCATAATGATTTAACATACCCTCATATAAATGCCTATTTAAAAAGTTTCTAGATGAAATGAAAAATCTATTTCAGCAATTTCACTCTCAAGTGCCTCAGCATTTCTTCAATTTGGATAATTTTTTACAGAAACAACAAGATGCAAAATAATAACAATACCTGTAATAATAATACAATAATTGGTGTATATTTTTTTTTCTATATATTTCACTATCATGTGCATTCATCCTCAAGTGATGGTGTGAAAATAAAATTATGAAAACAAAAGATGATTTACAATGAATGACAGATGTAGGACAGTGCACCATTGCAATAGTGCATCAGGTCAGGTGAGCTAAAAAGTATAAGACAAACATTTATACCTAAATTATCCAATTTATACTTTGATTATAAAATTATTTTTATGGGTATTTTGGTCTTTTAATACATGTATATTTCAACTTCATCATATTTTTATTTATACATTTACTTTTATCTGTTTTACCTGCAAGTTATTAAATTCTACACCAGGTGCTAGGTGATTTAATTACATATATAATCTATAAATTTTATGCTTATTCACAACAGCGACATTTAAAACCATTTTAAATGTCACTGTTCACAAACTTTAACTTTTTTATTACTTTGTTTTTGGTAGCAGTTCTTTGGATACTCTCAAACTTACTGATGCATTTTTAAGATATACCATTGTGTGTTGATTTTTGGAGACTTTGTCAAAAACCTTGCTTAGTTAGCTTAATTAACAGACTACCTCTGCCTTGGTGTCCATGAGGTATACCTGCTATTTTGACTATTAACAGGACATTATTTCCTCCAAAAAATTTATTTATGAGCCTTTTTTTTCATAAATGGTCTAGTTTCAGTTATCTTTGTAGACATGTAGGCCTATATCGTGGGTGGGTGGGGGTGCATGTGTGTGCAGGATAAAATCCGAGGTAAATTATTTTCAGTAGAAACATGTACAAGAGCAAGAATCATACAAATCTGATGACATACTTAGGGACTTGTCAGTCGTCAGCTGATAACAGATGTGTCCATCTAAGAGGTCATAGTGACTATTGTTTATATAGCTCTTCTGTCAAAAAAAGTAAAAATGTCTGCTTAGATCATTCATTGTTTAAAAAGTTAAAAGTGGTGGAAAATTATCAAAAATGATATATGACCAATCAAAAGATTACAACTAATAAAAAAATTATGGTAATTTATTTTTGATACAAATTTGTACAAAGAGCGATAAATTTGATAACTATAAAAATAAAAAAAAACTTAATCGTGAATTTTATTTTTGAAATTCTCCCCATTTCCCGCGTTATTTTGCCATTATGTTAACACATGTATTTGGTAGAAGGCTGGCCAAACCTATTTAGAAAAGCAATAGTGCCATTAAGTAAGACTCTGACAATGAAAAGAAAACTAAATACAGTTCAAATATCAGATCAAGGTAAAATACCATTTTATGCATGAATACAACATTCGTTAACAGTAACAGGAAAGGGAAAAATGCTGCTGCCGAACGGGACTCGAACCCGGGACCTTCCCAACACTAGACCTGAAATACATGGCTCCGAACGGCTTTTTTATAATACTGATGTTACCGTTCCGAAACGGCAACATCAGTATAATAAAAAAGCCGTTTGGAGCCATGTATTTCAGGTCTATCCCAACACTAACGGAACGCTCTACCGACTGAGCTACCCCACCACCTATCAAACCCGGTCCACTACATTCCTCCCTTCCTTTTTTTGTTTCAACCACTTTAAATCGAAACCACCAAGTTCCATTCTGTGACCAACCTGTTCGTCGGTCACTTCCCAGGGTCAGATGAGCCCCCAAATCTAACAGCAAAGCCAAAGTAGCGATGCCAAAGCAAAGGGAGATAACTCCAAATTTAATATTCGGCCCAAAGGGAAAAAAGCAGCGACCAAACCAGGACTTGAACCCAGGACCTTTCCAACTCTAGCAGGACGCTCTACCAATTGAGCTACCTGGCCACCTGTCAAGCCTGGTTCGCTACACGTTAATTAGTTAATGCTTGAAAACAACACGTTTTTAAAAGTAATTTTAGAATCAAAATCAGATTCCTCACTGAGTGTCCCACAGGAAGTTAGACCTCACCCTCCTCATTGAAAGGCCCACACACTACTATTAGTTGAAAGATTCAAACCATACAGAATAGCAGTAAACGGTGTTGGAAACAAGTATGTGCTACCACATCATGAGTAGTTCATTCCTCTGCATTCTTCGTCTGTTGGTTGTGAAATTTCATTAGCTTCCTTCCTCCATTATTGTTCATAACCTCTTCTGGAGTACTGTCATATATTATTCTCACGCGTGCCCAGCTTGAAACTTGCAAATAACTTAGTATTTACAGTTTAAAAATCACATTTATACAGTTTAAAAAACCCAGTGCATTCAGATGGCATGCTGAACGAAGCGTGGTTGCTCCTTGAACCCTTCTTGACTGAAGGCTGAGACAACTCTTGTCAGATAGGTTGCTCCATAGGCGTATCGTAGATGGGAAAAAGGATGGTACAGCACTCAAGTGTAAGGGATCATAAAGCATACCTCTGGTTGAACAGAGTGTAGGCACTCCTAGATGCTAATTATGGCTGTGATGTTATTGCAACTAGTCCATTGATGACTCTTATTTTGTTGGTGTCTCTTTGTGTAATTAGATACCAAACAACACACATACTCCATTACTGGTCTGACCTATTGAGCTGGAAAACCTGTGTTTTAAGACATCGTAAGAGAGGGATGTTTTACATAGTGGTGAGCCTGGGTAAATTCAATTGTGGCAATTGGATTAGTTTATTTTGTTCATTGTTTAATACAGTAGACTAAATTTAAAACATCTTGTCATTATTTTTATTTGAATAATTGTAAGCAGTTGTGAACAATGGAATGATCCCTTAAATAAATATTCTTGCGACACATTTAAGGAGCATGTTACCAAAGCTGATCTCCCTTTTTCTCGGTGTTTACAATACAATTTACAGTCTAGGACAATTCACCCCCAACAACTCTGCAGGAAAAGAAGAATAACTTCACCTTAGTAAAATACCCTTATGTATTATATTGGTAAAGATGTAGACATTCATAATAAAGTTGCTACTAATTGCCAACGAAATTGACAAAATTAAATCAAGAAAAATCTTAGGGGACAACTATCTTGGTCATGAGGATGAATCATCTGGGAGGAAAACTGACTTTGGGTGAATTGTTAAGAATTTATTTTAACACTACCACACCACATTCATTGATCCTTGAAATCAAGGATTATTAATTTTTTTTTTTTTTTCTTTTTGACTAGTTATATATTTTATTTTAATGATTGTAGGACATATACATAATTTTACTGAAGAAGAAATTATAGAGTTCAGACAGAAACTGTTGCATTGGTATGATAAAAATAAGAGGGTGTTACCATGGAGACAGAAGGTGATTTTTTTTTTTTTTTTTTTTTTTTTTGCCTGAAATATAGTCAATCCATGATATTAGGTTCTTGATTACATGCCTGTTTCAAACAAGCTAATCTCTCCCCAGATGTATAAAGAATAACGTGAAAATTACAATCACGACTTAATTTATTTGTCCGAATTTTAATTTTAAAGATTTTAGTACATGAGATAAAACTTTTAATAATTTAGAGCTGAATTATGATGGCTGATCCAGATACATGTCAGAATCATTACCATGGCAACTTTTATTTCCCTCTTCATTTGATGACCTAGGTTGACCCTTGACATAAAGTGAGATTCTGGGTAAATAAGTTTTAATTTGTATATTACAGGCTCAAGACGGAGACCTAAATCAAAGAGCCTATGCCGGTATGATTTTATTTACATTTTTCAGCATTGTTTTTTGGAACTTGAATTTTCCTGTATTTGAATTACAGCAGAACCATACTAAACTGAACACCTTTAGAACCAGAAGTTTTTGTTAGAACAAAAACAAATTAAGACTAAATATTATGATTACACAGGTTAGAGTACATAGTTTCCTAATTAAACAGGTCTGTTGATGACTTCATATGATTACACAGGTTAGAGTACATAGTTTCCTAATTAGACAGGTGATGCAGTCACACTGTATTAGTCTACTAATTAGACAGGTGATGCAGTCACACTGTATTAGTCTACTAATTAGACAGGTGATGCAGTCACACTGTATTAGTCTACTAATTAGACAGGTGATGCAGTCACACTGTATTTTAGAATTGACTCATAATATGGCTATATAATGAAATAATGTAAAAAAAAAAAAAATATTGCTGATAAAAACAAATTGTAAAATGCATGTAGATATCAATTTGACATTTTATATGTTTATCTGCATTTCAGTTTTATGATTTATTTCAGTCATTTTGATAGTTCACACAATTATTGACATAGTGTCATATCGGTTATGAAATCTATTTTACTCACACAACAGATTAAAAATAAAATGTTATGTTTGAATTTGTTATTTCAGTCTGGGTATCGGAGATTATGTTACAACAGACACAAGTTGCCACGGTGATTGATTATTACAACAGATGGATGACGGTAGTCTTTACAATTTTTTTTTAATTGTTAATAATATTTTTTACAAAATTTATATGTCATAATAATTCGACACAACATACTTATACTAGATTTCAAGTAAAGATTTATAGAAAAGTGATCCAACATCTCATATTTGCATAAAACTTTATGAAAAGAAAAGTGGGGGTTTTTTTGCATTGGATTGTAAAATAATTCAATAATTTAGTTTCTGAAATTTGTAATGAAGATCTTGCTCACTTCAAATTTTTGTAGTTAAATCATTTGAAGAGAAATAATTTGTCACTTGCGGTATTCAGGCCCAGTTTCATAATCATTCACTCAATTGAGTATATACTTAACTCAAATATTCTTATTTTTCTCTCATCAATATTTTAAAAGATTTAAGTTTTATGAGACAATGTTTTGTTTGTTCAACAAACCTTCACTTAACAATTCAAATACTGTGAACTTTCTTTACAACAACTCTTTATAACATTATATATTCAGTTTGAACTTTGTAATGTCTTAAGAATTGACATTAAAATATTCCCAAATTTAAATTGGGTGTACATGCATTTGATTGAGTGATTTTATAACTGGGGCCAGATTTTTTTTACATTCAAAAATTATCCAAAGATAAACAGAACAGAGTAAATAATTACTCAGTATTGTTGAAGTTTACAGAGTTTGACTTTTCATCACTTTAGTTGTAGACAATCACAATTCTCTTACTTTTTGTTTCAGAAATGGCCAACAGTTCAAGATTTAGCAACTGCAAGTCTTGAAGTAAGTACCTTACATAAAATTTGCATATTTGTCGTTCAACTTTAATTTTGAATTTTCCAGGAGTTTGAATTTACAATTGGAAATAGATAAAATCTTAGAGTATCAAGTTATTCATGGTATTTGAGAAAAATTGTTAGATTTTCAGAAATTTGACTCTGTACATATATACTAAACTGGCTATTTTATATATGCTGATGACTTTAGTTGTAGATGGTTTTATGGTCTGGGATTGTCTATGTTTTTTTTTTAGAGATTTTTGTGAAATAAAACAAAAAGAAAATTGATAATTAATGCCTTATTACACTTTGTGCTTACCTTATTGCAGTGATGTTGCGAATTATCACTGATGATTGATTGTTGGTCATTTGTCATGGCAGCAATCCTAATAATCAATCATAAAATAAATAATCGATCATCGTCAACATCGGTGAGTAGTTTCCAGATTGTAGTCAAGTCTGTTTCCCTTCCTGGTCTTGCTACTAAAACAAAAATGGCGGACGGCGATTGGATAATTTATTGATATCGAGTCACTTTTTACACCAGTGA
Organism: Tegillarca granosa; assembly: GCA_029721355.1. NCBI lineage: Eukaryota > Metazoa > Mollusca > Bivalvia > Arcoida > Arcidae > Tegillarca > Tegillarca granosa. Next base: position 1,458,852 of record CM056598.1, on the reverse strand, counting down.
TACACTTTGGCCACTGTCACTCTGTCAGGGCAAGGAGCTAGCTGGCCTTTCACTTAAAATCACAAAGCAAGAATACTTGGCTTTCACAATAAAAGTACTTATATCCAGCTTTATTTGTTATTGAATATTGATGTACAATAACTAAGTAATTCTGATTATTAACCGATTAATTGATCGATTATGCCTCTCGGATTTTCAATTATTAATTTTTGTCTGATTGGACATCACTACCTTATTGAAGTCTGCTACTACACAGTGGTCTATTTCGAAGGGTTTTTAATCCATTACAAGGTTAACTACCAGGAACGTTGCTGATATTCACTCATATGTTAGCATGATAAACATGTCTTGCTAGGAATAAATCACGCAATCTGCCTAAAGTACTAAGTCAGGACTCTTGAATTCAGTCTTCCATTTCTGTTCAATGCCTCCACAAAATTCTGTTCATCTATGGGGTACAAAATTATACTTATCATTATATAATTAATTAAAAGAAATGTCTACAAAAATTAAAGAAACTTTATGAAATAGTGTACTTGTATATTGTGTTTGTGTTTGAATGTTAAATTATGAAAACATTTTTTTATTCATAAATAGAAGTTAATTTTCCCTTCTTCTTTTTCTTCTTTCTTCTTTTTTTTTTTTATATTTTACTTATTTTCGAAGTCCATTATATATGTCGGCTCTTGTTTGTCTTGTTTATAGACTTGTACCACTTCATAAAAATAAAAAAAAAAGATTAAGGGATTTATATGATTTATACTCATTTTGTTAGGAAAAAAGTTAAACACATTGAAATGTTATCTAAGATAATATTTTTATTAAACCTATTATTTATCAGGAAGTAAATGAAATGTGGTCTGGTTTAGGGTATTATTCAAGAGGAAGGAGATTATTAGAAGGAGCAAAAAAGGTAAGTACCGGTACATGTTAAAACATTTTATATCAAATAGAAGATAAATATTACTTTTCAATTCAAATTAGAGAATTTTGTGAAATATTACAACTTAGCTACAATAAAAATAATTTTAATAAACTGATTAGTTTTCTAGCATCTTTTTTTTACTCATCTTGGATGAATTTCAGTTCATTGATTACATGGTGGCGCTTTTATGTCCCATGATGTCCAGGGTAAGCAACGTTTAAGAGCTTAAATGGATTACATAAAATTAATTAGAAATACATTTAAAATAAGTAACACTTAAAATCATAAAATGGAAAAACTCATTGAAAGATGCATCTGAACTGCTAGTGGCCATATTTTCTGTTTCAGGTTGTGGAGGAGTTAGAGGGAGAAATGCCTAAAACAGCTGAATCTTTGTTAAAATCATTACCAGGGGTGGGGAGGTATACAGCAGGTGCTATAGCCTCTATAGCCTATGGTGAAGTAAGTACAAAGTTACATAAGAGTAATCAGTAACATTACTACAGAATAGTCTCCACTTTTATTTAAAGCTGACAGCTGTCACAATTCTATAATCATAACTGGCTATTCTACTGTTCATGTGAAAGTTTAATGCTAGTCAATAAAACTTGGTTTGCAATAAACAATAAATACAAACACAAATTGAGACCAATGATAGAAATTCTCATAATCGAAAAAGGTCTACTAAAAATTGTCCAACTGGGAAGTAGAGATGTATAAACAATTTAGAAATAAAAAATGTTAATGATTTGTGTGTGTTGTCTACATTTGTTTGATAATTATAACTTTTATAACAGCTTGGAATTACACCAAGTAACCAATGACTGATTGGTCACTATTTATTGTAATTGTGGCCACCTTGTTGAAATGTGGTCACTTCATTGTAATCATTGTAATTGCAGTTTAACTATTAAACAACAAATTACAGATCACATTTCATTCCAAATCTTCAACTAGCGATGATAATTAAAAGAGATTCTTCATGGATATTTTTGCCAAAACCAGTTTCATTGAACAGAAATGATATGGTACTGGCTATTGATTGATATACTCAATAATATTTAGTTTTGAGCGTCATCTGATATTTGACCCATGTGTATTTTTTGTACCATTTTACTAGAGTTTTCAGTCATTTAGACCACTTCTGACCAGTATGTTTCAATGTGAATAGAAGCCTACTCTGTCAACATTCGCAGTAGTTCTTTACAATAGCTCTTGGATGCTTAAATTACATGGTCATATGTTAAACTTTGAAGTTACAAGCATTTAAATGACTAACAACCATTATAATTTTATTATTATTATTATTATACATGTATATATATATATATAGAGAGAGAGAGAGAGAGACAGAGGGAGAGAGAGAGCTTTGTAATTGAGTATTTTGGCATTTAATAAAAATCAGTTATGTTTGAATAAGGATCAGGGATGATGCCTTACAGATAATCTGACCAGCACTCCACTTTGCATGGATACTGTCTATTGTCACCAGGTATAACTTGGTCAGGATGGGAGGATGAGCGTGTGATTTTAGCCATACCTATACTTTATGTTGTAGGTGACAGGTTTGGTCGACAGTAATGTGTTTAGCCTTACCTATACTGTATGTTGTAGGTGACAGGTTTGGTTGACAGTAATGTGTTATTTTAGCCTTACCTGTACTGTATGTTGTAGGTAACAGGTTTGGTTGGCGGTAATGTGTTATTTTAGCCATACCTATACTGTATGTAGTAGGTTACAGGTTTGGTTGACGGTAATGTATGATTTAAGCCTTACCTGTACTGTATGTTGTAGGTAACAGGTTTGGTTGGCGGTAATGTGTGATTTTAGCCTTACCTGTACTGTTTGTTGTAGGTAACAGGTTTGGTTGACGGTAATGTGTGATTTTAGCCTTACCTGTACTGTATGTTGTAGGTAACAGGTTTGGTTGACGGTAATGTGTGATTTTAGCCTTACCTGTACTGTTTGTTGTAGGTTACAGGTTTGGTTAACAGTATTGTGCGATTTTAGCCTAACCTATACTGTATGTTGTAGGTTACAGGTTTGGTTGACGGTAATGTGTGATTTTAGCCTAACCTATACTTTATGTTGTAGGTGACAGGTTTGGTTGACAGTAATGTGTTATTTTAGCCTTACCTGTACTGTATGTTGTAGGTAACAGGTTTGGTTGACGGTAATGTGTTATTTTAGCCATACCTAAACTGTATGTTGTAGGTGACAGGTTTGGTTGACGGTAATGTGATCAGAGTACTTAGCAGAATCAGGATGATAGGGGCTGACAGTATGAGTCAACCAGTACAAGACAAATTATGGTAGGTCATGTTAAAGTTTTTTTTGTCCTCCCCCCCACCCCAAAGTGCATTTATGGGAGTTAAATTGCTAACAATTTCACCTAATATAACTTAAATTACCCCTGAAACATAAAAATATCTGTTTTGAATCTCAAAGAAATCGCCATTTTATTTAATGTTAAGATTTTCAAGGTGTGTCTTAATTTCCAACCTTTGTATTCTATCTACATTTATCATTGAAATCAGTTAGGTTTCTGTTTTGTTTTGACATAAGCCACTAAGTATCTACCTTGCACATTTATCACTATTAATGTAATTAGTAAAGGGTGGTATTAAATCTTAATATTTGTCCCAGCATATTGCCCTTGTTTTATGTATTCAAAAATTGTCACACAAGCAGGTTTGCATTAATAAAAATTAAAAATAAAATGACACAGCATCTCAAAAACTACTAGGATGTTAAAAATAAATAATAATAAATTAATAAAACCAAGGAAAAGTGTTCTTTGCTTAAAGTTTAAAGTAACAGTCAGCATGAGATATAAATATGGAAAAATTTTATTTTAGATAATTTTGTTGCGGTCAAAATTTGCAGGGTACGTGACAAAATAATTAAACTGTTTTTGGTGTAGGAGTCAAACCCAGTTACTAATTATGAGATACATTATATAAGATGTTTAATATCTCAGATACTTTGAAGCCATTATTTTATCTAAGGGTTTATTTATTTATTTTTTTCTGAATTAAAAAAATGTGATATCATTAGGTTCTTTTAATTTTTATTTATCATTTGGTACACATTTACTGATACATGTATAATTTAAACACATTCTTTTTTTCTTCAGGTCACATGCTAATACCATTGTTGATACAGAGAGAGCGGGAGATTTTAATCAGGGTCTAATGGAACTTGGAGCCACAGTTTGTACACCAAAGTCACCTAGTTGTGAAGCTTGCCCAGTACAAAGTTTATGTTTAGCATTTAGGAAGGTGAGGTATGATTTGGTTAAACCTGCCTACCCTAAATAAAGTCATGATAATATTAGTCAGTTAAAGTAACTTTTATATTAATCTTCCTTCTTAGTTAAGTTTGAACTTTTTGAATTACTCTGCCCTAAATTCTACAGAGATAATTGCACTGGAAAACAAGGCTACCAGTATATTTTTAAGTCTAATCTGAAAGGCTACATTGATATTTTTATAATTTTATTAATAACAGATGAAATATCACATTGAAAGAATTTCTAAGTCACAAGGGAAGTTTGATCAACTCTGAACTTTCCAAGACAAGTGGATTATACTGTAAAAGAGAAATTTGTAAATTGTCTTCTATAAACTATGAATTTTGAATTTAAAGACATTTATTTTACCTGTTTTATCAGATAATGTAAAATCAATTTTAATTTAATTTTTTAATTTTTTTCTATTTTGAATTACAGGTAGAATTTGAGAAAGAAAAATCAGCAGGAAGATTAACTAAAACAAAATCGTCTGACTCAAATACACTTCCTGACATTGAATGTGGTATGTAGTATATAATTTATATTGATCTGATACAATCCTGTTCTTGTGGATGATAGCCTGTTTAAAGCATGGTGTGTGTTTTATGCCTCATTCATGATAAGTCACTTACATTAATGCTATCATTTTAGTAATTGTAGAAAAAATCTGCCTAGAAAAGACTTTTGCCAAGCAACCTCACAAGCTTTTACCGTTCATGATATTGTCATTATGTGATAAATGACTAGTTATTGATTAATGGATTAGATATACAGAAATTATTTTGATATACATGTAAATTCTCGGGGGAAAAGGCGTAACTAAATTAAATTTACTTTAGTGTATTTAATGTTTTCTTAATTTACATTTTGTAGCAGCAGACAAATGTTCTTTATGTATTCCTACTGAAGAATCATGGGATAGCAGGTAAATTGTTATTTCAGATAGTACACTAGTAGAAAAGTAAATACATGTATTTAAGGATATTTTCTTATGAGTTTATTATTTTATTAACATTGAAAGCAAATTTTGAGATTCAGACTTGTTTCATTACAGTGGGTTAAAATATATAAAAATGGCAATAAAAATATATTCAATGAAATCTGATTGTTTGAATCCATAAGTATTGATTTGAAAACTACACAGTGTATCACAGGTCTAAGGTCATTATGTTTAGGATAGATCAAGTGTTTTTTTTTTAATCTTGTGGTATGTTTGATTTTCTTGTGTCTTTCAGCTTAGGTGTACAGAATTATCCTAGAAAAGGAAAAAAGAAAGCAGCTCGGGAAGAAAGAACAGCAGTCTGCATTGTTTGTCAGAACTGCCCACAGGATAACAGTACTAAGTATTTCTTTACACAAAGACCAGAAAAGGGTGAGAAAATTACATCATTGTTAAAACCTTGAATAAGTTCCTCTCAACAAACTAAATTAAATTCGTTTAAACTGAATAATTCCAGGTCATGAAATATGACTGTTAATGAAAAGTAAGAATTCAAAATTATTTGACTGAAAAAGGCTGCTAGGTGTATAGAAATACATGTAATTATATAAATATATATAATAATCATTGTTATTGCAGGATTGTTAGCAGGTTTGTGGGAGTTTCCGTCTTTAAAATGTGAGGCGGAAGAAGATGAAAATTTTGTAGTAAAATCCATGTTAAAAAACAGTTGTGGTTTAGTTGTTGATTCATTACATGACATGGTGGATGTTGGCGAGGTATGTTTGCTGAACAACACTGACTTTAGTAAAATTAAACATTTTTAATGTATTTTCATTTTAAATGGTTTTTTCCACATCAGTTTTTGTTGGTAATTTTGTTTGGCTGTCTTGCTTTAAAGATCTGTCTTTAAACACCTGTAGTAGAATGTATTTAGTTTATTTTACATCAATTTTAAATATAAATTATAACAGTACTTGCTTTAGTGCAATCTTCTACATAAAAATTTATAAATGTTCTCTTATACCCCAAAAGACTTAAATACCTTAATATATAAGACACAGATAGTGAATATTAGACACAGATAGTGAATATTACACACAGATAGTGAATATTAGACACAGATACTGAATATTAGACACAGTGAATATTAGACACAGATAGTACAATATATTTTTTTCACTGTAGGTAGTCCATATATTTTCACACATACATCAGACATATATAGTGAAGGCAGCGACAGTAAATGAGGGTGAAGTAAGTGATGAGAACTGTAAAATGTCTACAAAATGGCTAACACAAGACGAGATGAAAGACGCAGCTATATCTACAGCCATGAGAAAGGTATTCTTGAAAAAAATCACAAAAATCCTAGAAGATACTTGTAAATCACGGAAATAAATGGTACAGAAATACATGTAAAAGTGGTAAATGGGGAAGGAGGGTCAATGTATTGTAGATTAAATATCGAGGATGAGCTTTATGTACGGTGACCCTGATTATGACTTTTATGTGGATAATTTACTTTAGTGTGTGTGTGTGTGTGTGTGTGTGTGTGTGTGTGTGTGTGTGTGCACTTGATACTTTCTAGAGATAAACGTCTGAAGAATACTTACATTTACATTTCAGGTTTACAAAGCTTATGAGTTGGCTTTATCACAGAATAATAACAAGGTTTGTATACTTTAATCTCGTATAAATACCCTTGTGACTTAGAAGGCCTTAACAGACAGGTGGTCATTATAGCATGCTTTACTATATACTTAATGAAATGTAACTGTAAAAATCTCATACATGTAATTTACATTTCGCAAAATCCATAGGTTTAGATATTTTTGTAGAGAAAGAATTCTTTTTACTGTTTTCATTCAGCACATAAAAAACCTTACATAAGAAGCCAAAATTACAGAGATTTACAAAAATTAACTTTAAAAAACTTGTTACACCTAGAAAATTTTTGGAATCTTGATTTCCATCTTAATCACTTCACTTTTAATTATTCTTGATAAGTACTGGCTTAATTGGCCTAGACCAGGAACAGACTATAACTTAAAATCATTGAATACATTCCATATGTTAATATTAGTAGATACACATATTATATGTAGAAATCAATTTATAATTTGTTGGAGAATTTAGATTTAAATATTTTACTACCAGTATTAGTGTTACTTGAAGATTGTTATTTTAAATGAAATAAAATTCATCCGTGTACTAACTGACGCCCTCTTGTAAAAACAAGTTAATGATAAATTAATATCACAATATTCTGTAGATAGTATTACATTTGTATAGAAATACATTTTGTTCTGGTTAAAGCTGTATCAAGTTTTCCTAGGCATAATATAAAATGACAATTTTTGTTTAACTATGTCATTTATGAAAAATGCAATACAGTCTTGATTCCATGATGTAACCTTTACTTACGATGGAATTTGTTGGGAAACCTGTGCTAGTTTAATCAGCCAAAGATCTTATTTTAGAATATTGATCATATGATTCTTTATCGAAAACAAAGCAACATCAACACAGCAAAGAGGCATGATTTCTGATTTCATTTCAGAAGCTCAGATATGGTAAATAAACACCCAAGTTGATTAAATATATCATTTATGACTGCATGAATGGATAAATAACATCGTATATAAATCTAGTTTTTTGTGATGGATGCAATTCAGCAATATCATTCTCATACAAACATGTTTTCTTTCTGTCATTGCCATACTTAACTCAACTTGAGTTGATATTTTTCAGATAAGTAAAAAGAAAGTTCAGAAGAAACCAGACATAAATCAGCCTGCAATCAGTAAATTTTTCAAACCAAAATAAAAAAAGATTTACTAGAACTTGTTAATGGATGTAGTTGTTCATAGAGATTGTACCATTCTGGTGTCACATTCACATAAGTACATTGATATAACCCTCCAGATATAGGAACTGTTTCAATCCAATCAACTTAGTGAAATTACAAATAAACATCATATTATCTTCCTCCGTACCTGATGGAAATAAGTCTCAGACTTGTGTTCTTGGGTACATCAAACAGCCGGCACTCAGAAGATCTGATTGTTTTGTTTTTATGCTTATGAAATAAAAAAAATTGTAAAAATATTGTTGTGCGATATTCTCTGAGTACTTGCTTTATGTATATATGAAATTGTTAAAACTTTTATAAGGTACACATGTTTTTTATATAATTTTTACAACCAGAATAAATATACATTTTATTTAACTTTTTTTGTTTTTTGTTTCCTATATTTTATTAAAACAAATTCAAATACATGAACATGTCATATGCTGATAACTACAAGTAAACTAAGTATGACTACATATAATTTAAACCACACCATTAGTTCCACTCAACTAGTAAGTTGAATAATCAAAGGAGTGGAGGGTAGTAAATGTGTTTTACACCCTAGTCAAGAATCTTATACTTATTTCGAGGCAGTCAGTTCTGGGATGGTGGAGAAAACATGGGTGCCCAGAGAAAACCATCAACCTTCGGCAAGCGAATGACAATTTTTCTCGCACTAGGATCTGTCCCGAGTGGGATTCGAACCCAGTCGGGGAGAGGCACTATGATCTGTTAACGCGCGCTTTAGACCACTCAGCAAATAAAGGACTCTGTACAGTAAAATGGGGAGTTTTATAAACTGTACAAGTAAGAAAGTTGCATATTTAGTGGACAGTAAAAATTAGGGAGTTACCATAATTGGTGGTCTAGGCACAAACTAGGGTGTTGTATTACTGGTGGACTAAATTCCATTTCAATACTTTTTAATATGTTTAAGGTTCCATGTGAAGACATGACATATTGCCATACCTTGTCATTTACAGCTAGCAGCTTTGATGTTAAATGCCTCCTCCAACAAAACAGAAATCTAAGAAGTATAGTAATTGTAAAACCCTTATCAGGATTATTTTACTTACTAGAATAAAGTTTTGGGATGGTAGAGGAAATGGAATGCCCTGAGAAAAAGCCATGGACTTCGCAAGTGGTGTGATGAACTTTCTCACCCTAAGATTTGCACGACTGTTTAGACAGTAGAGACACTGTTATCAGTTAGCCAGTTGACTGAACAAGGCAACTCTTGGTTTCTGTTTTCTTGCAATTAAGTAAAATAAAATACATATACATGTATATTCTACTGGTACTTATTTATCTAGAAATGTTTAAGGGTTTAAATTCACTTAATTTATATCTAGCTGCAGAATTTTATACTTCATAAAATGCACAACTTTCAATTATTGAAGAAAGAAACAAGCACTTGTTTTGTGGAAAATGCAGATCAATGTGAACCCACTGATTTCTTCTCTACGTATATTTCTTGCTATACATTGTTCAGTATTTTAAAACCATTAAAAATGTTAGGCCATGAATTAACACTGCAATGATCCTGGGTGACGATTGAGGTCTTGTTTAAGCACAAGAATAAAACTTGAGCTTTCTTCTTTGTGTCTGTTGTAAAAATAAATAAATAAATAACAAAGTAACTCCAATAAATACTTAATTTATTTTAACATCTTACCATTACAATTTACATAATAATTACAAGGGATGTACAATAAAATCATATTTACAGTACATATAAAACTTGATTGCACAATGATAACTTTACAGACTTCACATAGTACACAAATACTGCTTAGTTTTCATTAAAATTCTGTATAACAATAATTGTCTTTCAAGCCATTCAATAAATCTGTACTTTTTATCAACAAAGGTTTGTCTAGACATATGTATAAACATAAGAGTATTTAGCTCTGAAAGTCATTTGTTTTTGTTGAATTGTACGTTTAAGATTATGAGGTGGTAGGTTATGAACTTCTCTGTTATTGAAGGTAACAAAATTGATGTGTACCTATTTTCCTTAAGAATTCCACAGATTTAAATGTCTCACCTGGTTAGTTTTTGATCCAGTAGAAAACGCATTACTTTAACATAAATTTTCACATTTTGACACACTGCCGCCACCTACAACGACACCGGAAAAGTGAAACCTAAGTCTCGCCTTATGGCAATGCCAGGCTTGACAAAAACAGTTAATAAGATGCCCATAATTGTTTAATAATAACTGATAGATTGCTCTCACATAATACAGCAAAGACTGAACCTTGAGTAAACCAAACATTAGTCTTTATTGAGTTATGATTTTTGACATTTTATTGTTTGCTTATAGATGTGTAAATCAATAACCAAGGTAATAATCTGGACAATGTGTCTAGTGTTGTTGATGTTAGTGTAGATAGGCTGGACTGTATAAATACTGACACGATAATGGTTGACCTGTTCTGACACAAAATGTAGACATGCCAAGTAATATCAACCTGGTTATTTGATCTGTGACTATGTGTGCCAACTTCATACTACAGCTGATATCCTCATAATTCAGCAGGTGATTTATTGTATGGGATTAGCCCCATTAAATATATATTGTACTTTGACTGTGTTAATGTGATAAAAAGAATTTCAAACCCAAGTCAGAATTATTTCATTTACATCAAGAAATCACCAGTTTTTAATTAGCTGCTGACATTTATAACTAAGCCTATAACAATCAGCAGTGTGGGGTCTTTTTTTTATTCCCTGTTAAATTACAGAGACCTTATTTTGAATGTCTTGGATGAAGATTCACAGTAAAGACAAATGAAAATGACCACAGAAAATTTTCAGGCAGCTATAGAACTCACAACCAGTTACTAGCACTACTCTACCTTGTCTGCCCTTCATTACCTCACTAAGTTAAAGCTGCTATCAACTGTAAGCAAGGCTGCAGACCATACTTTAGCTATTAAGGTTAGAGTGCTTCAGTCTAAAGGCTTTAACAATTGTTTTGTAGGTCAGCAGGCAGACATGGTGACATATCACATTCTAGCACCATAAAATAGCAATGATATTATAATACAGAATCCCCACAAGTACAATGAAATGGATGACATGTCAATAATAGCAGAAATATATAAATAATGCTGAGAGTATTAAATAATCCAAAAAGAAAAGTAGGTTGCAGACAAGAATTTAAAAAAAAAAAAAAAAGAAGATATTTTTAGGAACAAATGGGGTCTATTTCAATACTTTAAAATCAGTTTTGTACATGTATAAAGATAATTTTTTAAAACAAATAAGACCAAATTTTATCATATAAAGAAAATATACATAAATAAAACAAAACTTAACAATAACAATAATTACAATGTAAATTTAAAAAAATAATTTTCAAATTTTACACTGGATTTCACCATTCATTCATCATTAAATCCAATATGTATCTGTATGGCAGCTCATAATTTTATCACAAAGACCATGTTTTATCACAAAGGCCATCATATAACAACAAACACAGTTAAACTTCAAAATACATTGGTCAATTCTGAATTACACTTCCACTTTAAGTTGTGGTCCAGTTTTCAAATATTCAAAAGTTGAATGTAGTCTACTTTGTTTAAACTGAACACTTGTTATTGCACCTAATTACAGATATATATATGATAACTAACAAGTTGGGTTAGAGTAACATGCAATTAAAAAATAGTTCTGGGAAAAGTAGGTCACTGTTTTTGTGAAGAAATAGCATCATGTGATATCATATTTCATATACAAACCAATAATCCAATTGATATTATGACCAATATTTAATTGGTAAAAAGTGTAACTTGTGTCCACTTTAAAATCAGTAAAAAGTGTAACTTTCAACACTACAGTTGGTACAGTATTTAGTTAATTAATAATCTTGTATTACAAGCACCTGCACACTTAAATGGACATCAGAGTTGATCAATACTTGGTATTTTATAACAATTTTCTAAGTGAAAGGTTAGTATTTGGTTAAAATATTTCAGAAGAAATGTGAGGAAATAAATTGCTTAACTGGGAGTGCTATGAGAAAACTGCTATGGCAACTAAAATGAAAATCTTTTTCAGATTAAGCTTTGCTCAAATAAGATTAAAATTTACACTATGAGAGACACTGCTATCTGTACACTAAATATTGGCACCAAAGCTAGGACAGATAATGGAATACTGCTAATAGTTTATATATGGGTACATGTACATGATATTCTACAAAGAATGCTGTAATTATTCATAAAAGTACAAATATTGTAATTTTAAATTACAGTAAACCTGTAAATAGAGACCAACTGTGTGATCTAAGAAAAATAGACCTTTAATTTATAGATATATGATCTTTATTTTGAGATTATTTTTGGCTGAAATATGAGCCAAAAAGACATAACATCTAGTCTTAATGGAAATATTATAATTATATGTAGGAGGTCACTATAGCAGGTTTTACTGTATATATCATTTCATCAGGAACAATCTGTATACAAGTAAGAAGGCTCATATCATTTCTTTCATTTAATCAATAAAGAATGTAAAAGAATGATTGGCTCATTGATTTTAAATTTAAATGGGTAAGGCTTTATTTTGACATTGTTTAAAAGATCAAATAGTTGCTGAAAAATCCAACAGGCTTTAGACCAGAGGCTACAATCTTTTTTTTACAAGTTGATTTGATTTTATCTGACAGTGTTTTTACGTCCCAGTCAAGAATATTTCACTTTTCTATTATTCACATCAAAGACTAGTAAAAATAAAAATGTAAATGTAATTTCTAGAATATTGTACCAGGTATAGTTAGGGCAGTATATAGATTTATTGCTTTATCAAATAAAACAAATTGTTTGGTAACACAGGTTAATGGTACCTGTTTATAACGCTACATAAGGTTAAATCATTTCAGTTACTTGTACTTTCTGGGTCAAAGGTGAAATAATTTTAGTTATGCTAATCAGAATGGATATTGCCTCGTTCACCCTGCTTTTTACATCAGTGTGTAAGTGTATATACATGTATACGGAATGTTACATCAGTCAGATAGTATATGATCCATCAACTTATGAGCATTAAAGCCATATGAATAACATGCAAGTCTGAACACTTATGCTGACGAGTTTGCTTTTCTATTTAAAACAAATAGAAGGGTTATAGTAATACAATATGTATTGTAGTAAAACCTCTATATCACAGTATATTGTAGTGTACTTCTGTTATAGTTAGACAGCGTTTGTCATATTTAATGACTACGATGATGATGACGAGGATAACGGCAGTATGATACTGGAATGAGTAAGATGTACTGGTCCTTACAATAAATTAACATTTATGTTTTAAAATTATGCTATCTCTTGTTCCATCTTTGTAATTTTCCCTCGTTGAAAACAAGATTTACTGTAGGAAAAGGTGATATCTGGTCATCATTTTCAACACCAGGTGGCAACAAAGGGTCCTGTGTGATGTCGCCGAGACCAACAGAATCCTAAAACATCAATAAAACAATTAACAACTTCTTACTTATATATATCCCAGTGTATTTTCTAAATAACTCTAAATAAGGGTTAAGAGGAAAAAAATAGCAAGAAGCGATTTTGTCTCCATCATTAAATTTTTGGACCATTGGACCAGATAACGTGAAATCAAATCTAAACTACACGTATCTTCAATCACCAGGAGACAGATTTATAACGAGCTATATCTATTGTTTCCCAATTCAGACTTCTTACATATGTCTCGGTAAATAAACTAATTATACAGTGTCCACCCCCAAAGGTTTTACTTACTTGGTTTTGTGATATGAAGTGCAACAATCTCAATGACAGCTTTCTACTGGAATGTAATAACTCTTCAAGGCTGAAATAAATAAAAAGTCGAATAAAATTAGTTAAATAACACATAAATGTGTCACAGTGATAATAATTATTTGACTTAATGAGTTTAATAATTAACAAAGTACTACTTTAAATGTTTTAGACATATTAAAATTTCTAAAAATTGCTATTTGACAGACAAAACTGTGTTAGATATGGAAATTTGATAGATAAAACTGTGTTAGTACAACACATATGGCTGTATAAATTTTTTGTACAAATATCGTGACCAGATCAGATTGTAGAGTGGAGTAATAATGTTTAAAGGGACTGACTGGTACAATTTTCTGATCTGCTAGAAATATGTACAACTGTAATGTTTTATATCATTTCAAATTAACTGATCAATTAAGAATGAAAAGCAAAGATTGGCACATTGATTTAAATCTCAAATGAGTAAGTTTGAGCTGGGCCATGCACCTGTCAAAATTCTTCAATAACTTATATCTAGGCATTCAAATTATGCAATGTGGAGGAAACCTGAGTAGACTGAGATAACCACCAACCTTCCGGAAGCAAACAGACAAACTTTCTCACATTAGGATCTGCTTGAGTAGGATTTAAAACCAGGAAGTGAGAGGTGATGTGACTGATAACTTGGTAGATTTACATACATAACAACATTTGAAAAAATTGTGAAAAACAAGTAACATGTAAACTTATATAAGGTAAAAACTATACAAAATATAAGACCATAAACTGCAAATAAAGAATTAAAAATTATACAAAATAAACTTGAAAATGAAAAAAAAAAATACTTGTAAAGAATGTACAAATTAAAATAAAAAATTGTAAAAGTTAAAACAAAAATAATAAAATTCTAACAGATGAAGATAGAGAACAAAACTCACTTTTTCTTGAATTTTAAACTACACATGTATATATAGAAACAATTAACAATGTAAATAAACAATATCTACTAAAGATACACAATTTAAAAACATCACATGAAGAACAGAACAGCTGACCTGGTTCTTCTTATCTTAATCAAAACACTAGCATATGATGTCAGTTAACGAGATTATGACATAAAACAACTAATGCACTTCTTGTCAGCTTGCTAAAAACTTGTTTCTATTTCAATTTTTACATGTATACAAATCTTGGCCTTCAATGATAAATAAAATGTATGAAACAAGCCTTTCTATAATAATGGTTCTGATATTATATTATACGTTATATATCATAATTTTATATGACTTTTGGATTCTTATCTGCTTTACATTCACTTGAAAAGAAACATGCCAATTATCTATACTTTCATCAATTTGTGTCTATGACATCATGTAACTTGACATATACAAGACATACCGTCAATATTCACAAAATGAAGAGGTATTCAAATCAGTATTTCAACATTAAGTTTTAATTACAATCTGACCACAGTAAAATGTATTGTACAACACACTTCTTATTCAGAAACCATAGCGACCATATAAACAACTTACCTGTCTATTTTGAACAATCCCTCATTAAGTATTTTGGTACACACTTCCTTATTAAGACTAGAATCAAAAAGTGGAATGCCAAAATTGCAATCTAACAACACCCAATCATCTTCTTTCAACTGGTCAGGTGATACTTCATTCTGACCTTCACCTTGTTTATCAAGGTCAAGAGACATTTTATCTTTTAATTTTTGAACTTCTGTCCTTTCAGGAGAAGGGAATAATTCAGAATCTATTGAGTCAATTTCTGAAGCTAAAACTGCAGCACATGCCTTATCCTTCAACCCATTGTGAGGTGATTCAGGAGAAGCAGTCCCTTCATCTGAATAATCAATCTCATTTGATTCTAAGGGTCCTTGAAAGAATTCTTCTTCCTCTTCTTCATAAAACACTGTCCTTGACATTTTTCCAGTATTTAATAGTGTCACATATCCACAAGTGTGTTCTAAGTCTACATTACTACATAGTTTTTGAATAGCACCATGATTTTGGAAACTTTTACAAAATGCACCTGTAACAGAGATTATAGAATTCAAAATACTTAGCTGCCATGATGGAAAACATAACTGATTAAACAAACTCTGCATCAGCAATGTTTTATAACTTATATGTATATGATCTGATTCTAAAGATCTGATTAAAAAGAAAATCAATACACAAATGTCACAAATATCCTTTAGCAAGAATGTAAAATGGTTTTAAGATATCTGCCTACAAACAAAATAGTTGTCAGAGAGTGCATCTTTATTTAAAGAATCCCCAGTAATACAGTTAACAGTACAAATACTCTCAGTAATGCTCTAATACCATCAAGATCATTTTTGTTTTTAAGTGCAGGGAAGACACCTGCAATTATATATTTACATGGTTTATTCCCAGAACGCCTATTTGACTGTAAAACATCTAATCAAGTTTGGGGATTATGAGGCCTTCAAAAGGGTATTGCAATTAAGATTACCTGTAAATATATCTGTAACTAATAGGCATTTCATAGGTGAAAATAAAAAATCCAAGAAATAAGAGAAAAATCAAAGTTTTAGGCAAATAATGATAGAATAAATAAACATCTTTATTCTTCAACTAAACTGCATATTAATAATAGAATTAATAATTTGTTAAATACAAGATATCTAGTTTATCCATGATTTGCTTTCTGTTTTTAGTTTTAATACATGGATTTCTTATTAAATAAAGGACATTGTATTTACTTATATTCTGTTTATTATTTTTCCCTAGAATGAAAGACACTGTGGATAACACTGTTTTCCAAATTGTTTTTCTTGTTTATTCAAATATTGAAACATACGTTTTCATAAATATTTATGAGGGAATAACATTGTATATTCTGTCTGTTTTGTTTCCCTCAGTTAAACATTTATACCACTTATTTTGGGTTTTTTTTTTGTTTTTGTTTTTGTTTTTGTTTCTATTAATAATTTATTAATTTATTATTATTATTATTACTTTTTTCAAATTATCATTAATAATTAATTTTTATTTCATTTCTTTTAATTTTCACATTTGAAATTTAGCTATCTTACGTATTTTTCCTTAATTTATATTGTTCTTTTATTTCCTTATTTGTTGCAAAATGTCATTAAATATTTGTTATAATATTAAATCTTAAGTTCCAGCATTTAAATGTCTAATTTGGTATGTCTGTTCAAATACTGGTAAACTCATTTATTGACAATCCCTTGATAGGCCTCCTAGTCCCCCTACATAATTAGATGTTGTTTTTGTCCAGTAGGTATTTTGGGAACACCCCATTTGCATTATACATTAATGGCAATTTATTATGCATTGTAAGCAAATAAGATATTGAAAATCAGCAAATTACCTTTTTTGTCCTTGTCTAAAGGAAATGCAACTCTGACCATTTTACCATCTGACTGCCAACCATGTGCCTGAATTAAACAAGTATATATAGTTACACAAACCAATCTAAAACTAGTACAGAATAAGCATAAATTTGTGCTAATCCTATAAACACATTAGGTTACAGAAGTGCTCATCTTTTGTGTCCGATGGTGACAAGTGACTTAAATAAGAAATCCTCCCGCCCTTTAAAAAATATCCAGATAGGATTTATACAGAAATTTTTCTTAAAAACTTACAGAGTTTAAACTTGCCATTATCAGATAATGTTTGTAATGGTGGAACAAATGTATTTAAAGTTCTTTTCAAATTTACTTGACAATACTTCAGTAGTTATTTGTTATGTTTTTTGATGAAGTGTTTTATCACCAACATCAAGGGAGGCTTGTAAAATAAAGTATAGAGGAAACCAATTTTGGGACTTTGAAAAAATTTGTAATGATAAGGTATATGTAAGTGGTACAGTTATTGACAAGATTTTACTGCATCAGATAAACTGAAATAAGACAAGCCATTTTACAATAATGAATAAACTCTGCTTTTGTAAACCAAATACCTAATTTAAATAGAATTTTTATAATTAAAGGTGTTCAGATTACACAGGTTCTACTGTATATTTAACATATGTTTATATATATGTTTGTTAGATACCTGAACCATGACTGCTGAATGTGTTAAAGCATCATTAAGAGTTATTAGTATGTTTGATGTAGAAATCACTCCGGGATCATGTCCCCAAGTTGTCACCAGTAATCTGTCATAATCCTGAAAAAAAAAAAACAACAAAAAATTGTACATAAAATCTTTTTTTGAATATTTTTATTTCTACACAAGGATTGGTCAGGTTTCTCAACTGTTCAAACTTTAAATACTAATTACGACAGTAACTTTTACAAGTTTATTTATGATTTTTATAAAACAAAATCATATCCTCCAGTACATGTGTGTAAAGTTTACTAGTATGTAACCGTTCATGTCAATGTTATTATTCTACATACATGTAGTCTACCTTGGGGTGTGCTATAACTTGTATGAAGGATTTACAAAAGGAAGTTATGACATTACTCTGAATAGGAAAAATGTATTTAGCACTTAATAATTTCCTCTCAAAATAACATGGAAATTTTGGTTGCAAGTCAAAAAAAAAAAAATAAATAAATAAAAAAAATAAAAAAAATACCAATTTGCCATGATCACAGCAGCAACCATTTTTCGTCACAGATTTATTTATTTGACTGATGTGAAATGTGTATTTGACAATTTTTAAGGTTGTTTACTTGTTGAAAACATACCCAAGAATTGTTTTGAAGAATTCTTGGTAATTCATTGGAAAAACAGAACTTTTCTTCTTGGAAGTACTGTAAACATACTAATTTTAGCGATTTTTCGTACTAGAACAGTAGCGTTAATTTAAATACACCACTCAAATACAGGTTTTGACTTATAGTCTGTTTCTCAAAAGTTGTTTTGCGCTAATTTAAATCCATGCGAATTAGTCGAGAATGTAAATTGTGCCAAAATATGTACATGCTAATGTTACTACATTTACAGTATAACAAGTATTACCAATGATATGATGGCTTCGTCAACAATAAAGATGTAGAAAGCTGACTAAATTTTTTTTTTGTTTTTGGTGGGTTTAATAATTAATAACTTACATGAAACATTTTAGGAAGTTGTCTTAGTTTTGTTCCTTTTACAAGTAATAATGAAGGTGGTCCACTCCCTGTCAGCTGATACACAAACAGTTTAAACCATACAGAATTAACCTGTATTTAATAAAAACAAACATTTTAACAATGAAGGTGGTCCACTCCCTGTCAGCTGATACACAAACAGTTTAAACCATATAGAATTAACCTGTATTTAATAAAAACAAACATTTTAACAATGAAGGTGGTCCACTCCCTGTCAACTGATACACAAACAGTTTAAACCATATAGAATTAACCTGTATTTAATAAAAACTTTTAACAATGAAGGTGGTCCACTCCCTATCAACTGATACACCAACAGTTTAAACCATATACAATTAACCTGTTAATTAACAAAAAACTTTTAACTATGAAGGTGGTCCACTCCCTGTCAGCTGATACACAAACAGTTTAAACCATATAGAATTAACCTGTTAATTAACAAAAAGAAAATTTTTAACAATGAAAGTGGTCCATAACCTGTCAACTGATACACAAACAGTTTAAGCAAGATTTTATAGCAATAGTCACTAGGTTTGATGCTCTTTGATCTTTCACTCATACAAAGTCTACCCCAGACAAAAGTTGTCTTTTATTATGTACAGATATTGCTTATACAGCAAAATATGATAATGACTGAGTTAATATCTTCATAAACTAGAGCAATCTTTTGGGAGACAGATATCCCTCCTCAACATAACCTATGAGGGCTAAATCTAACATCTTATTATTTTGACCTTTGACCAAAACACTTCAGATTAGCAACACATTACATTGCCTTATGCTGTTATATATTTGTGCCAAGTTTGATTAAAAACTATCCATAGATGTGGAAGTTATGGAACTGACACAATATGTGGACAAACAAAGATGGACAGGACAATGTCTATATATACCCTAAGCAGGGAAATAAAAACTTCATACCTCTGGTATAGCTGGTCCTATATGCTGTGGTGTACAACTTGTTACTGGTTTGATTTCATAACTGAGTGGTGCCATTGATATAAGTAAGCTAAAAATAACAAATATAAATGTATAAGATTGCAGAATTATGTAAAGCATTTTAAGCAAACGAACAATCTTCAGCTAAATGTAACAAATATGTAAAAGATTGCATATGATGAAAAAGTGTATCAGGCAATTAAGCAAAAGTTTTGTGTCAGCATTTGCCAGAGTACATACATGTATGTATTAATATATTTACACACTTAATCTGGACCTCTTATTAATCACAATATCAATGATTCATGTGTTTTGTTATTTAATTGTGTTATGATCCTTGTTATAGATAAGTCGGAATGTAAATTTAAAAAGAAAGTATTTAGGAAAAACAAAAAACTTTATGTAAAGAAGAAAGTCCGTTATTATTTACATGTATTTAACAACAGCTATTTTCTTTCAATTTCTTTTTACAGAAATCTTGAACAATCACCAATCAAAATCATCTGATCTGTTATAAAAGTATTTTCTTTATCCTACCATTAAATAATACAGAAATATAAACCAAAATTTTAATTTCAAACTTTTCAGATCACCTTTAGTCTGTAGTACATACATTTTTTATCTTTGGTCTACTGGCAAATTATTATCATTGTAAAACTGCATGTAAACTTGACTGTATAGCAAAGTCAGTCAAAAGTAACAGAAGTACATAATGAATCATCCAGGTGTTGAGTAAAAGTACAAAGAACAATAAAACTTCAACGACAAGAACTTATATATCACTGGTACTAAATCTTGATTTACTAAACAAAATAACAGTACAAAATATTTCAAGACCATCTTGCAATATATATGTACCTCAATGGCTAACAAGAACAAAAGTTACGGCTATGAAGCCAAAGACTTTAAGAATCATTGTTGAATGGATGAGTATACAACAAGAGATGTGAAATCATAACATCCCCTTCTAAATTGACCTTATTTAGATTGGTGGATAAAATCTTGATTTACTTACCAAATCAACAGTGCAAAGTATTTCAAGACAATCTTGGAATATACCTCACTGGCTAAAGAGAACAAAAGTTACTGCTATGGAACCAAAGACTTAAAGTTTCAATGTTGACTTGATGAGTATACAGCAAAAGATGTGAACACCCAATCAAATTAAAACTGACGAATATTGAACAATCTGTCTGCTTACTTACTTGTAGTTCTTGTTCAGAACTTTCGCCCTTGCTGCTATACTTACTTGTAGTTCTTGTTCGGAACTCTCGCCCTTGTTGCTATACTTACTTGTAGTTCTTGTTCAGAACTTTCGCCCTTACTGTTATACATGTACTTACTTGTAGTTCTTGTTCAAAACTCTCGCCCCGTCTGCTATACTTACTTGTAGTTCTTGTTCAGAACTTTCGCCCTTACTGTTATACTTACTTGTAGTTCTTGTTCAGAATTCTCGCCCTTGCTGTTATACTTACTTGTAGTTCTTGTTCAGAACTCTCGCCCTGTCTGCTATACTAACTTGTAGTTCTTGTTCGGAACTCTCGCCCTTGTTGCTATACTTACATGTAGTTCTTGTTCAAAACTCTCGCCCTGTCTGCTATACTTACTTGTATGTCATGTTCAGAACTCTCGCCCTGTCTGCTATACTTACTTGTAGTTCTTGTTCAGAACTCTCGCCCTTGCTGCTATACTTACTTGTAGTTCTTGTTCGGAACTCTCGCCCTTGTTGCTATACTTACATGTAGTTCTTGTTCAAAACTCTCGCCCTTGTTGCTATACTTACATGTAGTTCTTGTTCAACACTCTCACCCTTGCTGTTATACTTACTTGTAGTTCTTGTTTAGAATTCTCGTCCTTGCTGCTATACTTACTTGTAGTTCTTGTTCAGAACTCTCGCTCTTGCTGCTGGTTCTAGACTCAATAAGCTCTCACAACGTATAAGATCAACGGCTAAACCTGAACTATTTTCTGGATCCAAGTTGAGATCTTTGTTATATCTGAGAAATTTTAGCGTATCTCTCAGGGTTAATGCATGTACAAAATATCTTCTAGCTTCACCTTCTGCTTCAGAACCAACCTATCAATTGAGAGGTACAGAAACATATTTAATTTAAAAATGAAATACATATTAAACATGTCAACACGGAACTACATGTATAAACAAAAACCCTTGTCTCTGCTTATGGTAAACTTTGTATAAACTGAAAATTTGTATGTTCTTTATAAAATTTTACTCTTTTTTGATACACTCTTTTTAACAAGTCATGGCATACTATACTTCTGTATGAAATTTGATGTCAACAATGCATCTTCACTTACTAAGGCCCCAAAGGAAAACACAATTCTAAAAATTTCTTCCAATTTTTTTTAAATTGCAAAACCATGAAATTTAAACCCCACAAAGGTTTAAGACTCTACAGTATCACAAAACAAGAACATCCAATTACAAGTTATACATGTAGCTTGAAAAAATACCACATCAAATGATCTTATAGAATGATTAATCATTTTACTGACCTGTTACACATTGTTTATACATTTTAGTAAGTCTTGTTCAATCTTTTTTTACATGCAGTTAACCAAGGTCAAATCAAAGTGACAGGTATGAACAAGTAACTTACCTTTTCCAGTTCACTAAGAAAACTATCAAGCGATTCATCACTTAGTTTTCCAACTTCAAACATTGTTACAGCATGGCTCTTCAAACCCTATTAATATATAAAACACAAACCATTATCAAATAAAATGTAAAGTTAATAAAAACAGACATGGAGTTGGTTACCAAATTTAAAATAACAAAAAATTAACAAATTATTATACCAGGAAGAATATGTCTCATGAACACATCTAATATGCAAGAAAAAAGCATATAATGTCTCTTATTAAATAAAAGGTATATTTATATTCTGGTATTTACTTACTGGTGACAGATTACCCATCATAAGGAATGCTGTAAGTGTGGAATCAAACAGGAACGCTATTCTTTTATTAGCTCCTCCAAGCTGGTTGTTACTTTCTGAAAATAATTTCAGTAAAAGTTATAACACTGGATCATTACCTATAAGTGGGGGAAAGCAAATCAAATGAATGATGTATTTTTGGTTTCAAATGAAATGAATTAATTCTTTTGACACCATTTACCAAATTTCATTTAAATTTTTACATGCACTTGATGGGTCTTAAAAAGCTACTAAATGAACTTCCTCAAAAATTTCAAGATGGTAAGTTTTTTATTCTATTTTAAATATTATACTCTGCAATACTTGCTAATGTTGTTCAATACTTTTCAAGGTCTACTATAAACATATATGCATACCTATTACACTTTCTAACGTAATGGGAACTGTGTTTTCTACAGGTACTTCTGTATCAGGTACTGGTCTGTTAGCTTCTACCAAAGCCTCATCCCAGTCTAATATGATTTGATCTGATGTTATCCTGTAAAATAAACAAGTATAAACAAAGTGTAACAGTATAGTTATATAAAGAATAAGAGAGAGCACCTGCTAATTTGATTATTTTATATAACATAGGGATAAAATATGGAAACTTAAAATTAACAAATGATAAGTTCACTTTTTATTCCAATTTCTAGACTATATAAGAATTGAATTCCATTTTATTTTTATTCAATTACACATAAAAATGGCACTATCAATAAAGTTGAAGAATAAATTTGTACTCGTCTAAAATAAACCAAGTTTCCAAGTCAAAGATTTTATTTAGATTAGACAGGTTTTCCTGGTCGACATAGAAACAGGTTCATAGGAATGACATTGTAAATTTTTTACCCATAAAATTGAAAGGGAAAAAAATTAATTTTTGGATAAAACATACTCTTTAGAGACTATTCTCCTTAGTGACTAATAAGATAAATAAATAAATTTTACAGATAAACTTACTTTTTAGAAACTGGTTCAACTGTCCTCCATGATGGATGAAGATCATCCTGATTAACTTGGTCCATCCCTTTTTTCTTAGCAAAGCCCAGTCTGCAGTACATTGAAACTGCATTCTGAAATTATTTACAGAAGTTAAAAAAAAAAAAAAACCTGAATCCATGTCATATATTTATCAGAAGTTCTGCATCCCTATACTGATACAAGTCTCTGAAAACAAATTTTATCTCTAAACAATTAAGCATTGTTTTCATTTTTTCAATATTTTATCAAAGAATAACATGTCGATGACAGATCACAAATTGTATCTTACACAATGGCAGTCTATTTATAACCCTATATTGTTATTGTCACTATTTAAAGATTTTGAAAACACTGAAAGTAATTCCGGCAAAAGTGAAAGTTTATGCAAAATAACATTGCAAAAATGTCATACTTGAGTCAAATAACCAATCAGAATTCTTGAATAATTGAAACCATGATGTTCTGACAAACACCAAAGAGGTCGATGTGAAACATAATTCTACCTAGACAACAGTTTCAGTTTTGTTCCATTCATGTTTTCATTAACAGTACATGTATTTTCAACCCCACCCAAGTCTGTAATCAATTTTCTCACCCTAAGCTAGGATAGGCATGTGCCATTGCATCCAATTTTTGTTAAAATATCATATTACAAATTTATTGTACTATATGTAATTTTCTGTTTGTGCTGACATTTTAAAAGTTGGTTTTACTATTTAATGCTTATAGGGCTCAAATAGGATATTACTCTGTGCAAATATGAAAGGACTTCACCCAGGCTGATAATCACTAACTTTCAACAAATTTTGCCCAGTAGTTTTGATGGAAAAAGACTAAAAAATAAAACGTTTATGCATGATGGGTGACACAGGGAAGACAAATATCAATCCCAATAGCTTACCTGAACTTTCAGATCAGTTGAGCTAAAAAAGACTAAATTTTAGGTATACAGTACCTTGACAAGTTGTAAATCTATCTGTAGTACACTTGCAAGCTGCAAAAAATATTTAGAATATTTGGTATGTGATGTTTATATACAATACTTTTGGCTAATACAACTTACAGGCATGCTAAAATTATCTTTAACATGAAGTATTCAGACAAATTGAAAACAGATAAGCAATGAATCTGATTTTTATTTAGGTCATTGAGAAATAACATGAAATGGTGCTATGCACACTTAAGCATAATTCATGAAATTCTTAAAAACTAAATCAGATTCAATGCTTATATTTAAATTTAACAAAAGCATTGAACATTTTATATTACCTTCACAGGGGCGACACAGAGAATGTGTTAACACAAGTATTACTGTGTGCTCATGCAAAATTTTCAATGTAAACAAGCATGTTCACTCTTAAGCAAAATGTAAAAACAATCAAGTGAGCATGCAATTACTTCCACATATTAAGCACACATAAGCACTTGACATGTAAAAAGGGGTATTTTTCATTCACCTCTCTGCCTCTGTATTGTGACAAATTTGCTCATTATTTTTTAAACACCAAAATCATAAATGCATGTACATGAAAATATGATACATTTACAGTACTAATCACCATAACAAACATGACTTCATTATTCCTGATGATGTCACAATCAATGACCTCATTAGCTGTCAGGTCATTGGAAAAAACAGTGCATTATTTCAATGTTAAACCAATGAAATAAATGGGAATTTATAAAATTTATTTACTTTAATTTAAACTTAAGTTAATAGGATTAATCAATGAAAAATTAATACATATTGGTGCCTTGTTAGTAATAGCTGAAATTACTGATGCCACTTAACTAATCATGTTGATCATGAATACATGTATGTCTTTACACTGATCATGATAGCATGATTACATCTATGTCTTTACACTGATTATGATAGCATGAATACACGTATGTCTTTACACTGATCATGATAGCATGATTACATGTATGTCTTTACA
This sequence comes from Tegillarca granosa, assembly GCA_029721355.1. Lineage (NCBI taxonomy): Eukaryota > Metazoa > Mollusca > Bivalvia > Arcoida > Arcidae > Tegillarca > Tegillarca granosa. The sequence goes on along the minus strand of CM056598.1, from coordinate 1,433,161 downwards.
CTGATCATGATAGCATGATTACATGTATGTCTTTACACTGATTATGATAGCATGATTACATGTATGTCTTTACACTGATCATGATAGCATGATTACATCTATGTCTTTATACTGATCATGATAGCATGATTACATGTATGTCTTTACACTGATCATGATAGCATGATTACATCTATGTCTTTATACTGATCATGATAGCATGATTACATGTATGTCTTTACACTGATTATGATAGCATGAATACACGTATGTCTTTACACTGATCATGATAGCATAAATACATGTATGTCTTTATATTGATCATGATAGCATGATTACATGTATGTCTTTACACTGATCATGATAGCATGATTACAGGTATGTCTTTACACTGATTATGATAGCATGAATACACGTATGTCTTTACATTGATTATGATAGCATGAATACACGTATGTCTTTACATTGATCATGATAGCATGATTACATGTATGTCTTTACACTGATTATGATAGCATGATTACATGTATGTCTTTACACTGATCATGATAGCATGATTACATGTATGTCTTTACACTGATTATGATAGTATGATTACATGTATGTCTTTACACTGATTATGATAGCATGAATACACGTATGTCTTTACACTGATTATGATAGCATGATTACATGTATGTCTTTACACTGATTATGATAGCATGAATACACGTATGTCTTTACACTGATTATGATAGCATGATTACATGTATGTCTTTACACTGATTATGATAGCATGAATACACGTATGTCTTTACATTGATCATGATAGCATGATTACATGTATGTCTTTACACTGATTATGATAGCATGATTACATGTATGTCTTTACACTGATTATGATAGCATGAATACACGTATGTCTTTACACTGATTATGATAGCATGATTACATGTATGTCTTTACACTGATCATGATAGCATGATTACATGTATGTCTTTACACTGATTATGATAGCATGAATACATGTATGTCTTTACACTGATTATGATAGCATGAATACATGTATGTCTTTACACTGATTATGATAGCATGAATACATGTATGTCTTTACACTGATTATGATAGCATGAATACATGTATGTCTTTACACTGATCATGATAGCATGATTACATGTATGTCTTTACATTGATCATGATAGCATGATTACATCTATGTCTTTATACTGATCATGATAGCATGAATACATGTATGTCTTTACACTGATCATGATAGCATGATTACATGTATGTCTTTACACTGATTATGATAGCATGAATACACGTATGTCTTTACACTGATCATGATAGCATGAATACATGTATGTCTTTACACTGATCATGATAGCATGAATACATGTATGTCTTTATACTGATTATGATAGCATGAATACATGTATGTCTTTATACTGATTATGATAGCATGAATACATGTATGTCTTTACACTGATCATGATAGCATGAATACATGTATGTCTTTATACTGATTATGATAGCATGAATACACGTATGTCTTTACACTGATCATGATAGCATGAATACATGTATGTCTTTACACTGATCATGATAGCATGATTACATGTATGTCTTTATACTGATTATGATAGCATGAATACATGTATGTCTTTACACTGATTATGATAGCATGAATACACGTATGTCTTTACATTGATCATGATAGCATGATTACATGTATGTCTTTACACTGATTATGATAGCATGATTACATCTATGTCTTTACACTGATTATGATAGCATGATTACATGTATGTCTTTACATTGATTATGATAGCATGATTACATGTATGTCTTTACATTGATCATGATAGCATGATTACATCTATGTCTTTACACTGATCATGATAGCATGAATACATGTATGTCTTTACACTGATCATGATAGCATGATTACATGTATGTCTTTACATTGATCATGATAGCATGATTACATCTATGTCTTTATACTGATCATGATAGCATGAATACATGTATGTCTTTACACTGATCATGATAGCATGATTACATGTATGTCTTTATACTGATTATGATAGCATGAATACATGTATGTCTTTACACTGATCATGATAGCATGATTACATGTATGTCTTTACACTGATTATGATAGCATGAATACACGTATGTCTTTACACTGATCATGATAGCATGAATACATGTATGTCTTTACACTGATCATGATAGCATGATTACATGTATGTCTTTATACTGATTATGATAGCATGAATACATGTATGTCTTTATACTGATTATGATAGCATGAATACATGTATGTCTTTACACTGATCATGATAGCATGAATACATGTATGTCTTTATACTGATTATGATAGCATGAATACACGTATGTCTTTACACTGATCATGATAGCATGAATACATGTATGTCTTTACACTGATCATGATAGCATGATTACATGTATGTCTTTTTACTGATTATGATAGCATGAATACATGTATGTCTTTACACTGATCATGATAGCATGATTACATGTATGTCTTTACACTGATTATGATAGCATGAATACACGTATGTCTTTATACTGATCATGATAGCATGAATACATGTATGTCTTTACACTGATCATGATAGCATGATTACATGTATGTCTTTACACTGATCATGATAGCATGATTACATGTATGTCTTTACATTGATCATGATAGCATGATTACATCTATGTCTTTACACTGATCATGATAGCATGAATACACGTATGTCTTTACACTGATCATGATAGCATGATTACATGTATGTCTTTACACTGATTATGATAGCATGATTACATGTATGTCTTTACACTGATCATGATAGCATGATTACATCTATGTCTTTATACTGATCATGATAGCATGAATACACGTATGTCTTTACACTGATCATGATAGCATGAATACATGTATGTCTTTACATTGATCATGATAGCATGATTACATCTATGTCTTTACACTGATCATGATAGCATGAATACACGTATGTCTTTACACTGATCATGATAGCATGATTACATGTATGTCTTTACACTGATTATGATAGCATGATTACATCTATGTCTTTACACTGATCATGATAGCATGAATACATGTATGTCTTTACATTGATCATGATAGCATGATTACATCTATGTCTTTACACTGATTATGATAGCATGATTACATCTATGTCTTTACACTGATCATGATAGCATGATTACATGTATGTCTTTACATTGATCATGATAGCATGATTACATCTATGTCTTTACACTGATCATGATAGCATGATTACATGTATGTCTTTACACTGATCATGATAGCATGATTACATCTATGTCTTTACACTGATCATGATAGCATGAATACATGTATGTCTTTACATTGATCATGATAGCATGATTACATCTATGTCTTTACACTGATCATGATAGCATGATTACATCTATGTCTTTATACTGATCATGATAGCATGATTACATCTATGTCTTTACACTGATCATGATAGCATGATTACATGTATGTCTTTACACTGATCATGATAGCATGATTACATCTATGTCTTTACATTGATTATGATAGCATGATTACATGTATGTCTTTATACTGATCATGATAGCATGATTACATGTATGTCTTTACACTGATCATGATAGCATGATTACATCTATGTCTTTATACTGATCATGATAGCATGATTACATGTATGTCTTTACATTGATTATGATAGCATGATTACACGTATGTCTTTACACTGATCATGATAGCATGATTACATCTATGTCTTTATACTGATCATGACAGCATGATTACATGTATGTCTTTACACTGATTATGATAGCATGATTACATCTATGTCTTTATACTGATCATGATAGCATGATTACATGTATGTCTTTACACTGATTATGATAGCATGATTACATCTATGTCTTTACACTGATCATGATAGCATGATTACATGTATGTCTTTACACTGATTATGATAGCATGAATACACGTATGTCTTTACACTGATCATGATAGCATGAATACATGTATGTCTTTACACTGATCATGATAGCATGAATTCACATATATTTTTACCTCTGCTACTGTAGTGTGTTCATCAATGGATACAAATATCTTGTATAACAAAGTCTCAAAATAATCTCCTAGTACACGGTTCATCACAAATCCTTCTAATGGTGGAACTGAAATTTCCACAAAATAAAAAGTTAAGTTTTTCTTTTATTTTTCAATACTTATGTGTAACACCATATATAAATATTGATATACCCGGTAGAATAAATAAAGAAGTAACAATAAACATGCAGAACCAATACTGTTAGTCTTGTTACAAATGTGATGTACCTATCTCAATTACCCTGGAGACGCACATTTCTCAATTACCCCGAAGATGCACAAATCTCAATTATTCTGCAGACACACCTATCTCAATTACCCTGAAGACACACTTTTCTCAATTACCCTGAAGACGCACCTGTCTCAATTACCCTAAAGATGCACTTATCTCAATAACCCTGAAGAGGCACCTGTCTCAATTACCCTGAAGACCACCTATCTAAATTTTCCTGCAGATGCACCCTGAAAGAAACAGTCCAGAAAGGACAAATTTATGAAGTGGTTGTAATCAAAGGCTTGAGTTCTTTGGTTGTTACATGTTGTATATCACCCTGATAAAGTTGTCAAGTAATCTATTGTAGTCTGATGGTTCTATCTTGAACACCCTGGGAGATTCAGCTCAGGGAAAGTTAAGAAAGAGGATGAATGATATTCTTAGATAAATCCAACACTGAATAAAATAATAGACAATGGTTTACTGACAGTAGTCTGATTTATACTTCACTATCATTATACTTACCAACTATACAATCTTCATCATCTATAGGTACAGCTAAGTATATCAATCCTTTTCTATATAAACCTACAATAAACATAACAGGCTGATTTCTACAGATATACAGCAATAAGCATTCTCATTTTGTGCAAGAAAAAAATTATATAAATAAATGCAATGTTAAATTTGAAGCAATCCAAATAAAAATCAAAAACATTGCTAGGCTATTATTTAACAAATGATCACATTTTTGTAATTTCTAAGATAGAGTATTTGACTGAAATCATTGTGAAAATTTGAACAAAATTGTAAAAACATTTTTTTTATTGAAAATGGACCCAATTTCTGCAAAAAAAAAAACAAAAAAAAAAAAAAATGCCAGACAGCCTAGTTATATAAAGTCATGTTCGTTTGAAGAATAATTATTGTAATTCAAGCACTCATTTATTTGAACATTTAGTTAATACTACTATATGACTTACTATGTAACACAGAAAAGTCCATCTCTGAAGCTGCCAGTGCCCCACTGTCTATAACAGTATCTATAATCACCTTCTCTTGTGGGCTACACATCTGTAAGTTAATAAATAAAAATAAGACTGATTGTTTTGTTATCTGAATTTATCTCTCAGAAGATCCACGTTCTAAAGTTAATCAATTGTATAATGTTTTTTCTTGACTGATTAACTGAAATTACATTAAAATGCTTTCTACTTCTATATTTATGTTTCTTAAACAGGTTCTTCTATTTCTAGTAAAACTGCAAGAGCCGATTTTACAAAACGGCATTCTTCCATTTAAGCTTACTGGTAAAAACAGCAAAGTTTCAAAATCAGAAAAAACCTTTTTGTTTTCTTACAGGAAGTGAGATCATGTTCTACAAGTAGTGCTTAAAATTGCTACATTATTTCAGTCACTTAGGACATAAAAAAAGGATTTTTATCATCTTAGGTAACATATCAAACATTTACCATCATCATGAGGGGAGATAATCAAGTGTACTATTTAGGGTTTGACTCTAACATTTTTACACAGGTGACCCACATGGCTAGTAGGTTTTTGAAATCACTAGCCTAGTGTCCAATCTAAAACTGAGGTAAATGAGGTCATCTTGACCAAGGCCTTGAAAAAATTGTTGGCCCTTGAAATTAATTTTTGGGGGCCTATTTTTATATTTTGAGGTCTATGGCAAAAGAACCCCTTCTAGTTTGAACAATGCTAGCCCTGCATCAACTTTACTAGTCCTCTGCTCTAGCCACAGGTGTAACCCTGCCAAAGGCAAAACTATCTGAGATGTTTTGGTTGGGGTTCAAGAGCAAGCAATATCCTCCCTCCCTAAATAGAGAATAGGGCAAAATCATGCAATTTGGTGAAATATGGGTCATATTTTTAAGTCTCTGAAAGATACTTCTGCATTATGCTTTAAAATTTTAAATTCCCATTTAAAACTTAATTTCAAATAACAATGCATTTTGCTGATGCAGTACATGATTTTCGTCTATTTTATGTCTATACTGCTTTTCCATTTACAGCACACATGTTCCAGTTCTTTTTTGCCACTAAAATATTTTTCACAAGCTCAATTTTGAGCATATAATGCAACTTTTTAAGATAAACTATTAACAAGTCTGGCTACCAGCAACAGAGGAATCACTAGCTCTTCTGAATTTTTACCAGCCTCAGGCTAGTGGGTTAGTGTTAGTGTCGAACCTGTGGCTCAACATCATCTTTAGTGACACTACCTACATTTACCAACATTATCAGGGGAGATAATAAAGTGTACCTTAATATCATCCTCAGTGATATATCCTACATTCACTAACCACCAATGTTCCATAGTAACAGAATCCACAGGCTGTATCGGCAGTAAGTCTTTAGGTGGCTTACGTCTGAAGAATTTCTACAATAATACATTATTCATTATTTCATGAATACATTTTGTTAATAGGGCATTGTTGTTGTTGTTAGTTTTATACTTGAACTCTTTAATCAAGATTTGGATATGAAAGTTTCTCTTTGAATTTCAAACAGAAAAAAAAGCCAACTTTAATACCATGTATGTCTGTTCTGTCAGTCTTAAGAATCTTTAGCTAAATATTAACTTTTTCACATTTTATACAATCTTCACAAAAATATAAAAAGATAACTTACTTTTGAAGACCTACACTGATTCATCAGTTCTATATACTGATTACGTCCAATGCCTAGGAGTCGCAAACCTGTAAAAACAGCACAATTGTTAAATGTTCCATTTGTATCTCTTAATGACTCTGTATACATATATATATAACAGAAGGAAATTTAAGTAGAAAGTATGCACTTAGCAATAACCAAGACAACAAAGAAGATGACCCATAACAATTTATGGCATACACATCTTAACAAGACTAAACAGGTAAAGACAACTACAAAATGAAATCACTGATTTAAAATTCCCAACTTCAGATAGGCACTAAGGAGTATTGGAGGGTCTACATACCATTCCACCATTCTACAGCAGAATAAGTGGCTATAACAGTATATGACAGTACAAATTTCCATGTTATATATTTCAAAATTTCCAAAGTACTATTCTAATATTAGTGTTTTCTCTTGAAACTCTTTTATTTAAACAAAAATGTCAAAAGATGTTCTGTGTAAAGTATGTATATGTATATGAATATATTTCCAATCTATAAATAAATAATTATCAATTGTCAGGTTTATATACTGTAGCTCACTCACCTATTGTTTGATATTTATGATGACAATGTTTAAACTTGTCTATTATAGAAAAGGTCATGTTTATTGAAGGTTGTGAAATGTTTTTACTGCTTATAGTTTTAAACTTTAAAATACCATACCATACACTCACCATTTCAATATTTTAAGTAACAATATCTTTATGTTCAACAGATTATACGGCAGAAGTATGATGACTCGTACATTATTTTCTCACATTACCAAGGATAATAAATGCATTATCTTTTCACAATTCAATTTTTGTGTCACAGTGTTTGTAACTTGTTACTTGACTTTGAAAAATGAAACTCTTACAAAATTTAATAAAAGTAAAAATTGAAAACTCTTCTACTTCAGTTAAAATGTACTTACAATCAGCAGCTGTAAAATTAGGAAGGGAGTCATAACTTTTTTCTTGTGTCATTATATCTGACATCATGTTGATATAATAAGTAAATGGTGTGACACGAAGTCCTTTGACAACAACATCAGATAGGTGGTATGGATATAACATCAAATGTTCCTGGCTGTACTGCATCATGTCTTCATAGTAACGTCTCTCATCTTTACGTATTAAACGCACTGCAATAATCAATCACACCATATACATTGTGCCAAAAGCTATAATAATTTTAACTACAGCATAACCAATCAAGTCCAGTATTTAAGCATTTAAATCAAAGATAACTTTTGTATGAGTTAATTTATACTGTAGCAACATCTACAATACATCAACTTAAAAAAAAGTGAAAAAATACTTGTTTATGTTAATGGATATGATGAATGTGGCAAAACCTAAAAAATATAATACATGTACAGGCAAAAAGCTTCAGAATATACATAAATAGTAAATAAAAAAATTAAAACACAGTTAAATTGACATGTAGCTGACTGTGTATAATTGAGATAAAACCTACAGGTAATAATTACATCTGTGTATATTTAATGTATTCTATGGTGCTCAACACTGGCTACATGAGATTATGAGCTAATAAAATTAATGTCATTGTATCATAGATATTGAACAGAGGTATTCTGAGTTACAATAATCTTTGCAGACACTTCCTGTTTCCGCTGTCTAATTTTTTAGGACGATCGGTAGAACATGTGTTTTAGATCTTATATCGTTCATTTTTTAGTGCACCAAGTACAATTGTCATGTGTTATTTTTAAAAATTATGCGGGATTAACGTGGACGCACCGACAATCTGAAGCACTGCAAGTGGTTTGACATCACTTGATAAGTATACAAAACAAACAGGAAATGAACAGATACAGGTCTATAAGACAAGCTTTTATCTTATAAATCTACATGATAAGTTTTTCAAAACATTTGAATTATGAAATGGTGGAAAATAAATTTTAAAAAACTTACCTAAGTTTCCCCTGTACCTTAGTTGGTTTTTCACACTAAACTGTACAATGGCTTTCTCATACTCCCTTGGTGAGTTTCCCAAAGTCTAAAATATTTTAGATAAACGTTTGGTTTACAAAAACAAATTTTGACATTTAAAAAAAATATTTTTAATAAAGGACTCAGAGTGAAGGCTTTGAACAAAGCATACATGATCAATAACAAAACTCAATTCTGTATATCAAAATTAAAACTACAAAATCAGGGCCATAGATAAAATTATATTGTGTTCAATCTTCTCTTCCTTAAACGATAGTTATATAAAGCTATATATTCTGTCAAACATTTGAATGAATAAAAAACAAATGATCCATGGTTTAACAAACAAAGTTCTGGAGTTCTGGAAAATCAGAAAATGTCATTGTTTCCTCAGAATAAAAAGTCGAGTTGAAAATGTAATTTAAATGTCCACATGTTGAAGTGGCAAGGAAAACAATTTAAAAAAGGACTCTTTACAAAATTTCAAGATTATAAAATAGGAAAAAAATTCATTATTTTATTAAATATGGTGAGGTTGTAGACAATATTTCCAATGTTCATGGTGAAAATTAGACAGGATATCTTATCATCATGGCTCCACAAATGCCATTAAGGTCAATCGGTGGTTGGCAAAGGGTACAATACTTGTTCCAGCAACAGGTATGCTAACAAAGCTAATCTTTAGTTGTGCAGGCACTATTATAACAAATAAAAGAGGTCAATTTTTAACAGACAATGACATACATTTTTATTACCCAATACTGAACAAGAATAGTTTAGACTGAATTTCCATTAAATGCAGTAAATGGACATTTGTTCAAATAATTCTTGACTGATAACATACTATATATGTTTATAATTTGAATATTTTAACATCACACGTTAGAATTTTATCCCATTAAATAATTATTTTGGTTTATTACATGTACCTAGTTTTTTTCTATAATAATTACAAACTAAAACACAAATAAATGATTAATTATGTATAAAATCTTTGTTAGTACCACTGCAATATCATCATTTTCCTGCAATATTGTGGTAATCATCTGGTCTAAATAACAACTTTTTTGACATAGTGCACAACTCACAAATCACAATAAACCCTTTATAAACTATCACTAACAATAAAGAGTACTTTAGGTGTGGTAGAGGACGTTTTGTCAGCATAACACCTATTTTGACTAATTCTGAAATTCATATATTTATTGTCTGGACCCCCAAGAAGGTCACCAGATGATGACATGGACAGATCAGATGATGGGGGCAACATAAACTGTTAATTAATAAACCTGTTTAATCGAAGTGGGTAGTTTCGCCCATTGGTGGTTTTGTCTAATATGCGATTCTATATCAGTATTCATCTTTAAAACTTGGTGTTAACAAAGTGATCACGTGAAATGAATTAGAAATCAGGTAGTTGATACATATCCACCTCCTTCTATTTCCTCCATGTTTATATTTTGCAAGTGTGGTGTAACAACCAATATGATTAGTTTAATCTGAGATAATATGACCAATCATGGTCGATCTAACGAAATTTCGTTGGATATAAGATTGTTTAAATATGGCGGAGTGTATGCCAGTAGTTTTGAGGTAAAGTAATTAATTTGTTCTGAAAAGTCATTGCTATATCTTATTTAGTGATTATATAATACAGTTTATAACACAAAGTTTGTGTTAAGTGAAGGTTTATCGAATAATTAATTGTAACGGCATGGTTTAAAAAATACAATTGATTTTGTTCAGTTAGGGTAGAAAAACACTTGGTTTAAGGTACCAAATATTAACTATTTTTTCTTTTTGCATACGATTACTTGTAATTTATATGAGATATTATATAATATCAAAATAGGAACTGTCTGTAACAGAAGACAACTACTAATATATGTATTTAGGTTCTTATTTTATAAGACTCAAAATTTCAGAGAGGTCTAATAATTGTATTCAGTTAAAAAGATCGGAGTGATTATTCACACGTACGGTAGAATAACGCATGTTGTTGGCTGGCATTATTTACACGTACGCATGCGCAGTACAATAACTTATATCAGCCGTATACGGACAAGGTGTATGTTCAATGAAGTATATCGGACCTATGGTCCAATGATTTAATACGATACGATGAGTAATATAAGAATACATGAAATAAATTATCAATAAAAAATTATTATTTATAATAATAAAATAATCATGTATAATATTTTTAAAAAACCATGTATAAGAATAAAATAATCATGAATGATAATAAAATAATTATGTGTAATATACTAGGTAAGATTAAAAATAAATCATTAAAATATAATAAAAACCAATAAATTGATTATTAAATGTGAAAAATTTGATAACGACAATACTAATTATATTAAAAATGTTATATGTAGAATTAAAAAAAAATAATTGAAATACACTAGTTAAAATTAAAAATAAATTATTACAAATTATTAATTAAGAAAAATAATTTATTATGAAGTAAAATTAAAATTTAAAGACATAATCAAATCAAGACGTGTGTACGGATAAAAAATTAAGTTATTAATTTATGAATAGTGTTCATGTTTACTATGGTGATAAGGAAGTGATCACAGGAGTCCGCTAATGAAATAATGTAATTAACGCCTTGAACACAGGATGCTGAGTAATTAATTGAGCGTTCGTGTCAACGTAATTAATTACCTTTGAACATGAAAATGAACACAAAAATGAAATTGACGCAGAATGCTCACAGACGAGGTGTTGACGGCGACACAATCTCTGCTAAAATCTGAATTCAAAATTCAGGGTTTCAAGACAACTTTGCATTCGCAAAATATAAACTTATTCACACCCGTTTCTGGTCCTATGGTTCAAATTTTATTTGAAGGTCCCAATAGTTTAGGACATTGGATTGTAGTTTCAACGATCGATTGTGAAGACGGTCATATAAATGTATATGACAGTCTCAACAAACCAGCTTCTATTGAAACGATAAAACAAATCTGTGCAATTTTGAAAAGTGAAAACAAACATATCGAAATAAACCATAAACTAGTACAACAACAATCTGGTAGTTTAGATTGCGGTTTATTTGCAATTGCAATCAGTCTTGTTATCTGTTTAGGAAAAGATCCGGCAACTTTCTTCTTTTATCAACAAGAAATGAGAGCACATTTGGTTATATGCTTAGAACAATCTGAATTTACCCCATTTCCACATTTCATAAAGCCAAATAGATGTAACATAACAAAACATGGTCGGCAAAAGATAGAAATATATTACCGTTGCAGGAATATGTATGGCCAGAAAACTGACGAGATGGTTGAATGTACTAATTGCGGTGAATGGTTCCATGTATCTTGCGTAGATTCTGGACCAATTGAGTCTTTGGCAAAGTCTGATTCAACTTATTTTTGCAGCGATTTTTGTAATATGGAAAAACAATTGAATTAGTTATTAAAAGTACTCTGTAAATAGTAGTTAAGTGATTTTTGAAATAAATTTTTCATAAATAAATTTGTAAGGCCGGCACAATTAATTATCTGAGGTGATCAGTTGCGGCTTTGTTCGTGAGATCCACATTCTATGTGAAACTTCAGATTTATTAATTGACCATCATAAGTAGATCTAATTCCTTGTAAATATTTAAATAGTAGTTAAGTGATTTTTGAAATAATTATTTCATAAATAAATTTGTAAGGCCGGTACAATTAATTATCTGAGGTGATCAGTTGCGGCTTTATTCGTGAGATCCACATTCTATGTGCAACTTCAGATATATTGATTGTCCATATTTTTTTTTCATATATTGGTTATCCATTTTAAACAAAACACAATAAAAAAAATTCAAAATAAACAGTAAAATTTTTATTAAATCAAAATCATCGGGATGGATAACTAATCAAATAAATGGATCCCGTGAGAACCACGTCCTCGTCGTAGGATCTGAAAACATGACAAGTTATTATATGAAATATTATACAAATATTGCAAAAATATTCATTAGCAATATGATGTTTTAAATAAATAAATATATCGGTAATTATTATATAATTTATAAATATTTATATAATATTGCATATAATAACTCTTCATGGCTAAGTGTTCTCTATAATATTAAACAAGTTATTAAACGCAATATTATACAAATATTACAAAAATATTCATTAGCAATATGATAAATATTTAAATAAATGAATAAATATATCAATAATTATTATATAATTTATATAATATTGCATATAATAACACTTCATGGCTAAGTGTTCTCTATAATTATAAGCGTATTAAATAGTCCGATATACTTCATTGAACATTCACCTTGTCCGTATACGGCTGATATAAGTTATCGTACTGCGCATGCGTACGTGTGAATAATGCCAGCCAACAACATGCGTTATTCTACCGTACGTGTGAATAATGTCGGCCTAAAAAGATATAATTCATTACATGTTGATCGGTAGTTCTAGGGACCTTTTTTCAAGTTTTAAAAGCATTCAAGTAAATTTAAATGAAAACTGTCAGCTTGGACAATATGAAATCTTGTGAAATATGATAATTTATTATACAGTTGTATTATTTGATAAAAACTAATATTGAAATTGTAGCGGTCTGGATAGCTCAATGGTAGAGCACTCGCCTATAGTGCAGGGTTCGATCCCGGTCTGACCCTGCATTTTTTCTCCCACCTGTTTCAGTTTGGTGGCCAGTGTGGTCCTCGGAAGTGGTGGAATGAATATATGTGGCCATATAAAGTCCATCTGAGGGAATTTGGGGTGAGATTTCCCATAGGATCATGGGAAACTCAAGAATAACGGGAGGAATGTGGTCTGGTTAGCTCAGTGGTAGAACACTCGCCTATAGTGTGGGAGGTCCCGGGTTCAATCATCGTTTTTTTTTCTGCATTTTTCATTTTTCTCCCTCCTGTTACAAAATGAACTACTTTGTATTATTTTTTTATTGCTGCCTATAATACTCATATATGTGTGCATTTTTGTAACTTTTTGGGTAAAACATTCAATTTTCCCGATGAAAAAAGTAGATATGCAACAAGTGCAGCAAAAACTAAATGTTATTGCCAATCTCAATTTATGACTCAATACTTCTTCCAGGTGTAAGAAAAAAAATGTCAACAGCCAAAAATTGAAATTTATGTTCAAATCTTGAATAGTAATTTTCACTGATGTAAGCAATTGTTTTCTAAATTGTTCTTCTCTTAAAGTACTTTGATTAGTTTTGCATGTTAATTTAACACGAGTTAAGTTTGAAAAAATCAGACCCTTTAAAAATACAATACATGAGACAATTTTTTAAGTGACCTGGGAATTCTTTTCAGAATTTTAAAACAATATATAAAATGCCCTCTATAATCAAGCTGTTCCTTATTTAAGAAATAAATAATCTAGCTTCTAGTTATGTTTATTTAGAAGTTATATATACAGCAATATATTAATAAAATTAAGTTTTTACTTCAGTTTTGCTTAGGTTAACAGCTCAGAAATTTGTTCCTGTTGTATTCTTTCTAATAAGCACACCCTATGAAATTAAGATGGTCAGAATTGCATTGATTTCGACACTTTTTCACTTATACATAGCTGATGATTTAAAAAAATATAAGGTGCAACAGAAAATATGAAAAGTATCAAAACTTGAGAGATATGGATTAGATCTTATACACTTTTCAATTGGTGTATTCTGTAAATCTTAAAAGTAAAATCCATACTGGGCCATCATCAGTAAGTTTTGTATGGATCTGAAGTCCAGGACTTGAACTTTTGAAGATTTTGGACAGTGTAATTGTAATTAAGAGTTTCAAGACTACATTGTCTAGTTCCTAGGATTCTTGATCTGATATTTTGTTTTGTAGATCATAGCAATAACGTGTAAAGATGGGAGAGATACAACAGGATCCTAAAAAAGTCCTTTTGGATGTATTTAAGAATTATGACACAGCTGGAAAAGGGGAGTTAACTCCCATACAAGTTCAGATTCTCCATGGAGATTTACGAATGGGTGGAATCAGTTTACCTCAGGTAACGTTTAATATCTAAATTTCTTGTCACAGTAACATCATCTTGTTTAGCTTTGGGCATTACAGGGTAAAATGTTAGCTCCTTTAGACAAGGTTAAGTCTTATGTTATATCCCCTACAAGAATATGGTTGATGCTGGTGTCCATTTTCAATCTATTTGATCAAAGTTTTTTTTTTAGGTTTATAGTGTTAAAATTGATAAACAGACTAGATTTGGTAGTTCAAAATAAGATCCGCTGATGGTTTCATGGCTGGCAGAGAGGCTGTTTGTACTTGACAGGTTTAGAGGTTACTACCGTACTTAAATACTATTTCTACACCTAAATTATTGACAGAAACGTGAAAAGAAGTCATGCTTAAGATCAACATTCTTTCCTTGACTTATGATCTTTGACCCTTGACTTTTGACCCTTTAATTAATGTTTGAACTACTGTTGTTAGTCATATTATATTCAGTTTAGTTGCATTCAAAGCTTGATCATGACAAAATAAATAATATAGAAGATTTACTTTACAGAAATTATTTTTATTCTGTTACATTAAGGGGAGGTCAGATTTGAGTAGTTGTATAAAAATTTCTAGATGCCATTGCTTGATGTCTTTGATCTTCCCTTATTCAAATGAAAACACTGTGGACTTTTTTGTGTATCGGTATATTATATGTATAAATGTACAGGTCACTAAATCAAATCCAGCTTTTAATTCATTAAATATAAGATTCTTTATATTTTGGTTTTGTTTTTACAGGTATTAGCATCAATTAAGTATGTATGTGCAAGTGATAACGTGGTTCCTTCAGAACTGTATGATTTACTGCAGGAAATGGATCGACGTTATTTTCTCATGAATGATCTCAGATGGGAATTTTCAATGATGGACAGAAATAATTCCGACACTATATCAGAGGAACAGGCCCGGTGAGAAACAATTTTATGTATAGACTTAGTTACATTATTGTATGGTTTTAATTTTTGTTACTTTAACAATGGATTGGATAAGAAAAATACAATCATATAAGTATCTTTTTTTTGATGTCATCTTTAATTTGGTGTGGATTTTGTATGGACAGTATAGAATAAGTTAGTAAATTTATACATTAATGTAAGTTTTGTATATATTTATAGGTGGTTTGTTCAAGCAATGCATGGTCGACACTTTTCTAAAAATAGATGGGAAAATTTAATTAGATCGAGGTCAGTACCAGGTAGTGGCATTTCATTAGCTGAAATTGAAGTCTTACTATGTGATATACCAAACAGATTAGAAAATCAACAGGCAGAGCTTGATGCACAAAGAGAAAGAGAAGGTAATCCATTCTAGCTCACGTGCAAAAAGTTCAAAAGGAACTAAATCATTTATCTAAGAACAGTTATTAATTGGAGTATGAAACATGTCAAATGATGTATCCCAAAACTAAAAGAATAGCTTAACACATTAAGATTGGTTCATCTTTGATGTCATAGACTATAACATCTGTGATTTGTTCATCATTAATGTCACAGACTATAACATCTGTGATTGGTTTATCTTTAATGTCACAGACTATAACATCTGTGATTGGTTTATCTTTGATGTCACAGACTATAATAACACATCTCTGATTGATTCATCTTTGATGTCACAGACTATAACATCTGTGATTTGTTCAACTTGGTGTCATAGACTATAACATCTGTGATTGGTTTATCTTTGATGTCATAGACTATAACATCTGTGATTGGTTTATCTTTGATGTCACAGACTATAATAACACATCTCTGATTGATTCATCTTTGATGTCACAGACTATAACATCTGTGATTTGTTCAACTTGGTGTCATAGACTATAACATCTGTGATTGGTTTATCTTTGATGTCATAGACTATAACATCTGTGGTTTGTTCAACTTGGTGTCAAAGACTAAATATCTGTGATTGGTTTATCTTTGATGTCACAGACTATAACATCTGTGATTGGTTTATCTTTAATGTCACAGACTATAACATCTGTGATTGGTTTATCTTTGATGTCACAGACTATAATAACACATCTCTGATTGATTCATCTTTGATGTCACAGACTATAACATCTGTGATTTGTTCAACTTGGTGTCATAGACTATAACATCTGTGATTGGTTTATCTTTGATGTCATAGACTATAACATCTGTGATTGGTTTATCATTGATGTCACAGACTATAATAACACATCTCTGATTGATTCATCTTTGATGTCACAGACTATAACATCTGTGATTTGTTCAACTTGGTGTCATAGACTATAACATCTGTGATTGGTTTATCTTTGATGTCATAGACTATAACATCTGTGGTTTGTTCAACTTGGTGTCATAGACTAAATATCTGTGATTGGTTCATCTTTGATGTCACGGACTGTAACATCTGTGATTGGTTTATCTTTAATGTCACAGACTATAACATCTGTGATTGGTTTATCTTTGATGTCACAGACTATAATAACACATCTCTGATTGATTCATCTTTGATGTCACAGACTATAACATCTGTGATTTGCTCAACTTGGTGTCATAGACTATAACATCTCTGATTGATTCATCTTTGATGTCATAGACTATAACATCTGTGATTGGTTCATCTTTAATGTCACAGACTATAACATCTGTGATTTGTTCAACTTGGTGTCATAGACTATAACATCTCTGATTGATTCATCTTTAATGTCACAGACTATAACATCTGTGATTGGTTCATCTTTGATGTCACGGACTATAACATCTGTGATTGGTTTATCTTTAATGTCACAGACTATAACATCTGTGATTGGTTTATCTTTGATGTCACAGACTATAATAACACATCTCTGATTGATTCATCTTTGATGTCACAGACTATAACATCTGTGATTTGTTCAACTTGGTGTCATAGACTATAACATCTCTGATTGATTCATCTTTAATGTCACAGACTATAACATCTGTGATTGGTTCATCTTTGATGTCACGGACTATAACATCTGTGATTGGTTTATCTTTAATGTCACAGACTATAACATCTGTGATTGGTTTATCTTTGATGTCACAGACTATAATAACACATCTCTGATTGATTCATCTTTGATGTCACAGACTATAACATCTGTGATTTGTTCAACTTGGTGTCATAGACTATAACATCTGTGATTGGTTTATCTTTGATGTCATAGACTATAACATCTGTGATTTGTTCAACTTGGTGTCATAGACTAAATATCTTTGATTGGTTCATCTTTGATGTCATAGACTATAACATCTGTGATTTGTTCAACTTGGTGTCATAGACTAAATATCTGTGATTGGTTCATCTTTGATGTCATAGACTATAACATCTGTGGTTTGTTCAACTTGGTGTCATAGACTAAATATCTGTGATTGGTTCATCTTTGATGTCACAGACTATAACATCTGTGATTGGTTTATCTTTAATGTCACAGACTATAACATCTGTGATTGGTTTATCTTTGATGTCACAGACTATAATAACACATCTCTGATTGATTCATCTTTGATGTCACAGACTATAATATCTGTGATTGGTTTATCTTTAATGTCACAGACTATAACATCTGTGATTGGTTTATCTTTGATGTCATAGACTATAACATCTGTGATTGGTTTATCTTTGATGTCAGATACTAAAATATCTGTGATTGGTTCATCTTTGATGTCATAGACTATAACATCTGTGATTTGTTCAACTTGGTGTCATAGACTATAACATCTGTGATTGGTTTATCTTTGATGTCACAGACTATTACATCTGTGATTTGTTCAACTTGGTGTCATAGACTAAATATCTGTGATTGGTTCATCTTTGATGTCATAGACTATAACATCTGTGATTTGTTCAACTTGGTGTCATAGACTAAATATCTGTGATTGGTTTATCTTTGATGTCATAGACTATAACATCTGTGGTTTGTTCAACTTGGTGTCATAGACTAAATATCTGTGATTGGTTCATCTTTGATGTCACAGACTATAACATCTGTGATTGGTTTATCTTTAATGTCACAGACTATAACATCTGTGATTGGTTTATCTTTGATGTCACAGACTATAATAACACATTTCTGATTGATTTATCTTTGATGTCACAGACTATAATATCTGTGATTGGTTTATCTTTGATGTCATAGACTATAACATCTGTGATTGGTTTATCTTTGATGTCAGATACTAAAATATCTGTGATTGGTTCATCTTTGATGTCATAGACTATAACATCTGTGATTTGTTCAACTTGGTGTCATAGACTATAACATCTGTGATTGGTTTATCTTTGATGTCACAGACTATAACATCTGTGATTGGTTTATCTTTGATGTCACAGACTATAACATCTGTGATTGGTTTATCTTTGATGTCAGATACTAAAATATCTGTGATTGGTTCATCTTTGATGTCATAGACTATAACATCTGTGATTTGTTCAACTTGGTGTCATAGACTATAACATCTGTGATTGGTTTATCTTTGATGTCACAGACTGTAACATCTGTGATTGGTTTATCATTGATGTCACAGACTATAACATCTGTGATTGGTTTATCTTTGATGTCACAGACTATAACATCTGTGATTTGTTCAACTTGGTGTCATAGACTATAACATCTGTGATTGGTTTATCTTTGATGTCACAGACTATAACATCTGTGATTTGTTCAACTTGGTGTCATAGACTAAATATCTGTGATTGGTTCATTTTGATGTCACAGACTATAACATCTGTGATTGGTTTATCTTTAATGTCACAGACTATAACATCTGTGATTGGTTTATCTTTGATGTCACATACTATAACATCTGTGATTGGTTTATCTTTGATGTCACAGACTATAACATCTGTGATTTGTTCAACTTGGTGTCATAGACTAAATATCTGTGATTGGTTCATCTTTGATGTCATAGACTTTAACATCTGTGATTGGTTCATCTTTGATGTCATAGACTTTAACATATGTGATTGGTTCATCTGTGATGTCACAGACTATAACATCTGTGATTTGTTCATCTTTGATGTCACAGACTATAACATCTGTGATTTGTTCAACTTGGTGTCACAGACTATAACATCAGTGATTGGTTTATCTTTGATGTCATAGACTATAACATCTGTGGTTTGTTCAACTTGGTGTCAAAGACTAAATATCTGTGATTGGTTTATCTTTGATGTCATAGACTATAACATCTTTGATTTGTTCATCTTTGATGTCACAGACTATAACATCAGTGATTTGTTCAACTTGGTGTCACAGACTATAACATCTGTGATTGGTTTATCTTTGATGTCACAGACTATAACATCTGTGATTGATTCATCTTTGATGTCACAGACTATAATATCTGTGATTGGTTCATCTTTAATGTCACAGACTATAACATCTGTGATTGGTTCATCTTTGATGTCACAGACTATAACATCTGTGATTGGTTTATCTTTGATGTCACAGACTATAACATCAGTGATTTGTTCAACTTGGTGTCACAGACTATAACATCTGTGATTGGTTTATCTTTGATGTCACAGACTATAACATCTGTGATTGGTTCATCTTTAATGTCACAAACAATAATAGCTTTATTTTATTTTATGTTCAAAGATTGTTTTCAGGTTATGCAAGTCTGTCCGTTTTTGTTTTTATACATACAGCATAGTAATATGTCAGATAATCCATGGATCATTGGCCTACTATCTGTAAATATTGATATTTAATGGTGTCAACCATGAAACAATAATTTGTACCCTGTTTACAGAGAGATTACGAAAACAGAAACTTGATGATGAAGCAATGGAAAGAGAGAAAGAAAAAATGAGACAGGAAAAAGAAAGAGAAAGACAAAGAAGAGAAGAGGTATTTAAAGCTATAACAAAGTACTGTATCCCCTTTGTTATGTCCAAAACATTTGAATCCCATGCTATGCAAATTTCATATAAGTAAGATTTTATATTTTTTTGTGATCTAGGACCAAGTTTCATACAGCATAAAGTTAAGTGATTGTTATTTAAACCATAATAAGTCCATCACTAATTTTTGTACTAATTATGGTTTAGTTGAAGTAACTTAGTTGAAGATATTAAACTTTTCAAAAGTGGTTGTTTTATTTTTATTAATATTATTATTATTTTTGTTTTTGGTTAATACCCTGATACACATATTCTTGTATGTGAAAAAGACAGAGTTTATTTGTAAAAATTGAAAATCCTGTATTTAGTGGTGTCGATGATGGTGGTGGTCATGGGGTGGGGGGTCATTGAAAAATAAGTAACATATTGTTTTTTGTAAGCATTATATTGTAAATCTTTATTTTAGGATAAGAGAAGACAAGAAGAAGAAAGTAGAAAACGTTTACAAGAGGATGAAGGTAATTTTGTATATTTTGCTAAAAATCAATTAAATATAGACAACTTTCTTTTTAATTTTTTTACAATTAGATAATAGACTTAGAATCCTGTATTATAACATGTATGTAATATCCAGTTAAACCTGTTATAGTTAAACCACCTCTGTATGGAGACCACCTGTTCATTAAGTCACAGTTAAAAAGGTTTTTTTTTGCTTCATATTTTAACCAAGTGAACCTTTATATAATAACTACTATCTGTCTATAAAGTCTTTTAGTTCTCATGAGTTGTCTTTATAGAGGTTATACAGGTTTTACTGTATATTTAAAATAGTCATGTTTTAATTAACTTCTAATATAAATAAATAATTTTTTTAGTTATTGTTAAAACAAATAATACAGTTATTTTTTTTAGCTATTTATCACGATTTATTTGTATCCAATTGCTTTAAAATGTATTGAAATCTAAATTAAAAAAATAAAATGCTGAAATTGACCTTGAAGTATTAATTAATTACGATTTAGACTCTATACCCTTGAGGGGCCTTAGTGGCTGAGTGGTTTAAAGTGCACTTTCGTGTCACAGTGCCTCTCACGTCCTTACTTTGAATTCCACTGTGGCAGATCTTAGGGGAAAAAAGTTTGTCAGTTCGCTTTTTTAAAGGTTGCTGGTTTTTCTCCAGGAACTCTGATTTCTTCCAACATCCCAGAACTGACCTTGATAGAAGTGAAAAAATTTTAACTTGGCCTTTAAACATCATTTGTCCAATCTATACCCCTGCAATGATGATAAAAATATGATGTATAACTATTCATGGAAGACATACAACTTTATATTACTTTGGAAGACATTTATAATACAAATTGTAGCATGGAATTAAAATTTCAAATATATGTATGTGTATTGGAATTTAAACAAACCAAATTGTATTGTATCTTTAAAGAATTTTAGTGTGACAAATATAGAAGGTATTTAAAATGTAAAGTAATTTCTGTAGAATGTAATCATTGCTTTATGCTTTCTTCACTGATAAATTGCCTTTATGTTGTTTGACATTGAGTCTTTAAACTGTGATACAAGCCTATTTAGTTTTGAGCCCTTGGATCTCTAGGAATGTGTTTGGAATAGTTTTGAACCTGAAAATCTCTATGATTGCAGTTTGGAATAGTTTTGAGCCCTCTGATCTCTAGGAGTGTGTTTGGAAAAGTTTTGAGCCTTCTGATCACTAGGAGTGTGTTTGGAATGGTTTTGAGGCCTCTTATCTCTATGATTGCAGTTGGAAAAGTTTTGAGCCCTCTGATCTCTAGGAGTGTGTTTGGAAAAGTTTTGAGCCTTCTGATCACTAGGAGTGTGTTTGGAATAGTTTTGAGGCCTCTTATCTCTGTGATTGCAGTTTGGAATAGTTTTGAGCCCTCTGATCTCTAGGAGTGTGTTTGGAAAAGTTTTGAGCCTTCTGATCACTAGGAGTGTGTTTGGAATGGTTTTGAGGCCTCTTATCTCTATGATTGCAGTTGGAATAGTTTTGAGCCCTCTGATCTCTATGGGTGTGATTTGAATAGTATTGAGCCCTCTGTTCTCTAGGAGTTTGTTTGGAATAGTTTTGAGCCTTCTGATATCTAGGAGTTTGTTTGGAATAGTTTTGAGCCCTCTGATCTCTATGGGTGTGATTTGAATAGTATTGAGCCCCCTGTTCTCTAGGAGTTTGTTTGGAATAGTTTTGAGCCTTCTGATATCTAGGAGTTTGTTTGGAATAGTTTTGAGCCTTCTGATATCTAGGAGTTTGTTTGGAATAGTTTTTAGCCCTCTGATATCTAGGAGTTTGATTGGAATAGTTTTGAGCCTCTCTGATCTCCCGGAGTGTGTTTGGAATAGTTTTGAGCCCTCTGATCTCTAGAAGTGTTTTTGTAATAGTTTTGAGCCCTCTGATCTCTAGGAGTTTGTTTGGAATAGTTTTGAGCCCTCTGATCTCTAGGAGTTTGTTTAGAATAGTTTTGAGCCCTCTGATCTCTATGATTGAGATTGGAATAGTTTTGAGCCGTCTGATCTCCAGTTTTTTTGGAACAGTTTTGAGCCTTCTGATCTCTATGATTGAGATTAGAATAGTTTTGAATACTATCACTCCAATTTCTAGAAATGTGTTTGGAATACAATGTAGTGTCAAGCCTGCTAATTTCTAGGAATGTATTTGGAAGACAATGTAGTTTCAAGCCTGCTGATTTCTAGGAATGTATTTGGAATACAATGTAGTTTCAAGCCTGCTGATTTCTAGGAATGTATTTGGAATACAATGTAGTTTCAAGCCTGCTGATTTCTAGGAATGTAATTTGAATAGTTTTGAGCCCTCTGATTTTTACAGAGGTTGTTTAATATATTTTTAAGCACTGAGAACTCGCTGTAGATTGCTTATATTAGCCCTAGGATTGTGTTTGTGATATATTGGTGCCAACTTATCTTTTTAGATATTGTAATAAGTTTAAAATGTAAATTCTATATTGGAAAGGCCCTGAGTCTCAATAACAGATGGTTCCTCTTGATTTATACTTATTGTACTAGTAATATAACTTATGGTGGCTTTGTATCTTACTTGTTACCATGGTAATGTTGGAGTTGTCATGAAGGGTCTCGTTTGAATTTTAATTTACTCCTGTGTCTGTACATTGGTACTCTGGTAAGGAGGTTATTCTATAGCAGTGTGTGCATGTAGCTTAATTTTTTCTATTTACACACACATTGTTTGAGTTATTACTAATGTTGTTTCAACAATTTAAAACTGTGGGAAAAATTAGCACCACATCAAACACAAGCATTGGCCTCACTATCAAGTTTTGTCTGAAAGTCTCTGCCATTAGCTTGAAATAACAGAATGACAAGATTGATTCAATGTTAGCATAACACTACCCAGACAGAAGCAATACAACCTGACGTACACCATTGCTAAAGCTCTTCAGCTGATCACAAACAATTCCAGTTTATATAAAACCTGGTGTACATAACCGCTTTAGCTGTTCACAGTTCCAGTTTTGTACTACTAATGTTACCCCCCAAAAATCACAAGTGTGCTTCCATTAATTGGTTACTCATGCTGCACACTACCACTTAAGTTGATCAAAACCAGTCACATTCCCGTTAAATTACCCAACAAAGCATGAAAGGCATGATGGGATATAGATTTGTGACACACCACAGCCAGAAAAGCTGCTGAACTATTATAGTAATTTGCAACAAGACCATCACCTGCTTGAAACTGCACATTTATGATAGGTATGTATAATGTATGTATATTTTTGATTGCTATGAAACTTAGACAAAAATATGGTACTCAATGATGTTTTTAATTTCAAAGTTTTGTAATTCCTGTTCAAAGACTAATGTCTTCTATATAAAATATAAACATCATTAATTATGTCACTTACATATGAATATTGGTATTAGATATCATGTGTTTAGTTGTTCCAATCTGACATGCATGTTGTGAATGCCAATTATTTGAATAAAAGAAAAAACACACAATAAATTTGTAAAAATCACAAACTGAAAAGTTTCCATTTTATAAATGACATTTGTAGTATATAATTTCCTCTGTCATGCAAAGCAAACCAGATAAACTCTTGTCATTTTCAGTTTAGTAGTAAATAATATGTTTAGGTTTTGTATAAATAACCTGACTGATTTATAGTTTTACATTTTTTTCAGGAAGAAGAATAAAAAATCAGCTGTATCTACGTCAGATTTTTGTGACTGTTTATTATATAGTCAATCTGATGAAGAAAACAATTTCAAATGTTTATGTTATTGATTTGTTTTTGGACATTTTAAAATTATATTCAAAATAAAAATGTGTAACTGAGATAATTTTCGTGATTGTTTTTATTTACGGGAAATATTATTATTGTATTGCCTGGTTCCTATAGTTGTCATAAGGAGAGATAAATGTTCTACTTCTCTGGTGTTGGCTAAGTTGGTTTAGAATAATGTGTTATGTTAACGTCGGTACGAAACTAAAATTAAGACTTGTAGTGACTATAGAAGCTAGACAAGACATATAACTATGGAGAATTCTTGTTTTATATGTTCATATCCAGTCTGGTAGCAACAAAAAAGAAAGCATTGTTTAATTTCATCATGAGATCTTTTTTTTTCAATAAAAAAAAACTTTAAAAAACCAATTATGCTTTTAGATGCAGTAAAGGGTATGTTTTTAATATTGTTTAAACTGCTTATTTCATGTACATAAATATTCCAATATCAAAAAATATCTACAAATATAATTTGTCTATTTCAGCATATGTGGCATATTGCTTGTAAAAAATTCATAGGGTTCATAGAGATCACATATCAATAAACTCAAACTTAACCATTTTGTAGTATAATTATAAAATATTTTTACAAAAAATGTTTCTCTTTTATTGATAAATGTAATAATATTGAAATATAAAAGACAGATTGTGATGTAAGTCATTAAAATTTGTATCAGAGAAGACAATGAGTGATATTGACTATCCTGTAATTTTTATGCTAATTTTTGTATAAACAGTAACTTAAAAAATTTTAAAAACTTTAAATGAGTGAAAAATCTACCTGACTTAATAAGTAAATAAAAACAGTGAAATAATCTTAAAGTTAGTATGCTTTAGATCATGATTTTAGCATAATATTGACTCTCATAGTACATTTATGAAGTTTTTAAAAAGGTTTTTTAATTGTGCAGATCAACTTTGCTGTTTAAGGGACAGCTGACAGCTTTTTATTTTTTAAACTGTCAGAATATCCTTTACAAACCGTGTTAATAAAGTCAGGTAGGTTGATTGATTGGTTTAACAGGGTTTAATGTCCTAGTCAAATAAAGTCAGGTAGGACAGAATTGTTAATATCAAATCTTTATAATTTTATTATTATTTCATTATTCTGACTTGATTTAAACATGATGTATGCATAAGAAACCTAAATCAAGCAGTATGTCACAAATATACATGTACTTGTTTATAAATATATCTGCAGCATAACTTTATATATACATGTATATTTATTGCTCGATGAATGAATTTTGCTTTGGCTTAAAATTGTATCCATGACTATATAATTACTGAATTTTGGTTGATATATCTGACTGACAGCATGAAGTTCAGGCCAAGTGCTGTCATAAATGTCATTTTACTGTAAATCAGAAATTTTTGGCTTCTGTTAATTTTTCTGCGAGGCATCATTTCATTTCACAATTTTTCCACAGTTTTATTTTCATGGCATGAGATGATAGTCATGATAGTCAGTTTAAATGCAAGTGAAATATATACAGATTAAATATTTGTTTTTTGTGTTTTTTTTTTTTTTTTTTTTTTTTTTATGTGCAGTAATTATAAGTAAAAATAAAAATATTACCATTTTTTTTCAGTTAATAGTAATTAAATAAGTTCATTTGATCAGTTGACAAATGGGATTAAAATTTTGTTTATTAATTGTTTAATAAATGTTCTTCTCATTCTGGATTTAAAAAATTAAAAATTACAGATTGATTAAAACAGAAAAAGTAAAATAAGATCAGAATTTGGTTCAATCATAACATAGATACTGTAAAATGATACAAGATAAAAACCATTCAATGGTAGCGATTGCAATTAGCATGTGATGTTAGCTATTTCAATTATCATGTGATGTTGTGAAACTTGTGATGTAAGCTATTTGTTTGTTTTGTTCAAACTGTTTGCATGAGTGAAATACTTCAAAGCTAGAATGCTAGAAAATATTACTTAATCTCTCCTTTTATAGTATCTGTGCTTAGTCTTGTTTTAAGTAACATGTACCTGACTACCAGTATTTTATTTTATTATTTATTAAATTTAAAATGATTAAGTAGTAATATAAGGTACTTGCTATCAACCTGTAATTTAAAAAAAAAATTAATTTTATTTATTTATTTATTATTATTATTTTTTTTGGGGGGGGGGGGGTAAAATCTGATATCCTATGTCGTCATTTGCAGTGTTAATACTCCCTGATTTTGTTAAAACATCTGTTCTAAGCCTATAGACTCAACATTAAGATCAAAATTTGTCATGGCCTTCTTTATACATGAGTCAGATTCTTAAAGAATAAAGAAGGATTGACATCATACGGTGCAAAAACAATCATTAAGTCAAAAGAATATCTAAAATTGACATGTGAATGTATGTTTAAGGAGAAACCTCGTCTATTCTTTTTGTGACTGTTTGTTACGACAACATATGCCAAAAATGTATAAAATCCAATGAACTTAAATTTAGTTTTATGTTTATCGTAGTTTTATGTTTTTGGCTTACCCTAGTTGTATGTTGTTATTTGTGATGAATTTTCAAATTATTTTAAATAAACACATTTCATAGTGATTTTTATAATGTTATAATTTTGATATTTTACCAGAGAGAAGAAAGCGAGAAGAAGAAGAGAGGAGGAGGCTAGAGGAGGAAGAGGTTAGTACCTCTCTTATTTTATTCTTTGTTACAGAAATTATAATAGAATCCAACACTTCTATAAGAATTTCTGATTAACTTTTCATTATTGGTATCCGTCATAAATTTTAATTGCAGTTGTATATTGATGATATACCAAAGCATGTCAGCTTATTGCATAATGTGTGTGTGTGTGTGTGTGTGTGTGTGTGTGTGTGTGTGTGTGTGTGTGTGTGTCTGTCTGTCTGTCTGTCTGTCTGTGTCTGTATGTGTGTGTGTGTTGTTAATACATGTACATGTACCTATTTACATCTTCTAATCTGAAACTTATGAAAGATTTCAATGCTATGGCTATCAAAAACTAAGTCAAGTTGGCATTGGGGTGCAAAAAATTTTTGAAACTTCGAAACTGATGATTTAAGAAAAAAAATATCTGATGTAATATTTGGCTTCTCTAGTGTTCTTTAGCCTATAATTTGTTCATTTCATGAAATTTAGTAATTTTGTTTTTAACAGGAGGCAAAAAGAATGGAAGAGCTCAAAAGAAAACAGAAAGAAGAAGAAGAAAGACGTAGAAGAGAAGACGAAGAATTATACAAAGATGTTGATAGGTTACACAAGGTAAATACCACAAACATTTGCAGTCTCCCCTGACAAGAGATAGCCATTACAGTCATGTGGTTATTATCATTGTTGTCAACAATTCTAATTTAGTTCAAGTTTTTCTTAAACTTATATTTCTTTTTACTATCATTGATATAGAACTTGATATTGAAATGTGGTGTGACCTTGACAATTACTTATTGTCAGTGATAAAATAATCTGATATGAAATACCATGACCTTGTTTCAGGGTCACAAAAATAAGAATCAAGTAGATACTTAGCTTATTATTGTATTTAATCAAACTATAATCTTGTATGATGTAACAGAATGATGGCGGGCTCAAGATTAAAAATTCAAGGTCATGACTTAACATAGACATTTTATTTACTCTTCTATTCCAATGTTATATTGGCTTTACATATGACATTGAAATTTGTTGGAGGTAGGGGTCAATATTTGGTCCTGAAAAATATTAATACCAGGTTTATAAATTTTTGTTAGCTTTAAACATGAAAATAAAATGAAATCAGGCTCTTTATATATCATAAACTCTTAAAAGGTCAAAGGTTATGGTTGCTTAGTTACTATCTTAACTCTCTTTAAATGTCCCTGCCAATGATATATATTTTGGAACAGTGTCATGTAACCAATCATTACTTAACATTGAAGAAGTCGAGGTCAAAGGTTGTTTCTGAAAATAACTATGAAATATTTCTATTATTGTCTTTAGTAACCATACATATTTATGATCAGTGTCATGCAAGCAACCATATACTAAATACTAAAGAAGTGCAAGTTAAAAGATCATTGTCTCTTAACAATCAATCTCATGTCTATTAATGTCACATTGTAACCATTATATTTGTGACCAGTACCATACAACTCAGTGGCATCAGTTACAGAAAATGCACTTTTATCCACTAATCTCTTGTTTAGAACCAGTGGAATTTCAGGTTAGTTAAAATAATTTTAAAAAGCAATTGATACAGCATCTGATTTTTCTGTAAATTTTTGAAAATTTTGTATGTCACTTAAATCTAGATATGGAAAGTCTTTTAATCTAACAACTGTAACAATGTCATGTTAAGAAACTGACAGATGTTTTTCTACTGTAGGAGGCCCAAGAGGAAGAAAAACAGGCGGAAGATGACCTTAACAATCACAGGAAGAAAGGCGGATCATCTGACGAAGAGAGCAAACTTAAAACTAGACATAAAGGTAATACAATCATAATCTAAAAATAGACTGACTAAGCATAGTGGCACTGGTTTGTAACCATAGTAACCGACTCTTAAATTTGCCAGATTGTACTTCAAAGTTCAAACCTTTGTTGTTTGAACCAAAAGAGTGGTCTGGGGCACCATCTAACAGATGGATCCATCTGGCCCAGTTTTAATCTAATTTGGACTTCTGGTTTTCTGTTAGGGAGCATCTAATGCAAATAATACTTGTCAAAAAAATCAATGGTATGGTGACAGATACTCTAAATATTACCTCACTTTTTGCCCAATTAAAAATCTTTTCATGTGAACTAATTACCATGGCGATGTGAACAAATGTATTTCATTTTAGTGTAAATTCCCTGTCAATGACCGGATTGTTCTTGTAAATACTTGTTATAAGTGATAATAAAATTTAGATTTCATCAAAACTACTTTATGTAATTGCAAAATATTCAATTAATTTCTGCTAGTATCACAATTAAAGATATTCATTTACATTATTTTTTTTTTTTTCGCATTGTTGGATAGTAATGGCAAATGCAAGTGAATGAAAAATACAAAATAAGATATTACCAAAAGCTATTTCACTCTTAAAATTTTTTGGAAAAATTAAAAATTTTCTGATTTACAATAAATGATCTAAGACACTCTTAAACTTTTTATTTCTGACCAATTTGGAGGTCACATTAATTTTTTTTATCATTTATTTTTAAGGCTTTTTTAATGGCATGATGTATTCTTTTTATTTTATCATTTTTTTTAGATTTAATTTGAAATTTTTATAAAGAATTAACAATATTTGCAAATATTATTGAAAGGAAAGTCAAATTAAGTAGTTAAGAAATGATTCTTAAACAGTCAGAATATCCATATTGATAACACGGTTGATTTTTCTTCAGATATCTTTTACTTGTAAATTGGCATTGACTGTTTTTGTTACCAAGCACTCAGCATTTAGAAATGAAAATTACCGGTCTTTCTGATGAGACCTTGAAAACTGATGTCCTGTTCCAGGGTAGGCTTGGCCTATGTAACCTTTACTGAACATTGCTATGAGTGCACTGCAAAGGTCAATTTGAGCCACTTCACCAATAGCTGGTGATGTCCTGATATAAGTGAAATATTATTGACTAGAATATAAAAACTCATTTAATCAACCAGTTTTAACTTTTCAGAATTGATTTTTATTATTTGTTTAATTTTTTCAGAGAGTAAACACAAGCGTCTTAGGTATCAACTTAAAGTTGCCATCAAAGCTAGGGACAAATTTAAACTGGATTACACAATAACGGAGTTTAAGAAAGAAAAAGTCGAAGATAAAGATATGGATCTAATAAAGGCAGAGAAGCTTCTAAAGGAATTAACATCCAGGGACAGTATGTTTATAGCTTTACTGATAAATCTTATCTTCATAATGTAGTTTCTGTTCTCGATGTTATTTTCCATTGAAAATCATTTGAAGTGTCCTCTGTTAAACATAGGAATTGTTGTTACATATAGTTTCATCTATCAAAAATGGGAATCAATAGTGGGCCTTTCTATCAAGTATGGGAATTATTTTGAATGTCATCTAAGAAAAATTTGAATTATTGCAAGTGTTTTTTATTTGAAATTGAAACATTTCATGTGACACCACTAAAAATGTCAAAATTTTATGTCATTGCTTTTGAATAGAAACAAACATGTTTTATTCTGATAGAGAGGAAAATATTTGGCATTATCTTTTAAATAGGAATTCTTTTTTGTGTCCTTGGTAAACATTTATTAATATTTGATGTTAAACATTTTGTGTGTTATTGCCTTATTTTACAAATGATAAACAACAAATGTTTTGTTTCTTTTAAGGAAGCAGTTGTTTTTGCTCATTTCCATTTGGAACACACTTGTCATTTTTCTTATTGGAAACACTTGTTTTATCATGTCTAAAAGTGCCATCTCTTCAATTGGAAACATTTTACATCTTGGCCCTTTCCCAGTTTTAAACATTTTCATAATATTAAATAATCATTAGCATCCTGATATAAATATTTTTTGCATATGTGATAGAATTATCTCACTGAATTGGTGGTACGATATTTTTTTACATATCGCACCCCACAATAAAAGCCTTGTTTGTGGTGAAAATCTTACCACTCAATCTGAATTTCCCCCATCTCAACCTCAAATCCATAATAGCTTCTTTTTATATATACCTTTCTTGTAATTAAATATATGGATATTTAGTTTTACCATCTAACAATCATTTGATCAAGATATGACTTTATTGCAGTTAAGATTTCTTGTTCTTCTATAAATCTACTTTTGTTTTCTTTATGTAATGTTACCAGTAATAGAGAGTAAGTACCAATACAATAAAATTACATTCTTAACAAATGAAGTAAACAGTACAATAAGATTACAGTGTTAACAAGTATAGTACAGAAAAACAAATTATAAACTGAACATCTAATTACAACTTATCAAACATTTTATATGATAATCAATAGAATTTAATGAATTAAAATTGCATGCAAAATATAACCAAGAAAATATAACTTTGATTGGTTTCTGATTTCATCAATCATTTCATATAAAGTCTGTCATGACACACAGAGTAACCAGCATGGCATTTCATTTTAAACCTAGAATATTTTTATTGCTCAGGACTGCCAAACTACAACTGATTAGCTCAATGTCAGTGTGTCCAACTAGTTTGGGATGTTAAACTGCAGTATTATGGGTAGCCATTGTGCTGTCACTCTTAATGACTAAGTAGCAGTCAGCACGTAAACACATTTTTGTTTAAAGCAGATCATAAACAGGCTATGAAGTAATACAACACAGTTATTACTAATTTAATCCTAACAGTTAAAGATTAATTTAAATGATTATTTTTATTTCAAACAACTGAAAAAAAATGGTAAAACAAAATAAAAAACAAGTTTCCCAAATAACTTAACTTAGTAAACAAAATATGTTCATAATAATAATATCATTATAACAAATAACATAATACTTAGTGTTTAAAATTTTATGATTTAATTTTCATGGCATACACCAGGATCAATATTATATTGAATACGTGATAATTTGTAACTTGTAAAAATTCCTCAATAGTTATTTTACCTCATCTCTAGTGTATTTTATGGAATATACTTTAAAAGTTTCTGTTAAAATTGTTTGTTGGGTATGATTTACAGGTGAGTTACATTATTTTTTCAGATGGGTTTCATTACAGATATAAATCTTCTTTATTCTCTAGATGAAGCTTCCTTCCTTTTTATACGCCCGTCTATGACGGGACATATTATGGTATGGCGCAGTCCGTCCATCCATCCGTCCATCCGTATGTCCACACATCGTACGCTAACTCAAGAATGCTTTGAGCAATTCTAATGAAACTTTTGTGAAATGTTTGTATCTAAGGCAGAAAGCTCCCTTTCGCTTTTGAGATTCGTATGTTTTCTCGTTGCGGAGTTATTGGCCTTTAATTGTCAAATTTTAGGCATTTTTTTGCATGTTGTACAATAACTCAAAAATGCTTTAAACAATTTGAATGAAACTTTTGTGTTATATTGGTATACTTGGCAGAGAGCTCCCTTTTATTTTTGAGATTCGTATGTTTTCTTGTTGTAGAGTTATTGGCCTTTAATTGTCAAATTTTAGGCATTTTTTGCATGTTGTAACTCAGAAATCATTTGAACTTTTTTTTTTTAAACTTTTGTGTTATATTGGTCCTATAATCAAAAAGGTTTGTGAATAAACATTGAGAAATAAATTTGCTACTTTTGTTTTAAAAAAATATGTTTCAGCTAAATGTCAAATTGTTTAAGACATTAACAAAGAAGTTTAAATATCTGACGGGCGTATCATGCGCTCCAGGCACAGCTGTTTATTTTATTTACAGTAAAAATTCACTCACTGCACTGACAGACAAATATATTTGTGGTGCCAGAATTGCAGCTTTTCCATCATTTTTTCTCACCAATCCTATAATCAGGTTATTTTTAAATTTAAGTATGTTGTTCTTAGATAGTAAAAACAAAATTCTGACCAATGAGCAGTTATATTATAAATGTAAATGAAAATCAGATTTATTGTTGTTGACAATTTTCTGTTAGAACATTGAATTTACAACATTTAGACAACTAAATTGAATGTTAAAATTGTTATGTTTCTGTAGATTTGAAGAAAGCAATGACAAAGCGAGAAATTGAAGAACTGGAACAAGCTATCAATACAGTTAAAAAGCATGGATTGGAAGTACAACTTGCAAAAGAACTTGGAGAAGCTAATCACTTACTGACCCGGTTACGAAGATTGGAGAGAATCCGACACGAGATTTTGGAGTTAAAACAATCCACTGTTGCCGAAATCCGTAGTTACCAGAGTCCACCTATAATTGTTCATACTGTTATGACATCAACTTTCTTAGTCTTAGGTCACAAAGAAAAGGAAACTAAGGTATTAATTAAACACTTTGTAAGTTTTAACTCACCAAGGCAGGTGATCAAGGAGCTGATATCTTACGGTAGAATATTTATGTTTGTGTTATTTGAGTATGTCTTGGTATGTGTGCTACAATAAAGCATG
The DNA here is from genome assembly GCA_029721355.1 of Tegillarca granosa. Lineage (NCBI taxonomy): Eukaryota > Metazoa > Mollusca > Bivalvia > Arcoida > Arcidae > Tegillarca > Tegillarca granosa. Next base: position 1,399,056 of record CM056598.1, on the reverse strand, counting down.
TGTATATACTTGTGTGCTACATGCATTTGTTAATAATATTTACTTTTCCTAAATTGCCAGGCAGACATCAATAAATGAATTTTAGTTAAAAGACAAATTGGTGCAATTTTATTTCTTTTTGCTAAAGAAACCGGAAGCGGGTCATTAAATTTTATTTATTTATTTTTTTTTTTTAAATTAATTTTCAGTTTGAATAAATTGATGTTTGAAGGCACTGTCAGATAGGATACATAGATTCTCTAGGATCTTATCAAAGCCTGTAATTTTTACAGTTTATGAAATTTTGTCAAATGTATGTTGCATATTTTTATGTGAATTTCAAATTTTCAAAATAGCTTTAAATTGTTTTATATTGACTTTGCAATTGGGTTTTTAGTTAAGATATATTGAGATTCCGTCTACAAATACATCACAATGAACAAAGTTACTGTAAAGTACCAGCTTTATGACCATTCTTTTTACATCAATTGTTCTTTTTTGGTAAATCACAGGATTGGAAAACAGTACAAGCACTTGTTGGTAAGACTGGGAAGGAAGGTTTAAAACGACGTTGTCTCCAATGTAAGCCAGAAGATGTCAGTGTTCCTGCTGCTAAAAGAGCCAAAGATTTGATGAGTAAATTTGAACTTGATGAGATCCGAGATGTTTCAGCAGGGGCAGCTACATTCTATGTTTGGGTTAGTATTTATATCACAGGTAGTACAAATGTCGTCTTCTTTATTTATGAGCATAGAGCAGATTAAAAAAAAAACCACATGTATATCCATTATTTTATTATTGTCTTAATACTGTTTCATTATCCAACTGGCAATAAGAAATAGAGAAGAGTTTATGTCATATAAACTCTAAGTTACCACGCTTTCAGAGTTAATGAGTTAGGTTTAAAGCCACATCAGCACTATTGTAGCTGTTCATAGCTATCCTTGGTTTCAGAGATCATGTGTATGATTTTATAAAAGTTACATTTATTTGATATTTTATCCTTACAATTCATGAGTAACAAATAAAAAATATTTTTTCCTCTTCTTTTGATAATTGGAAAACAAAAGTTTTACAGTCCTTTTACATCCAAGTTTTGTCTTTGGAAGTTTGAAGTTAGATAAGGGTATTATTATTCCAGTATTGCTGCTAACATCATGGGTATTGTTGTCAACATTTATTGTATGATACAGTTTATATTTACTGTTTGAGTTGAGTTGAGTAATGCTGTTTAACGTCCCAGTCAAGAATATTTCACTTATATCGAGACGTCACCAGCTATAGGCAAAAGTGCAGAAATTTTGTCTGTGTGATGCGCTGATGGCATTATACATCAGGGTTTTTTATCATGCCATGCCTACCATGACACGGGACCTCGTTTATTTTAAGTTCCCATCCAAAAGAACTGTGACTTTTATTTCATAAATCCGAGTACTTGGCGAAAGAACAGTCACTACCCACTTAAAAGTCTTTGGTCAGACCTGGTCGGGGTTCGAACCTACAACCTGTCTCTTACAGAGCAAGCACTCTACCAACTGAGCTACCACAGTGGTTTGTTAACTGTTTGAAAACAGTTAACCAGTTAATGACATGATCAATAACAATCAATCAATAACAGCCATGCAGAATCAAATGAACACAATTATAATGCATATTAAGGAATACTACTGTTGTGTTGTTTACCTGATATGTTTCCATTTTTAATGGAAATAATTGTTTATCCATTATCACATGAGTTAATCCTACTTATTATACATTATTATCAAAGTAGAGACATTATAGTGTAAGTAATTCTAGTTATTTTTGATTTAACATAATTGTTTTGTATTTACAGGCTATAGCCATGATTGAGGAAGTTCTGGACAGAGCCAGCACAGATTAAGCCAGTGGTGGTGGTGCCTAAACTAACACCTAACATCCATATCACAGTAATCTAATACTAACATATCTCAACATTCATTTTTATATAACATATACAAGTTAAAGTTCAATCATGTTGATTAGTAAGTCTAAGTACATGTACTATATCAGTCCAGTTACTATGGAGATGCTTTAATCACTATCTATATTTTACCGACAATTCAAAAACTGCTGAAATTGTTAACAAAAATGATACATTCCATAAAAAAGGGACCCATTTGATCTGATATTAAATAACCTCATATCTATCTTCAAAAATAATCGAAAAGTTGCTGTGCTGATCTGCCTCAATATATTCAGAGCTTAATTAAGACTGCTAGACTATACAACACTTTTTATTAATTGGACAGTAGAGTATTCAAAATGTACTATAATGAAGTTTTTTAAAAAGTTGACCAATCAGTAACTACCGACAAAGATAAATTCTATGATTAAAAAAGGAAATGTTTCTTAAACATGTGATTATATAATTGTTGTTATAAGTCTTTTAACCTCTGGTTTATCTTTAGTATGGCCCTTAATCTAAATGGAATATTCTTTTATGGATTTACAAAAAAGAGTTGCATGTATTTACATGTAGATTATTAGAAGATAAATATTTATTCTTAATCAAAGGAATACAAATGTATATAATTGTAATTGTGTTCACAGTGTATGTAAGCAATACACATGATATATTAAATTAAGAAGCTGGACTTCAATATATTTTTGCATTTTCTTTTGGTTTTATTTGTATATAAATAAAGTAGAAAAATAGGTTTTTTTTAAGAAAATGAAACTTTTTTATAAACTGTGATTAATTTTTGTTTCCCAGAAATAAAATGTAAAATAATTTATATTACTTATATTACTTGTTTTAAAATAAGATTTGTAAATGTGCCACAAAACACCCCCCTAATGTTTATGTAGAGTTGTCAATTCTATTGGTTATGGAAAAAAATTACACTGCAATAGCATAAAAATAAGAAAATTCTTAAATCATGCAATTTCATTTATAGAATGTGGTGTCATGTGGTACTGTTTTAAGACTTTTTTTTAACAAAGTGGAGATTATTATTTCTTCACATGCAAATACATGTACCGACATTCTGCAGAAGAAAGTGTAAAGTTTTTGTTGTAGGCCAGTAACAAGGAGTGATATAGATAATCTATAAGGTGTATTAGTAAGATTTGTTCTTATCAAGTGTTACAATTTTTGAAGGGCTGACTAATTTGTTATTTCCACAAGCACATTGGAATTAGCTGTGAATTTTTTAATTTATTTTTTTCAACTTTTTGGGAATTTCAGTTAAAGTTTCAAACATAGTATCAGATATTACTCTGAAGGCAAAGAAAATCATTTTACTGTAATAAATAATATTTGTTTTCAAAAAAATTTTGTCTCAGTGTATTAAACAGTTTTCTTTTAAAAGTCCTTTACACATATACCTTTACATATGTTTGTATATCTAGCTTACTTTATCTTACTGAGATTTTTAAATAATTTGGAATCATGAACCACTTGAGATTTGTGTGGAAATAGAGTTTTGCATTTTACATAAACAGAATTTTAAATGAAACCTTTTGTTATATATATGTAGTATTTCATCTTGAATTTATTTTGGTACCGGTATATATAAGTAAAGACTAGTCATACATAGAAATGTCAGTTTTAATCCATTTTTCTTCCTTTGTCTTTTTGTCTGTTTACTTATTCTATTTTTTATGTATTAACTTATCTTAATTTGAGACAAATGCTTTATATATGACCAATAAATTCTCTACATCAGGCACTTAATTTAAAAGAATAGCATACCTTATTATACCTTATACCAGATTTAGTACAGAATATTTATTACTAGAATGATTGGACATTTACCAGAAAATTTTTAGACTGCATCAATGCTAAAGATATCTAAATCATCTAATGTATACATAAAGCTGCGTATAATACCAAAAATTAATTTCTTCAAGAGTTGTGTCTGTTTATTTTAAAAAATTAAGTTCTTTGTTTACTTGTATAAAGTCCCTTGATTGGTGATTATCAATCTACAATATTAAATTTTTTACGAGCTATGTTGTATTTTTGTATAGTTCATTTATATAAAACATAAATTGTGACTTACTGTGAAATCCTTTATTTATGGTATGTAATTTCCATGGTCCCAAGAAAATCACTAATTTTAGAGTTGGTAAGTTTGTGGTTTTTGGTAATTTTTTAAGGTCAGTTTTTACATTGTTGACATTTAAATTGTGGGTCAGGTTTCTCAAAACCAGAAAAAAATTTGGAAACCACAAATACTTATAATTTCTGAGTCATTCTAACAATTGATAATTAACACTTGTCTTATTAGTGTAGATTTGATGGAAACATTTTATGTATTTTGTTTTAATATTTACTGTTTTTATATTGCTTTATTATATTTGCAGTAAAACTTCTATAACTTGAACATTGTTTTTTTAACTATGTATTAACACGAGTAACACAGTCATTAATATGTAAACCGATTTTTATTTGCTGTTTAGACTTAAAAAAAATTGAAATCCAGCATAACTGAAAGTCAAAATGGAAGTCCCAAGCATTAAAAGTTATTGAAGTTTTATTGTATTATATACATGTTCATGTATTTCTATATTAAATGTAACTGGTTTAGATGTTTAATTTTTCCTAACTTTACAACTGTTAATGTATATAAAAATACAATACTGTGAATACAGTCATTTTTGTCTTATCAAGCATGTAACCATATTGTATATTCTGAAATACACTATCAGTGTTTCAGGGACAAAGTTGTCAAGTCCCTTCTTTAACTTTTTTAATTTTAACAAATTTTTTACATTACAAGGTATAACATAAATTCCTGTATACATGTAAAAAAAAAAAAAACAAAATAAATAACTTACTGTAATTTACATTTTTCCAGATTTTAATGAAAGAAAATCTTAGCTAGGTAAAAATTGTATTCCTGGGGTCATTGACCCTTAAAAAGGAACATTCGTATAGGGGGATTGAAATGAAATCCTGCTAGTTCAAGGACCATTAATTTGTCATATTATCATATTAGCCCAGTACATTTCATCATCTAATGGTACATATTTGTGAAGTAGAGTAGTACAGTGGTATTGATAGTTGTTTTACTTTGTATTATAGTGGTTAATTAAGACTGGAGGGAAACAGTAGCATCAGAAAAATCTACAAATTCTTTCATAGAAATTGTTTGTGCAAATTGCTAAAAATAGAATGTAAATTCACAGAAAAAGACCAAAGAGTCAAAAAAAGAAACTGATTGTTTGGAAATTTCACATATAATACCAAACAGTGGATAAAATCTCTTTGATAAATAAACTGTCAGTTACTTCAGACATGTATGATTTAAAAAAAGTTTCTGTATTCACAGTGCATTTAAGATAGTGTTCTTTACATGAAGTCTAGATTGTTTTTGTATGTTGTTTAAGAATTTCCGTCCCTTTGTATATGTATCATATATATACATATGTTTATATATGTATCATATATTATATATATATATGATAACTGTATTTATTTACACTTGTTATCATTTGTTCCCTTCCCCTTATCAATTACTTTATAATATTTTCTAAAAAATATTTTTAATAAATATATGTTTTTTCAGTATTATTTTTATTATTCATGCTATCATCATCATCATCTTTGTTACTGTCATCACAGAATGAACTGTTAAAAATTGTTGACTCCCAGTCTGAATATTTCTAATAGAGTTATGAGGCAAAAACTCATGGTGACCTATTACTGTCCTTTTTTCTCTGTTGTCATGCACAATGCATTTACTTTTCACATTGTGTTTTCTCTAAAACTGGGAATGACAAATTTGATGAAACTTAATATCCATTGTTCCTAGGAGAAGAGGTTCTTAAGACTTTCACAAAAAAGGTATGCTCTTTAAGGGGGGGTGGGGGGTGTGGGGGACAAAGGATGGAATAGTGAAAATCTTTACATTTAATATCTCTGTAAAGGACAGAATGTGAGAATGGAAAAAGGACTTTTAGACGGTTAAGTAAGGAATTATTTAAAAATAATAATTAATAATAAGAATGCGAATAATAATAATAATAACAGGAACACTGCATAGTATCACAAAAAGAACAAAGAACATAAGAAAACACTATAAAACAACCAGGAGCATTACAAAATGACTAATAATGCTAAAATAACCAGGAACATAACAAAAGTCAACTAGGAACACTAAAAACAATAAGAAGAGTAACAACAAACAAAGAACATTTTAGAACAATCTGGAATACTACAAAACAATCCAAAAACACCACATGGCAACTTACAAAGACAATCACAAAGGGGTAGTACAAAACAACTAGAAACAATACAAAGCAAACACGAACATCAAACAACAACCAGGGACACTTCAAAACGAGGAACACCTCAAAACAACCAGGAACATCACAGACTAATCGATAGACTCACAGAATAGCAAGGAACATTGGGAAATTTCAAAACAACCAGGAACCTTACAAACGACGACCGGCAACATCACAAAACATATAAATATATATATGAAAATTACAAAACAACCCGGGAAACACAGAATGAATATTCATACAGGAAACTTTATTTACCACATCAGCTTTGGGGGGGGGGGGGGGGGACTAAAAATTAAATGGCAACATGGTATCCATTGGTGCGGTTCAAATGTTTTAATAGGGTTTAACCACCTCGCCTTTTATGTAATGAGTGCCTCTTAACATGTTCAAGTGAGAACTTTATTAAACAACCTTACTTCTACTGGCTTGTATTTGTTTATTTAATGTGCTTTCAAAGTTTGTAACCAGTCTCACAGGCATGTTTTAAGTCTAATGGCATTTAAATATAGTTTTCCGATAGTCTTCATACCTTACATGATCCAAATATCAAACCAAATTAGGCCTTAAATCATCGATTCCATAATAGAAGTGGTTTAGTCGCAAAAAAAAAAAAATTGAAATTAAATAACCAAGACATGTCTCAGAACATGTTTAGTTAAAATCTGCCCAGTCAATTTGGAGAAGTAGAAAATAGATGTTGATAATCAATAACGCAAATACATACACACGCGCACGCTTAGTTTAGAGAAAGGGAAACAACTCTTTGAAAAAACAACTACGATTTGTTTTGATTGTTATTCACATTTTCTAAATTTGTTTAATCAGATCTTAAGAGATAACAGGCAAATATAGAAAAAAGTCAACTTTGCCGGGAACAAGCACAAATAAAACCACACAACATACCGTGTCAGGAAAACATCACCGCCTAATAAAACCACACAACATACCGTGTCAGGAAAACATCGGCGCCTAGTCAAGTAATTTGTTGTAATCAGTATAATATACAGATCAAGGAAGGATATTATGGAGGGTAAAAAGGGTCAGGATATAATTTATGTCTTGTGACTTCTTGTTTTGTCAATATTCTTGTGTAAAGCACTATTTTGTCAGTCTAGAGTGAAAATAAATTCCGTTTGAATTTAGTTTAGTCTTTCTAAATACATTTCTTATAGATATGTTACAAAGTGGCCATTTAAACCGCTTACTACATAGTTTTTACAGAAATTTAACAAAGCAATTAAAAGTTAAAAATGTCTACCTCTGACCAATTTAAAATAAGTATATATCTCATATAACTTAAGTAAACGAGGCTTATACTAGAATGTCTTTATAAACTTGAACTGTAAACGTGATTATTATTAATAGTCGGACAAATTAGTATAATTGGCCTTGTCATTTTGGATTCATAAATCTATTTGAAAATTGACTCGTCTTTTTTTTAATTACCTCTTCTTTTTCAAATAATTAATGACATTAATTCTTGACGTGGATCAATTGAAATAGATGGCTGAGATTGAACAATTCTAAGGATAAATTACTACTACAAAAATGACTTGTTAAAAATGAAACGAATACACGATAATAATAGAATTTCTTTTTAGTGCCCTCATTATCCACAAATAAAAAAAAAAACGATACCCCTGGGTTTTGATAGTAAACATACTTTTTATAGTTGATATCTGCAACAGTTTTAAAGGAGCCAGAAATTGAAATTAATAAATTAATAGAGGGGTCTTTGTAAGTCTCAGAAATAACAAATTTCCCCTTCATTAAGTTATTAAAATAATAGAGCAGTAACTTGCCACTTTAACGCTATAATAAATTATATTACGTTTCCTTGGTTAAATTATTATAACATTATTAATAGTGTCATATACCACTTTTTGAATGTATTTTTATGATTAAATTCAAAAAGTGGTATATGACAGTAGCGTTACATCATATTACCACACACACACACACACACACACACACACACACACACATATATATATATTTACAACTACATTCTTAACTTTTAAATTGTATTACTTTGTGTTTTATTTGTTAAGAATGTTTATTCCTTGACCAATGACTGTGTCTGTACAAAATTTAATATATTATTATTTATTCAGTGCCAATTGCAAAAGATGTGTTTGTGCTAAAGAGTTATTCTTGTAACTGCAGGTGAATGATATCTTTATATTCGACAGCTTATGACTGTCATCTGTTCATAATTACTATAGCAAACTTGCATCCGTCGCTTTCGATTTAAATATCTAAAAGACAAACAAATGGCCCTGTGTAATTATGTTATAGACCATGATTGTCTTCATAATAATCGTTTTCTTTTTATTTCATTTTTTGTAAGTTTATATGAGAGAAATATATAATATATAAAAGACTGAAATCACATATTTATATACAAGTGTTGGTTTCATGTTATAAACATGAAGCTCGCATGAACTTTGTCATAGAATGATGCAATATAACTGAGGGGCTTGTAGGGGCTATAGAAACGTTATATAGATACAAGTAAATACTAAATATAAACATAATATAAACATACGAAAACGTCGAGATTTTTAATCGTCCCCTTTAAACCCCCAAACAAAATCGGCAACATGTAAATACTCGCGTTTTGATTGGTTGTAAAGTGACACACCTCCATGGGTTTTCATAACAAAACAACCGGCATGTTAAATACTATTTTACTATAATATTTAACATAAGTATATTTATTATATTCCTTTGCTGGTAATTCGGTCAGTTATATACCATACGATTTGATATTACCTGGATTTGATTCAATAATGGCTCACACTGTGTTTTGTTTAGCCTCCGTATATTTTACCGCACTTGTGGGTTGTGCTTTTTCCTCTCCAAGGCGAACAGCTGATGAAACCCAACAAAACCAAGTAACTAAAACAGCGACTGTTAAATTTGATGATGTACAAGAAGTTGATAAACAAGAAAATACGAAGAAAAACACATTCTCACAAATTGATGAGGACAGCGGGGGAGGAAGTGAAAATATAGATATGGGGATGGTGAACTCAGAAAATGAAACCAGTGATAATGACACAATTAATGGGAACACAACGGATAATGACTTACAACTAAATACAACACAAACAACATCGGAAAACACAACAAGTTCACCAGGCATCAAAAATCAAACGGAGAATATAAACTGTTCAAATTGTATGACATGGAAAGAGTTTCATAAACTGAAGGAACAAAAAACCGTTGAATCAGTTAAAAAACAGATCCTACAAAAACTGCGAATGAAAACCCCGCCAATATACAGCGGTGCAAAACCATCCCTTCCTTTACAAGAATTGGTTAGTACATACGTCCTTGACGAGGGAATCTTAGAGAAGAAAAGAGATTTGAACAATGACCTGTATGCCAAAAATTTACAACTATTTGTAATGGGGAAAGATGGTAAGCTATATTAATTATCTTATGAATTGTTTAATATCATTCTTTTGAAATGAGAAATAATTTTGCGCATGCACTATAGTAGAAAAAGAAATGGCAAAGTATTTAATTCTAACATGCATGTAATGTTAAGGTGCATACCTAAAGTAAAACAGAAATTATTAGAAATTAACAGAAAAGAAGGAATCTAAAGTATTTTTCTGTTTTCGATTCAAAATCATTGGTATAGTCTTGGTCATTGCGTGATTTTTATATTGGAAGTCATTTGTAATTCATAAATACGAAGTACAACATCTCTACATAGCGAAATAACGTCCAAGACAAACAGAGAATTTAAAAAAAAAAAGGATTAATTACGTAGCACTGAAAAAATTAGCCATGATACTATGGAATTATTCAATGCTTGAAATGGAAAAAAGTTTGTAAATCTGTTGTTGCATCTTGACGGAAAACGTTAACGAACGTGTGGTTGACTTCATATTCTGGCTCATGCCCGTAGCTCACCCGGCGTTTAGTCTGGCGTACGGTATTGATTTTACATCTTGTATGCGGTGTGCTTGGAACTCGTACGTTCCTTTTCCTGGACTTGTCCAGATCGCACATGGGTGATGTTTCCTGTTTCTGAATCAACTACAACCTGACAGGCAACGGTTCAACCGAAGATGTACCGGGTATTCGAAGATTTCGTTATGAGTTTCTCGTGTGTTGCACTTTCATGTTACCCGATATTTTGTGTTACTAGTACTTGCACGGCAATATTCATTAACTGACCTAACTTTCCCTGTACAGGTTTTGGTAATCCTGCAGTCACTGCGCGTTTTATGGATCTAAGCGATTCATTCGATGGCCTCGCGCGCAGCTGGGACGGTAGTTGTCCCCTGATAGCTTTCTCCTGCAATTTTTTTCCATCTATATGACTCCCACTTACGTCATCGGCAAGGTGTAGTAATACTAATTTTTATTTTCCTTTGGCTCTCAACATCGATAATGATAAATTTGCATTTTAGTCATTTCCTTTTTAAGACTCTGATATGTAGACATTGGGCAAGAAACTACACTGGAATAAAATAGCAATGTATAAATATACGTCACGTATCAACTTAACATTACACACAGAATATTTAAAGTAAAAAACGTTGTGAAAATTATTTTGTTTTTTAGCTGAAGTAGACACTTAAAAAACTTAATTTCTTTTAGAGAATTATTTAACCTCAATCATTTGATCGTGTATATTAACAAAACTTTGTCTGGGGTACGCCTTTCTCTTTATGACGGATTAATTTTTTTCAAGTTCAATGCGTAAATAAAAAAGATTCTGACGTTTGTTCAAAGTGTTAAATACACTAAATATAGTTCAAGGTCTATTTGATTCTAACTTTTAAGTACATGGAGTCCAAACTCCAAGGTCTGGATTTTTAAAAATCCAAACATTTATCAACAAAAACCGCAAAATACCACAAGACAATTTATTATGTCTAAAAGCTTATCGGGTTATGTTCAAATACATGTTAATCATAATCAATGTGTAATGGTAATGTATCAAATATTTTTTTTGTAATTTGTTAAACAGTGGGAATTATGACAGTAATGTGTATTTAATTTGTTCGTTCAGCAGCTAAATGGAATAAACTGCACGAAAGCTTAACACGTGTTTTTAAATATCTATCTATTCTTCTAATTCTTCGCATGTGCAGATTGTAATTAAATTCATGCACTCGTCGCAGATTAAATTCATATGCACTGTACTTGATATACATACATTTAGAATGAATTTTTTTTTCTATCGCATATCTGAAACTTCCTGATCTGGTATTGAAATAAACAACGGTTGATAAGGAACAATACCATACACATATCTGATTATCAATAAAGGAGAGATAACCATATCTGAATTTATTGGAAATGCTCATCTAATCGGTTATACAGGAGAGGAGAACATAAGAGACGGGGGGGGGGGGGGGGGTTGCCGGTGACGAGGAAAGTTGGTTTGTTTTACTAGATAAAGTCATGTTATCGGTCGCTATAAATTTAGTAGGCTTTGGCCTATCTGTAGTGAAATTAAACTAGACACCAATAGCTTTAAATAATTAATCTGTTTTAACTTTAAAAACTTATTTCTCTTATACTGCAGCGATTGAATAATTTGAAAAAAAAAACTATTTTGGAACTCGATGTATATATTGCAGTACTTCATTTTTTCTCCGTTAAGAATGTATATTTTTGAAAGAGCTTCTCAGTAATTATATAACAGGTGTGTGTGACATCAATAATCAATTTTGTCGTTCTTCCCACAATTATGATTAACTTACAAGTCTAGCTGGTGGCTATAGAACGCACTCTCGAGTGTTTAAGATTTCACAATGACCAGCTTTATAAACATCTCCAACCAAACTAGGGGTTTATTTTTACTATAATAGCAATGATAGATTCTTCAAATTCGTCTAAAACAGAAGTTTATTTTATTAATTGTTAAGTTTTATGTAACTATGTAAATAAATAAATAAATAAATTTGAATACCTTCTATTTTCGAAAGCATAAACTAGTCATTTATTAGCTACTGCACGTATTTTATCATACTTCTGACAGAATTATAACTGCAGTGTGTGGTTGGATATGTATATGTAAAATACTGCCATGGAATGAAAATAATAACAAACATTGACGACTTGACACATTTTTGAAATCAAATTATTATTATTAATAATGTATATTTTGACCTAAATTATTCTATAGGGCAGAACTTTTCCTGATGTGTTATAAATTTGGCACCTAACAGTCGGTAACAATTTTAAAACATATCCAAACATTATCCCCTATATAGCGGTTTATGTTAAGCCCTAGTTTGAGCCTGGATTTGACGAGGCTTTTTTCCGTTTGCGTACCTTTTTACACTAAAATGTCTATTATTTGTTTCCCAATTTTTACAAACAAACATCGTGCGCTTAATATTTAAGTTGTATATTAAATGCTGAAAGCTTAAAAAGGGGGATTATCTTTATATAAAGTACACTGGTACTATCATTACGATTTCTATTTTTAAATATAAGGTGACAATATGCACACGTAACAAAGCCGCTGAGATATAAAATGTGCATATCAAGCTCTTAATTTACGATGTGTACAAATACGACCGAATGTTTCTTTTGTAAAGGAACATTCAGGAAATTTTACAGAAATGTACAATTAGATATTCCAGACAATTTTATGCTTTTTCAGTCAAATTAAAATATTAAAGGCGGGTTCAAATGTGACTCACTCAATGTTGCTACACTTCCATCATGTTGTAGGTTTCAGCTATGTGTTTTTAACAATGTTTGTTTCATGTTTATGATATGGTTTAATATGACATGAAATACTGGGTAATTTTTCAAAAAGGTTCCTTAAGATATGCTTGTCTGGGTCGGTTGTCGGTGACGAGGAAAGTTGGTTTGTTTTAGAAAGATTAAGTCATGTGATCGGTCGCTATAAATTTAGTAGGCTTTGGCCTATCTGTAGTGAAATTAAACTAGACACCAATACCTTTAAATAATTAATCTGTTTTAACTTTTAAAACTTATTTCTCTGATACTGCAGCGATTGAATAAATTGAAAAAAACTATTTTGGAACTCAATGTATATATTGCAGTACTTCATTTTTTCTCCGTTAAGATTATATATTTTTGAAAGAGCTTCTTAGTACACAGGTGTGTGTGTGTGTGTGTGTGTGTGTGTGTGTGTGTGTGACATCAATAATCAATTTTGTCGTTCTTCCCACAATTATGTTTAACTTACAAGTCTAGCTGGTGGCTATAGAACGCACTTTCGAGTGTTTAAGATTTCACAATGACAAGCTTTATCTCCTTTAACCAGGGGTGGTAACCTGTTAATTTTTACTATAATAGCAATGACAGATTCTTCAAATTCGTCTGAAACAGAAGCTTATTTTATTGATTGTGAAGTTTTATGTAATTATGTAAATAAAATAAAATAAATAAATAGATAGATAGATAGATAGATAGATAGATAAATAAATAAATAAATAAAAAAATTTGAATTTGAATTTTTATTTCTGAAAGCATAAACTAGTCATTTAATAGCTACTGCGCGTATCTGACAGAATTATAACTGCAGTGTGTGGTTGGATATGTATATGTAAAATACTGCCATGGAATGAAAATAATAACAAACATTGACGACTTGACACATTTTTGAAATCAAATTATTATTATTAATAATGTATATTTTGACCTAAATTATTCTATAGGGCAGAACTTTTCCTGATGTGTTATAAATTGGCACCTAACAGTCGGTAACAATTTTAAAACATATCCAAACATTATCCCCTATATAGCGGTTTATGTTAAGCCCTAGTTTGAGCCTGGATTTGACGAGGCTTTTTTCCGTTTGCGTACCTTTTTACACTAAAATGTCTATTATTTGTTTGCCAATTTTTACATACCAACATCGTGCGCTTAATATTTAAGTTGTATATTAAATGCTGAAAGCTTAAAAAGGGGGATTATCGTTATAAAGTACACTGGTACTATCATTACGATTTCTATTTTTTTAAATATGCACACGTAACAAAGCCGCTGAGATATAAAATGTGCATATCAACCTTTTCATTTACGATGTTTGCAAATAGGACCGAATGTTTGTTTTGTAAAGGAGCATTCAGAAAATTTTACAGAAATGTTCAATTAGCTATTCCAGACAATTTTATGCTTTTTCAGTCAAATTAAAATATGAGTGGCGAGTTCAAATGTGACTCACTCAATGTTGTTACACTTCCATCATGTTGTAGGTTTCAGCTATGTGTTTTTACTGAACAATGTTTGTTTCATGTTTATGATATGGTTTAATATGACATTAAATACTGGGTAATTTTTCAAGAAAGATTCCTTAAGATATGCTTGTCTCGGTCAAAGGCAATACATTGAATAATTTTCTTTATACTAGATTGAACTGTTTTGATCATGGAACTGACTTTTCATGTTGTTTTACATTGTAGTTACACGGAGTTGCAGGACAAAAAAATCAGCCGGTTGTTACTTCTTTAATGTGGCAGGAAAAGTTTCTCCAGAACAAATTCATTCTGCCGAACTTTGGATTTATAAATTATTCAATCGTAACGATCCCTATTCTCAGACCTACCTATTATCAGAACTTGGAAAAAGCGCCAATAAAAAGAGGACTCCGAAAAAAGACGTAAATCGAATTGAAACAACTCTGAAATACGGTTGGTTAAAAATTAACGTTAAAAAGACTGTTCTACATTGGTTAATGAAACCACATAGGAATTTTGGACTTACAATATTATGTAAATTTTGTCAGCGTAAAAACCACAAGACTATATTTAGCTCAAAAAGGGACTCGATGCCATTTCTAGTGATAAATACACGTGTACACTCCCAGCGTCACAAGCGTAGCATGCCAAGGCGCTGTACAGAACACACAAGAGAATGCTGCCTTGCATCGTTAGAAATCAATTTCAGCGAAATTGGATGGAATTGGGTGACTGCACCATCTTCTTTTAGAGCCAACTATTGCACCGGATCTTGTCATGGTATGAAATTAAAATTCAAATAGAATTATTTGATGTTAAACATGGGTAAATATTGTTATTAAAGGATAACCGGAAACCCTAGACGGAGAATGTCACGACTTTTATCATGGGACTAGTCCTAATTTCCTCCGACTCTAACACACTTTATGCCTAACGGCTGTCTGCAAAGCCGTCAGGCATATTTTATTAGGGTCAGAGCAAATTCGGACTAGCATTGGACATGACGCTATCTCCATGAGTATTATAACAACTGATATTTGACTGAATCTCAAACAGAACGTATGAGCCGTATCACTAGCATGAAGTGGAATATCACGCTTTACCAAGCATAAAATTTTATCAATGAAAATTTTTTACATCACTTAATCGAACCACTGACAACATTAATATTTAGTGATAGATCACAAATTACATCACTGTTTTGATTGCTCAAAATAATTCTTGTTAAATTTTACAAAGTGATATTACTTCAAATACATGTATATAAATTATTCAATATTTAAATATTACTAGATTAACTTTAATTTATGTTTCACAAAATCAAATTAGTGATGATTCTTAATTGAATTCTGGTGCCACAAACTTTAATAAATGTTAAAATCACGCTTGTAAAACTCCTATTGATATGTTTAACTGAGAATTGGTTTTTTTTCTTAGGAGTATACTTGAGATTATAAGCAATTTTTTTTTTATTTTTGCAGAACAATATGCGGCACATTATAACCACACTCAGGTTATCCAAGACTACAGATGGAGTCCGGCAGGACATGCCCGGATGTCAGAAGTGATACCTTGTTGTTCGCCGATATCGTTTAAATCACAGTCAATTTTGTACATTGATGCTCACGGTTCGATTCGATTGGCTAAAATACCTAATATTTCTGCCACAGCATGCGGTTGCATGTGACATAGCTATATATCCGATCAGGATATTTTTCAAAAGGAAAATTTAAAGAATATTTTCTTAATATTTAAAAAATGCAAGTTCAATGCAAATTAGTTATTACTATATCATTAATGAACATTCTTAAAATGTTTGAATAAAATAGGGCAAAAAATTTTTTACACGAAGATGAATGCAAAAAGAAATAAGGAAAAATAAACTCAATTTTATATATAAACATTCAGTAATGTTTGACCGTGTATTGCACGTTGTAGTCAGTGTTGACCTTTACGTGTCTGCACGTTGTAATCAGTCTATACCTTTACCTGTACTGCACGTTGTAGTCAGTGTTGACCTTTACGTGTCTGCACGTTGTAGTCAGTGTTGACCTTTACGTGTCTGCACGTTGTAATCAGTCTATACCTTTACCTGTACTGTACGTTGAAGTCAGTGTTGACCTTAACGTGTCTGCACGTTGTAATCAGTCTATACCTTTACCTGTACTGCACGTTGAAGTCAGTGTTGACCTTAATGTGTCTGCACGTTGTAATCAGTGTAGATCTTTACGTGTACTGCACGTTGTACTCACTGTTGACCATTAAAGTTTACGTGTACTGCACGTTGTACTCACTGTTGACCTTTAAAGTTTACGTGTACTGCACGTTGTACTCAATGTTGACCTTTAAAGTTTACGTGTACTGCACGTTGTACTCAATGTTGACCTTTAAAGTTTACGTGTACTACACGTTGTACTCAGTGTTGACCTTTAAAGTTTACGTGTACTGACCTTTAAAGTTTACGTGTACTGCATATTGTACTCAGTGTTGACTTTTACGTGTACTGCACGTTGTAATCAGTGTTGACCTTTAAGTGTACTGCACGTTGTAAGCAGTGTAGTTCTTTACGTGTATTGCACATTGTATTCAGTGTTGACCATTACGTGTACTGCACGTTGTTATCAGTGTAGATCTTTACGTGTACTGCACGTTGTAATCAGTGTTGACCTTTATGTGTACTGCACGTTGTAGTCAGTGTAGTTCTTTACGTGTATTGCACATTGTATTCAGTGTTGACCATTACGTGTACTGCACGTTGTTATCAGTGTTGACATTTACGTGTATTGCACGTTGTAATCAGTGTTGACCTTTATGTGTACTGCACGTTGTAGTCAGTGTAGTTCTTAACGTGTATTGCACATTGTATTCAGTGTTGACCATTACGTGTATCAGTGTTGACATTTACGTGTATTGCACGTTGTATTCAGTGTTGACCATTACGTGTACTGCACGTTGTTATCAGTGTAGATCTTTACGTGTACTGCACGTTGTAATCAGTGTAGATCTTTACGTGTACTGCACGTTGTAATCAGTGTAGATCTTTACGTGTACTGCACGTTGTAGTCAGTGTAGTTCTTTACATGTACTGCACGTTGTTATCAGTGTAAATCTTTACGTGTACTGCACATTATATTCATTGTAGACCTTAATGTGTACTGCGCATTGTGGTCAGTTAGACCTTTACATGTACTGCACATTGTAATCAGTGTTGACCTTCACGTGTATTGCACATTGTAATCAGTGTAGACCTGTACGTGTATTATGCGTTGTAATCAGTGTTGACGTTGTAGTCTGTGTTCACCTTTTTTTTACACCTTTTTATTTAGTGTTTGTTGGTAGGTATTCCTATTTGTTTACTTTAATTCACGTTGATTTCTTTAATAAATTTTTAATGTTAAAAAGGCGTTAGACTAGCATGCTTTTTACATTTGTGTATACATCATTAGCTGGAAAATAAGACCATAAGTACAATAGGTTAGATATGTATTACAGAAGTATCAAACTTACTCCGAGATATAAACATTTTTATAGTAAATCTGAGATTAAATGACATCCGTCATTTAATGAGATATGAATTGATCACATCCCCCCCAATCATTAGAGTTAAAAGGAAAAGAAAACAAGTAGAAAGATGTGGTATTACCAAGGTATTTTAAGAGTCTGAAATAAACTAAGTTAAGTTGTAGATAAACTAATATTTTTATTATTGTCGCATTTACATTAAATTGCTTGTTCATTCGCAGTCTGGTCTAGTCCGACAGTTAAAGCAGTAAGAGAGGTCAAACAAAGATTGTTTTTAGCTCATGGAATTTAAGATTAGTCGCGTATTATTTAAATAACATCAGCAATTTTCCAGCCACCCGTGACCACAAAATTTTATTTACAGATTTTAATATTTAATCTAATCACATTTTATGTCGTGCACGATTGATTCTAATCGGAGATGTAAATTTAACGTTTTATCAAGACTTTAAAAGTAATTTCAAGCTGATCATCAATACTGAAAAACAAAATCGTATGATGTCATTGGCCTGAATCGCAAATCCTAACGAAGTCATCTCAACCGGAAAAGTCTGGTTTTAGGGGTCTAAAACTTTCTAATTATAAACATGAATCAAGACCAAGGTTGATCAAATTTGCACACTCCTTTGGTGTTGATGTATTCCTCTTTTAATGAACTAAGGTCAGTCAAACCTGGTAGTGAAGTATACATGTAGTTTGGTTGATATACGGTAACTCATGGATCAGAAGATGTTATTTAAGTTTTTTCAAGTCTGATATTTGATTAGTTGATTAGCTCTACAATAGATTCCGAAAATATTTCATTTTTTAGTTGTAATTCAAAAGTTCTAGTTCTAGCTAGTTGAAGGTTAACTAGCTTTTCCAATTTTGAAAGCTTCATAAATGTATGCTATATAATTAAGCTCCAGGCTTCTATGGTCTTAAATTCATCAGACCACCATGTTAAACTGTTTTATTTAAGTCTTATGTCAATTGAATGAAGGTCATATTTTTAATATCTTTGGTTCTTGACTTTTTGTTTGAAATTACAATATTTACAGTCACTGTAACCTTGCAAACCATGGAAGAACTTACTGCACTTATGTAATACATGAACTTAGAAGCTTCTAAGCTTTTTAATTCATGATTAGTGGTTATTGTAGCTGGTAAATGAAGAACAAAAGACATCAAACTTCATATTTGTGTCTCCACGCACTAATGCTATATAAAGAATCAAACCAAAGTCATTTTACTTTGCAGCATTTTAAACACTGCAGGATATTTATTCTGATGAGACATTAAGATATGCAAACATGGGCAGGAATATAAACAAAAAATAATTACAATGTACAAAGAGTACTGTGTTTAAGCTTTAATAGAATAGACATTATCACCTTTAACAAGCTTTTAAAGCTGTGTTAAAATTTCAAAACATAACCATAATTATTGCACTTTTCATGTTAAGAATTTATAAATAAATAAATAAAAGATGTATTTTTACATGAATTTTCACACACACACACACACACACACACACACACACACACACACACTTTTTCTCAAATAGCATGGATATTCTAGAATTCATGAATTTGTCCAAAAGGATTAACTCAAAATCAAAGTCCCTGGCACTTTTGGTTAAGAAAGTTGACTGTAATGAGTAACGTAATGCCACATTAAATTATATCCTAAGATACATGTATACAGTGTACATTGTACAATGCTTTGAAAGACTAGATATAACATATATAAACAAAGTCATAATAAGACACCCTCTAAATAAAAAAGTCATTTTAGGCCTGAATCCTGATAATACCTCAATCCAGACATTAGTAACACACACACACACACACACACACACACACACACACACACACACACACACACTTAGCCATTTATACACACATATTTTCTTTGCAAATCTAGAATTGATCCCTTCACCACAAAAAAGTTCATAATATATATACTGTATCTGTTTTACAATAATTAGCTCATGAGTTCCCCAAGTTGGCATTAAAAGCAATTGTGCCAGTTCCTTGAAAAGAAAGGAGGCAACTGTACGAAGTTTTACTCCTTGAAAAGAAAGGAGGCAACTGTACGAAGTTTTACTCTATCTGTTTTACAATAATTAGCTCATGAATTCCCCTAGTTGGCATAACAGACAATTGTCCCAGTTTTTTATGAGCAAGGTGGCAAATTCACAAGATTTTATTTTATCTGTTTAACAATAATTAGCTCATGAATTTCCCTTTTTGGCTTTGCAGATAGGTTTTGTTTTGGTTTCTTTGTTTATCACATTAAATAACAACAGCTCCTGCCTCTGCCCTGCTGGTCGCCATGGAAGAAACTTCTATCCATGAACCAGTGGATGGGTCATAACATTCTACAGAATTTAACGTAACTGGGGCAGAACTAGTATATAACTCTATCCAGTGACGTCCACCAATTACGAATATAAGTCCATTTACTGTAACCACACTTGGAGCTGACCGTTTAATGGACATAGGCGGCAACTCTATCCATTCATCCTAAAGAAAGAAGAGCAAAGATGAAAACATTTTTTAAGATTAATTTTTGGCATTTTTCAGGATAAATGTAGACCAATCCCTATATAAGATTACAATTTGCACTTAAAATGAATTGTCAATTTAAAATAAAGCTGATTTCATACTGTCTTCACAATTGGCAGACAAAGCTGTATTCATAGTGTAAGTTGTCAATTTGTCATCAATATAAACACCCTGCAAAATTTTGGTGATAAATGTAAGACAAAGAAATAATTTGTTAAGCCATCAGTTGTAATTATTACTGACATTAAGTATAGCCTTTAATTTTTTACAATACAGCACTTGTTCAACATGTTAAATTCTCATAGCAGTAATAATGCTTTTCTAAATAAATTTGGTTGTAATGAAGTATGCACAAAGTGATATTTTAATGCCTTGGCTCAATCGAGTTAAGAAATTTGAACTTCCAAGTGAAATTAATAAAATTTTCAATGAAATTTCTCCTAAATATGTTGTCACAAACACAGACACCAAGTACATGTTAAATGACTATCTAATGTTTAACACTGCCAGGATAAATTCACTTACAAGATTATTTTACTAATATAAAGGGGGTCAGTAATGAAATGGTTTTAGAAAAAAGAGTTCTCATGCCGAGTAAAAGTCCAATAACTTTCTACAAGTGAAATATAAAAAAAAAAAAAAAATTCACACAATGCTTTGTTCCAAGTGGGATTTTATAGAATGCAGTTAATGGTACTTTGTAACCATGGCTTTAAACCACTCATTTACTGAGTTTACCATCCAAAACATGTTTAGAGTAAGCAAGCTGATATAGTTGTATAATGTATATAGTACTAACCTTCTCTGGACAATATCTCTCTATGCAACTGAGATCACCATTTACTTCATTGAATCCCCCAACAGCATAAATATATCCATTACACGATGTAGCTCCAACATAAGATCTTTTGTTGTGCATGTCGGCCAATCTCTGCCATTCTTTTGTAACTGGATTAAAACTCTCCACTACTGACATTTCAGAACCAGACTCATCATCTGTGTTCATGCCACCAACTATGTAAATCAATCCTAAAATCAATATTAAATCTTTTAAACTTTTAAAGTGGAATAATGGAATTTTACAAACTAGTCAAGTTTTTTTTTCACTAGTGTGTATATTAAGGTGGTCATTTCTGGGATAGTGAAGGAAACCAGAGTGCCCAGATAAAACCAATGACAAGCAAACTGACAAACATTCTCAAACTAGATTAGGAAACCAGAGTGCCCAGATAAAACCAATGGCAAGCAAACTGACAAACATTCTCAAACTAGATTATGTCCAGAGTGAGATTTGAATCTTGAAGGTCAAAGACACTGTTCTTAAGTGAGCACTACAAACAACTTGGCTAGCAAGACCCTTTTTAAGATCGCTAGACATAAAATGCTATGTTTTTACACATCAAATCGAAAAAGGTTACATATCTTTTTTCTTTCAACTGGATGAATTCACACTGACAAAAATCAAGTGCCATAATATCCAACATAAAACAAAGTTGTGTATGAGCTGATAGTCTTAATTTGCAAAAATATCATTGTCATATATATAAACATTAAAAAATGGTGTAAACCAACTATTTTAGTGCAAATTAACTGACTTCAATAAAGTTGTACATCAAAAATTTATAATGGCATGTATTATTGATCTAAAAAAGTTATTTCTCAACATTTTGTCACGCTTATATTTTCATGCAACCTCATTTCTTATTGACTCTATAAAGTATTACCTTCATGTTCTGTGACACCAGCAGCAAATCTGGGTGTCTTCATTTTATCAATTATTCTCCAAGTTTCTGAGGCAGGGTCAAACTCTTCAATGGTGTCTCCGAGCTCCATGCCAACCCATCCACCAACAGCATACAAACAATCATTTGTAACACAAACACCTAATCCACAACGTGGCATGTTCATGGGTGGTCCCATATTCCATTTTTTGGTCAATGTGTCATATATTTCTACTGTATCATATATGAGGGAGTCATGTTCACCACCAAGAACGTAAACCTGTCCATTTAAGAAGGCTACGCCATGACTACTTCTTGGATACAGAATCCCATTTAAGCTTTTCCAGTGCTGATTATAAGTGTCAAATATCTCAACTGATGTTAAAGAACGAGAATCACTCCATCTTCCATCTTTTGAGCGTTCAAAACCACCCACAACAAATATATTTTTCCGAGCTGATTTTCTAGGTTGTAGCAAGTATGGTTTCATTTTGTTCAATCTTTGTTCTAAACATTTTTTTCTGTCTAACCGAAAATCTTGAAGATATTTCTGTATGGCCACTTTACAACTGATATCTTTACAATCATTTAAATATTTGTCTATTTTCTGACTTGATATAATTGGAAATCTAATGGGCGTCATCACATCAAAAATATATTTTCTACGATCCAACGGATCATGAAGGATCCAATCTATAGCCAATACAAAAACCTGGTATTCATCATCAATACTTATATGTTCACTGTATAAAAAACTAATCAGTGTTTCCTTTGGCATTTCATAAAACTCTTCTTCTTTAACAACTTCCAAAAAATTACTATTTATAAATTTTTCTGCACTTCCTTTAAGGTCATAACAGCAGTGAGCATCAGCAAATAAGTATATTCCTGAAACAAATCGATAAACACAAAATTAACTAACATGCAATTAGTAATTATTACTATTCATGTAAATTTCTTTAATAATAATTGCATCAATACTATCTTGGCATATTTTGTATGTTGAAATCAATGGGAGCGTGTATTATGCCATCGCATATAACATGGTATATTACAAGCACGTAAGTAAGGATGCGGAGCTTCCTATTCTCACATGATGAAATATGGGTGGAGTCAAAACCATATATGGGACACATTATTCACCATCGTTACTGCGTTTGAATTATAAGTATATTCGAGCGTTCAAGGAATGAAAGTAGTTTGTAATTTGTTTACAAAATTTCAATTTAAACAAAGACATTCATAGTAATAATAATAATAACATTGTTTTTTCTATGTTATATGCCAAAATATTTCCCAAGGTTAGATGGCATAATGCACTCCCCTTTTGGGTTGTGCATTATGCCATCTAACCTTGGGAAATATTTTGGCATATAACATGGAAGACACAATGTTATTATATAAATAGCAAATTAGAATATGATTTCTCGGTTCAGATGATTGTTGAAATTTTGAATTAGGGTTGCATTATGAGACCATTCTTTGTGGCAAATACATTTATAACACGCCAAGTTTTATGGTATATATTTCCTTTTACCCTGACTTAATCTATTTTAAGTTAAAGTCCTAGGTTTAAATTTCACAGTTCATCTTATCCTGGAGTCAGCTAAACATGCATTTATGGGATTTCATAAACTTTTTTTTAATGCAATGAATATTGCATATAACCTCCCCATTTCCCAACAATCTTGTATGTTTACAGGAAATAACATATACATGTAAATATTAAATAAGTATATCTACAATACAATATCAAGCCCTTGTCATTTACAGACTCCCAGCTTTCAGCAAATTGTAGTCATTACTGTGTTTATTTTTGTATGATTCTTTAAAGTGGAGTAGTTAAGTGAAAACAGAGATGCCACCATGGTTATATATTTATTTACCAATGCCACCATGGTTATATATTTATTTACCAATGCAGTTTTGATAGTGTAGCTGCTGTTTGAGGAATGTAGAACAAAGTCTAACCACATCTCTCATATCAAACATGTCTGCCGCTGACAATAAATCTTGACAATTTTCTTCTGTAATATATATCTCTCCTGAAACATTAAAATATATAAATCCATGCTAAAGTATTTACATAGAATTTGTTCTTAATACGTTTATGCTAAAGTGTTTGTTCTTAATATATTAATCTTGAACATAATTTTCTCTTTTATAATACTGAGAATACTCAATATCAGAATCTGTAAAAACTGGGTGATAAAAAAAAATATGTCTGGTAAACCTGTTTCAAATGTGAAAATGGCAACAAATATATATACATTGTATATCTAAATCTGCCCATAACTAAATAAATAATCACAATTTATCTGTTTGTTTTATTTAAAGTAATGGCAGCCATCTTGGATCAAAACAGCCACAATTATTAATCTGCATCAACTGAGGAAATCCTTCACTAATTTGATTCTATATTGCCTTTAAAATTTGCAAGAACTTGCTTAAAATGACACCTATTTTGTATAACCTATGAAAATTTTGATAACAAAAATGTTGTTGGATAAAAACACCATAAACAAAATAGATAAATTAAATGACTATAAATCTGCTTTCTATGTAGCAAATTTGAAATAAATTATTTTATAAATTGACCATAAAATTTGGCTTTTTATTTGTTTGGTATTTTTATTGACAGAAACTTTTTGGATATCAAGCAATCATCTTAGATTTCAGATGACCATGCTTGACATAATTTTTTATCTATATCATCCAAGGACCTTCTTCACCAAATATGGATTAATTTGAAAAGTGCATGCCTCACCATGACATAAGCCAAGTTGGTTATAGCCAGTAATACTTTAACTGTTATCACCCCTCCCAAGATGTAGTGAAATTTCCCAATTCATCATGATCAATATAGATGTGATATTTACCTGTATATAAGAAATCAAGCAGACATTTAAATATATTTGGTGATATGTCCTGCAAAACTACAGTATTATCCTCTATCATACCACTAGTAAACATAGCCTTGAAATATGAGCATCCTGCAGCAAGCACAAGATGATGAGCATGAAATGTTGTATCCTGTACCTGTATAATTACATCACAAAACCGATTATCCTGCCATAAACTGTGGATATTTCTTAGGAATGTTGAGCAGTAATCTGGAGATTGGTACCTGCAAAAATTAAAAAAAAAAAAATTACCCTCTAGTGAACTCTGAATTCTTGTTTAAAATAAAGAAATAAAAGAAAAATATTTTTTCTATAAAGTCCTTTTTTAGACAATTTGTAAAATCTATTTACCAATGCTGTTATACTGTTGATATAATAGAAATATTCTAAATAAAATGGTAAGTGTATAGGTTATGGTAATTTACCAAATGACAATTTGTGAAAATTTTATATATAAAATGCCTTTTCTCTCGTCTGTGTGTGTGTGTGTGTGTGTGTGTATGTGTGTTAATTCATACTTTGAAGGTTTATGATCTCTGTCTGTTTTCTCCATACTATCAAGACTGCATTATACCAAAGTAGCAAACCACCATCTATACTCCTGAACCTTTCTTCATTTTCCTGAACTGTACTGTATATCTCTAATGTACAGTAGTACTTATCTAAAATAAAAAAACACACAATTTTATGATTTATTAAATAAATTCCAATGGACAGCTGCATGCAGACAAAATGTAAAGCTATGCAAACTTAAACAAGTCATCAGAAAACATCTTAGCTCACTGGACCTCGAAATTGATAATAAAGTCTCGAAATTAAAACAGGGACAAGTCATGCAAGTGGATGTAGCAAACTTAGACTTTTCAAATGCATGGGACACAGTTTCTCACAAAAACTTAAGCACAAGTTGCATTATTATGGCATAAGCGGACTAATTGAAACATGCTAGTCCTGTTTTTTACCAACAGACATATGAGTGTGTGCATGGTCCTTGATGGTACTGAAAGAATCTAAAAGTGTCAGTGTTAAATCAGAAGTATCAAAAGGAACAATGCAAGGACAACTTGGACTTAAAAACAGACATAGAAAGACTAAAGCAAATACAAAGAAGATCAACTTGATTATAAATAGAAATTATAATAATGTTATGAATAGCAACCAATTAAAATATGCTTCAAGACACAATAATAAGCATAAATACATATAAGGATATATATCCTCTGACAACAATTGTTGAGTAATACCAGTTTTTGGTTCCATGATTTATCCAATTACAATAGGCTATAGAGTTGAAAAAATCTTTTATGAATACTCATAGGCTTTTGTACAGTGAGATAAAAAAGACTGGTATCAGTGTATGGTAGTGCACAGAGTGCCTTCAGTATTTAGATTTATTGATGAACATGATAAATGGTTACTTATTAATACATTTATAATAAATGAACACTCAGCAAAATGTGATTGCAAGACCCATGTACTGTTTGTGATTTTTTTGTATATCTTAACCGTTAAAACGATCATTTATAAACTAAGATGTTAATTTTAACGCTTCTCTTTTATCAATGTTGAAAATTAATATTGAATTCTTCTTCCTGAATTTAAATAATTAAAAGAAGGGAGAAAGTTCTTAATAAAAGAGAAGATTCTAATAGTCAACTCACCTTGCACCTTGTAAATTAATTTTAGTCAATGTCAATTGTACGCTTCTATTGATGAAGTCTTGAAACTCAAACACTTTAAAGATTAAGACGAGCACCTGTCATGGCTTCCGTCGTCTGCAACAGATGTTGGTCACTGTCAAATTTACTAAGAAATAATATAACACCGGTTAATTTTAGAAGAATTCAGACTGATTCTTCGGAGGCATGGGATGTCATTAGTTTAAATGAAGTTCAAAGGTTCATCAAAAATTGCATGACAAGTGTTGGTACTTCAAGCAAACATGCAGAAAGTCTTGCTGATAACTTAGTTGCTGCAGATTACAGGGGACACTACAGCCATGGCCTCAATAGATTAGGTGCGCTCTCGCTCTCTCTCTCTCTCTCTCTCTCTCTCTCTCTCTCTCTCTCTCTCTCTCTCTCTCTCTCTCTCTCAGTATGTTGTATATAACAAAAACATGATGTAACACTGCAACATGCTACGTTCAGTAATTTTAGTTCTTAGAAAATAATAATAATTAAATACAGCATTCAGGGTTTGGTATCAATCCATGCGTTTGGACAATTTTGAATAAAATTTGAAGAAATTTTTTGAATTTCTCTTTTTATTAGAAAAAAAATCTAACTTTAGAAAGGGTATCCAGATTATCAAAAGTTTGGTGGAAATTAATTTTTTTAAGTAAAGATAGTTTTGAGTGTGTTATAGTTTAGGCATGAAAAAAGAAATGTATTTTGTCTTCTTTAGCATTTTCATCACAATAGGATCAAATTTTATTTTGGCCGACATTATTCACACGTACGGTAGAATAACGCATGTTGTTGGCTGGCATTATTCACACGTACGCATGCGCAGTACGATAACTTATATCAGCCGTATACGGACAAGGTGTATGTTCAATGAAATATATCGGACTATTTTAATACGCTTATTATTATAGAGAACACTTAGCCATGAAGTGTTATTATATGCAATAATTATATAAATTATATAATAATTATTGATATATATATTTATTTATTTAAATATTTATCATATTGCTAATGAATATTTTTGTAATATTTGTATAATATTGCGTTTAATAACTTGTTTAATATTATAGAGAACACTTAGCCATGAAGAGTTATTATATGCAATATTATATAAATATTTATAAATTATATAATAATTACCGATATATTTATTTATTTAAAACATCATATTGCTAATGAATATTTTTTGTAATATTTGTATAATATTTCATATAATAACTTGTCATGTTTCCAGATCCCACAACGAGGACGTGGTTCTCACGGGATCCATTTATTTGATTAGTTATCCATCCCGATGATTTTGATTTAATAAAAATTTTAGTGTTTATTTTGGATTTTTTTATTGTGTTTTGTTTAAAATGGATAACCAATATATGAAAAAAAAAATTATGGACAATCAATATATCTGAAGTTGCACATAGAATGTGGATCTCACGAATAAAGCCGCAACTGCTCAACTCTGATAATTAATTGTGCCGGCCTTACAAATTTATTTATGAAATAATTATTTCAAAAATCCCTTAACTACTATTTACAGAGTACTTTTAATAACTAATTCAATTGTTTTTCCTTATTGCAAAAATCGCTGCAAAAATAATTTGAATCAGACTTTTCCAAAAGACTTAATTGGTCCAGAGTCTACGCAAGATACATGGAACCATTCACCGCAATTAGTACATTCAACCATCTCGTCAGTTTTCTAGTCATACATATTCCTGCAACGGCAATATATTTCTATCTTTTGCCGACCATGTTTTGTTATGTTACGTCTATTTGGCTTTATGAAATGTGGAAATAGGGTAAATTCAGATTGTTCTAAGCATTTTACCAAATGTGCTCTCATTTCTTGTTGATAAAAGAAGAAAGTTGCCGGATCTTTTTCTAAACAGATAACAAGACTGATTGCAATTAACCGCAATCTAAACTACCAGATTGTTGTTGTACCAGTTTATGGTTTATTTCAATATGTTTGTTTTCACTTTTCAAAATTGCAGATTTGTTTTATCGTTTCAATAGAAGCTGGTTTGTTGAGACTGTCATATAGATTTATATGACCGTCTTCACAATCGATCGTTGAAACTACAATCCAATGTCCTAAACTATTGGGACCTTCAAATAAAATTTGACTCATAGGAACAGAAACGGGTGTGAATAAGTTTATATTTTGCGAATGCAAAGTTGTCTTGAAACCCTGAATTTTGAATTGAGATTTAAGCAGAGATTGTGTCGCCGTCAAAACCTCGTCTGTTAGCATTCTGCGTCAATTTCATTTTTGTGTTCATTTTCATGTTCAAAGGTAATTAATTACGTTGACACAAACGCTCAATTAATTACTCAGCATCCTGTGTTCAAGGCGTTAATTACATTATTTCATTAGCGGACTCCTGTGATCACGTCCTTATCACAATAGTAATCAAATCGAACGATTGCGTTAACTAGTTGAATACGATTCATGAACACTATTACATTAATAACTTTATTTGCATAAAGTATACAAATACATAAAGTATACTGTTCATAAATTAATAACTTAATTTTTTATCCGTACACACGTCTTGATTTGATTATGTCTTTAAATTTTAATTTTACTTAATAATAAATTATTTTTCTTAATAATTTGTAATAATTTATTTTTAATTTTAACTAGTGTATTTCAATTATTTTTTTTAATTCTATATATAACATTTTTAATATAATTAGTATTGTCGTTATCAAATTCACATTTAATAATCAATTTATTTGTTTTTATTATATTTTAATGATATATTTTTAATCTTACCTAGTAAATTACACATAATTATTTTATTTTATTCTTATACGTGATTTTTTTTATTATACATGATTATTTTATTATTATACATAATAATTTTTAAATTCTATACATATTGTCGTTATCAAATTTTTTATTTAATAATAACTTTTTATTTAATAATTATTTTATCTTAGTATATAAGACATAATTATATTATTATTATACATGATTTTTTTTATTTTTTTTTTTTATTATACATGATTATTTTATTATTATAAATAATAATTTTTTAATTCTATACATATTGTCGTTATCAAACTTTTTATTTTATAATAATTTTATCTTAAATGGTTTTTTTAGTTAGATAATTTATTTCATGTATTCTTATATTACTCATCGTATCGTATTAAATCATTGGACCATAGGTCCGATATACTTCATTGAACATACACCTTGTCCGTATACGGCTGATATAAGTTATCGTACTGCGCATGCGTACGTGTAAATAATGCCAGCCAACAACATGCGTTATTCTACCGTACGTGTGAATAATCACTCCGTTTTATTTTAGTTATCAGTATTATTTGTCTCCCCATTGCAAATAGCATGTTATGAGCACTTTTCTGAATTTAGGAAGTTATTCTTTATTAGAATAGTGACTGATAATATCTATGATGGACAAGTTGTAGATATATAAAGTGTGTTACGGTATGTATATATTTTTATGTGTTTTATATTGTTGATAGAAGTTCTTGTCTTGTTACATCTAAAATTCTTTGTTTAATGTTAATGATTGCTTAATAAGTCCTGGTTTGTTGAAGAGTTATGATAAACCTAAATGATCTAGTATGTCTCAAGTTTTTAATGCCCAATGATTTGTTTGATATGTTGTATGGTTATATTTTAATATGCTTCAACTCTAATAGTTCATAAAACCAAGTGTATGATTAAATTTAAAGTTACTGCCAGGTTCTTATTTCTTTTATTATTATTATTATTATTATTTTCAATTACAGATATGTATGTTCATGATGTGAAAACAAATATAACAGCCATCAACAAGGAACCCATTACTGTGAAAGAGACTTCAGCAACAGCTCTTGTTGATGGCAACAATGTACTTGGACCTGTTGTTGGAAATTACTCCATCGACCTTGCTATACAGAAAGCTAGAACTGCAGGAATCGGTTTTGTTGTTGCCAAAGGTAAAAAAAAAATTTATAAAAATTACATCTGTATGCTTTATCCTCAGTAGACAACAACATTACAGAACTTGAATACCTTTAGGCATAACACAGGCATTTTATTTGTATAGGTTAATTTACCTAATGATATTACGTTTCTGGTTTTGGTTTACCCAGTGCTCAGTTAGGACAGGTTGTACATAAGATGTATAATACAGTTGAATCTCTTCAACTTTACCTACATCTTGTAACATTTGATATATATGTGATCATGTGACGTCTTTGACTGCTGACTTGCACTTTAAAAGAAAAAATATATAATATTTTTTTCATTAATCAGCTCTTTCAGTTTCTTTATACTGTTTGATTTATGTTTAAATTCATTATAACACAATTTACAGTTGAGACAGAACAGACTTATGTATTATTGGACAGGATCTTTTCTGAATTCCTTGATTTTGGAGTCTGAGATTTATGATGTTAATCTGTGACATTGTGGACCAGTGTGTTAGCACATTAAAACTCAGCTGTAATGTGCACACATACACATTCTGCAAGTCATATGTATGTCAGTGGCCATCTATTTCTAATAAATCTATATCTCTGTATCTGGAAGGTTATTTTACAAAACTTTTATTTTGTTTCTGTATACTACATAGGTACCTGTTGTTAAGTTTAGATTACATTACTATTTCAGGTTCTAATCATTTTGGTATTGCTGGATGGTATGCTTTAAGAGCTTGTCAGCAAGGATTACTGGTAAGAATGTTGAAGTACTGTAAAACCTTGTTATAATATCAATATATTTGAGACATTTTTCTGGTTGGATTAAGGTCACAGACTTTTTTGTCAAGTCATTAGATTTAGCCCCAGCCAGACTGATTGTTATGTACCTGCACTTCAGCAATGCAATTAGTTTCACATTGTTCCAGTCCATATGCTTGGGGGCTAACACTGTAATTGTCTGACATCCAATCCAGGGTGGGACAGTGAAAGTAATAGTGCTATAACAGCATTTCTAAATTTCAATATTAGTTTTACATGTATTTACGTTTCATGATGTTGCTTATTCCATATATTTACAGTCAAACAAATGACGTAACACGTGTATGGGATTATTTAATGTGATGTTATCCATGGCATTCATAACTCATATCTATCAAATTGTTTCTAACAAAGTTTTATAAACCAAAATTACTGCAGATATAAATATAATGCAAATATATATATTTTTGTAGGGAATGTCATTTACTAATACATCACCTCTTCAGGTACCCACCAGAGCTAAAACAGTAAGTAAACAAAGAACAACGAAACTTCCAGTGTTTGATTTACAACTAAATTTATTGAATCCATTCATAACATTACACTGTTTTATGCCCCCTTTGCTTATGTTTAACAAACAAACAAAATTAAATAAGGACCACCAACCTACAAAGTCCATATTCTTATGCCCCATGTTGGGCTTTATATTATATACAGGGTCTATTGTAAATGAAAAATTTGTAAAATCAGATTTACAAGATTGATAAGATGAGCAGAAGTTAGCACTGAATAATTTTGAGAGACCAGATTTTATTTTTGACCAATGAAGCAAAACAACTTTCTAGATTAGACACTGAGTCTTAACTTAAAGGATATTGAACTTTTATTTTAACTTCAAGTAACCTTTTAGTTTGAGTTATGTAGAAAAAGACTAAATAATTTCAAGTATTTCTATGTTTGAATTAGTATAGCAGTTGCACTGTATAAGGTCTGTTCTATTGTGTTTAGGTATGCCTCTGCTTTGGCAAACAAACTGTTCATAAGAAACTTTATGCAAGCACACATGCGAATGCAGTCACTACTGTAAGATTGTTCCCCTTAAATTTAAGATGCTGTCTCAAGGATTAAGTTAAAAAGAGATGCTTGATAAATTTTGAAACCAACACTCATTCTGTTTATATATTAAATCTTTCTGAATGGGATGTGAAAAATAAAATAGAAATTTGTGTATACATGCCAAAAATGAGTTATTATCTTTTTTTGGCACATGTACATTCCTTTGTCAGAATCTGAAGTAGGTAACTAACTGATAAAGCATCTGGATGATTAAAATGTGCTGGATACAATGTTATTATTCACTTACTTTGTTCAAGAGTAATATCTTTGACAAATAGTTCTAACTAATTGGAAAGTGCAAGTGTTGTTAAACATGCCTCTATGCTGTTCCTAAACAGAAGTAGGATTTTCAAAAACAAAATTACTAATGGTTGCCAACAGCGCCAACTTCAATGACAGATCTTTGTTCTAAATCTTCAGAACTAGCCAAAACATAAATTTCTTAAAATTTATATTTCACTCTTAACTTAATTTTAGATCTAACATTTCAAAATTACATATATTTATGTAGCTCTTAGTCAATAGCTTCAAATATTGTGTAAAATTAAACTTAATTATTATAAACATGAATACATTGCACAACAAATATCCTCACCCATTTCAGAGAATGCATGGTGATATTGTAAGGTCTCCACATGTATTTTGTTTATCTGTCCTTCTGACTGTTGTAAGGTCTCCACATGTATTTTGTTTATCTGTCCTTCTGACTATTGTAAGGTCTCCACATGTATTTTGTTTATCTGTCCTTCTGACTGTTGTAAGGTCTCCACATGTATTTTGTTTATCTGTCCTTCTGACTATTGTAAGGTCTCCACATGTATTTGGTTAATCTGTCCTCCTGACTATTGTAAGGTCTCCACATGTATTTTGTTTATCTGTCCTTCTGACTGTTGTAAGGTCTCCACATGTATTTTGTTTATCTGTCCTTCTGACTGTTGTAAGGTCTCCACATGTATTTTGTTTATCTGTCCTTCTGACTATTGTAAGGTCTCCACATGTATTTGGTTAATCTGTCCTTCTGACTATTGTAAGGTCTCCACATGTATTTTGTTTATCTGTCCTTCTGACTATTGTAAGGTCTCCACATGTATTTTGTTTATCTGTCCTTCTGACTATTGTAAGGTCTCCACATGTATTTTGTTTATCTGTCCTTCTGACTGTTGTAAGGTCTCCACATGTATTTTGTTTATCTGTCCTTCTGACTGTTGTAAGGTCTCCACATGTATTTTGTTTATCTGTCCTTCTGACTATTGTAAGGTCTCCGCATGTATTTTGTTTATCTGTCCTTCTGACTGTTGTAAGGTCTCCACATGTATTTTGTTTATCTGTCCTTCTGACTATTGTAAGGTCTCCACATGTATTTTGTTTATCTGTCCTTCTGACTATTGTAAGGTCTCCACATGTATTTTGTTTATCTGTCCTTCTGACTAATGTAAGGTCTCCACATGTATTTTGTTTATCTGTCCTTCTGACTGTTGTAAGGTCTCCACATGTATTTTGTTAATCTGTCCTTCTGACTGTTGTAAGGTCTCCACATGTATTTTGTTTATCTGTCCTTCTGACTGTTGTAAGGTCTCCACATGTATTTTGTTTATCTGTCCTTCTGACTATTGTAAGGTCTCCACATGTATTTTGTTTATCTGTCCTTCTGACTGTTGTAAGGTCTCCACATGTATTTTGTTTATCTGTCCTTCTGACTATTGTAAGGTCTCCACATGTATTTGGTTAATCTGTCCTTCTGACTATTGTAAGGTCTCCACATGTATTTTGTTTATCTGTCCTTCTGACTATTGTAAGGTCTCCACATGTATTTGGTTAATCTGTCCTTCTGACTAGTTGTAAGGTCTCCACATGTATTTTGTTTATCTGTCCTTCTGACTGTTGTAAGGTCTCCACATGTATTTTGTTTATCTGTCCTTCTGACTATTGTAAGGTCTCCACATGTATTTTGTTTATCTGTCCTTCTGACTATTGTAAGGTCTCCACATGTATTTTGTTTATCTGTCCTTCTGACTATTGTAAGGTCTCCACATGTATTTGGTTAATCTGTCCTTCTGACTATTGTAAGGTCTCCACATGTATTTTGTTTATCTGTCCTTCTGACTATTGTAAGGTCTCCACATGTATTTTGTTTATCTGTCCTTCTGACTATTGTAAGGTCTCCACATGTAATTTGTTTATCTGTCCTTCTGACTGTTGTAAGGTCTCCACATGTATTTTGTTTATCTGTCCTTCTGACTGTTGTAAGGTCTCCACATGTATTTTGTTTATCTGTCCTTCTGACTATTGTAATGTCTCCACATGTATTTGGTTAATCTGTCCTTCTGACTATTGTAAGGTCTCCACATGTATTTTGTTTATCTGTCCTTCTGACTATTGTAAGGTCTCCACATGTATTTTGTTTATCTGTCCTTCTGACTGTTGTAAGGTCTCCACATGTATTTTGTTTATCTGTCCTTCTGACTGTTGTAAGGTCTCCACATGTATTTTGTTTATCTGTCCTTCTGACTATTGTAAGGTCTCCACATGTATTTGGTTAATCTGTCCGTCTGACTATTGTAAGGTCTCCACATGTATTTTGTTTATCTGTCCTTCTGACTATTGTAAGGTCTCCACATGTATTTTGTTTATCTGTCCTTCTGACTATTGTAAGGTCTCCACATGTATTTTGTTTATCTGTCCTTCTGACTGTTGTAAGGTCTCCACATGTATTTTGTTTATCTGTCCTTCTGACTATTGTAAGGTCTCCACATGTATTTGGTTAATCTGTCCTTCTGACTATTGTAAGGTCTCCACATGTATTTTGTTAATCTGTCCTTCTGACTGTTGTAAGGTCTCCACATGTATTTTGTTTATCTGTCCTTCTGACTATTGTAAGGTCTCCACATGTATTTTGTTTATCTGTCCTTCTGACTATTGTAAGGTCTCCACATGTATTTTGTTTATCTGTCCTTCTGACTGTTGTAAGGTCTCCACATGTATTTTGTTTATCTGTCCTTCTGACTATTGTAAGGTCTCCACATGTATTTTGTTTATCTGTCCTTCTGACTATTGTAAAGTCTCCACATGTATTTGGTTAATCTGTCCTTCTGACTGTTGTAAGGTCTCCACATGTATTTGGTTAATCTGTCCTGACTATTATAAGGTCTCTACATGTATTTGGTTAATCTGTCCTGACTATTATAAGGTCTCTACATGTATTTGGTTAATCTGTCCTTCTGACTGTTGTAAGGTCTCCACATGTATTTTGTTTATCTGTCCTTCTGACTATTGTAAGGTCTCCACATGTATTTGGTTAATCTGTCCTTCTGACTATTGTAAGGTCTCCACATGTATTTTGTTTATCTGTCCTTCTGACTATTGTAAGGTCTCCACATGTATTTTGTTTATCTGTCCTTCTGACTGTTGTAAGGTCTCCACATGTATTTGGTTAATCTGTCCTTCTGACTGTTGTAAGGTCTCCACATGTATTTGGTTAATCTGTCCTGACTATTATAAGGTCTCTACATGTATTTGGTTAATCTGTCCTGACTATTGTAAGGTCTCCACATGTATTTGGTTAATCTGTCCTGACTATTGTAAGGTCTCCACATGTATTTGGTTAATCTGTCCTTCTGACTGTTGTAAGGTCTCCACATGTATTTGGTTAATCTGTCCTGACTATTATAAGGTCTCTACATGTATTTTGTTTATCTGTCCTTCTGACTATTGTAAGGTCTCCACATGTATTTGGTTAATCTGTCCTTCTGACTATTGTAAGGTCTCCACATGTATTTGATTAATCTGTCCTGACTATTGTAAGGTCTCTACATGTATTTGGTTAATCTGTCCTTCTGATTGTTGTAAGGTCTCCACATGTATTTGGTTAATCTGTCCTTCTGACTGTTGTAAGGTCTCCACATGTATTTGGTTAATCTGTCCTTCTGACTATTGTAAGGTCTCCACATGTATTTGGTTAATCTGTCCTGACTATTGTAAGGTCTCTACATGTATTTGGTTAATCTGTCCTTCTGATTGTTGTAAGGTCTCCACATATATTTGGTTAATCTGTCCTTCTGACTGTTGTAAGGTCTCCACATGTATTTGGTTAATCTGTCCTTCTGACTGTTGTAAGGTCTCCACATGTATTTGGTTAATCTGTCCTGACTATTATAAGGTCTCTACATGTATTTGGTTAATCTGTCCTGACTATTATAAGGTCTCCACATGTATTTGGTTAATCTGTCCTTCTGACTGTTGTAAGGTCTCCACATGTATTTGGTTAATCTGTCCTTCTGACTATTGTAAGGTCTCCACATGTATTTGGTTAATCTGTCCTTCTGACTGTTGTAAGGTCTCCACATGTATTTGGTTAATCTGTCCTTCTGACTATTGTAAGGTCTCCACATGTATTTTGTTTATCTGTCCTTCTGACTATTGTAAGGTCTCCACATGTATTTTGTTTATCTGTCCTTCTGACTATTGTAAGGTCTCCACATGTATTTGGTTAATCTGTCCTTCTGACTATTGTAAGGTCTCCACATGTATTTTGTTTATCTGTCCTTCTGACTATTATAAGGTCTCCACATGTATTTTGTTTATCTGTCCTTCTGACTGTTGTAAGGTCTCCACATGTATTTTGTTTATCTGTCCTTCTGACTATTGTAAGGTCTCCACATGTATTTTGTTTATCTGTCCTTCTGACTATTGTAAGGTCTCCACATGTATTTGGTTAATCTGTCCTTCTGACTATCTCTCTGTTTATCTGTCATTATCTCCTTTCAGATAGCTGGCAGACTTCAATGATCCTAGACAGTTCAGATTTCTTATTTACATGTATTTACTAACACAGCTTTCTAATTAACATTACTTAGTTGATGTGTTTTAAAGTTTGACTTTTTTACAGCCTATATTAGGTACAAACCCATTAAGTTTAGCTGCACCCTCAAATACAGACAGTTTTGTCCTGGATATGGCAACATCAACAGTAGCCTTGGGCAAGGTATGGTATGTCATAAAGTTGATGACAAAGAATTAAATTTCATTAAAAAAGAGTTTTACTATACCACAATATCTGCCTTTTTAATCAAATTTGTTGTATAATTGATTCCAAAATATTTTTTTCCACTTTTATCCATTCTGAGATTGTGGAGGAAACTTGAGTACCATCAGAATATCACAACCTTCAGAAAATCACCAGACAAATTTTATGAACCATTATTTGCTTTTGTTAAATTAATTTTGAACCTAGGTAACGGGAGATGCTGTGATCCTTACCCAAGGATGCATGTTTTAGACTATCTGTCCATAGATGCTCCTATTTTCCATAAGCAGTAGAACTGTAGAAATATAATTTCCATGTGATTTTGTTTGTTAGTTCATAACATCTTTGCTGAAGTACAATTGTATTATAGGCTATCATAAGTACCAGTAGTTGATATATTAAAATATTTCAGCACAGATGTTATGGAATTGCACTTGCCCTTGCATTGTTGCCATTTATTTACAGAACTGAAATTATTTGAGGTCTTATTTAAAGGAGATCATACAGATTATTTTCAGTTATTTTTAGCTCACCTGAGCACAAAGTGCTCAAGTGAACTATTGTGATCAGTCTTTGTCCATCGTCCGTCGTCCGTTGTGCATCGTGCGTCAACTTTTGCTTGTTAACACTCTAGGGGCCACAGTTTTAATCCAATTTACATCAAACTTGGCCACAGGGATCCTCTTGACCAAAGCCAAGTCAAGTTCGAACATGGGTCATGTTGGGTCAATAAATAGGTCACTAGGTCAAATCAAAG
Source organism: Tegillarca granosa (assembly GCA_029721355.1). Classification (NCBI taxonomy): domain Eukaryota; kingdom Metazoa; phylum Mollusca; class Bivalvia; order Arcoida; family Arcidae; genus Tegillarca; species Tegillarca granosa. The sequence goes on along the minus strand of CM056598.1, from coordinate 1,360,650 downwards.
AACAACCTTGTTAACACTCTAGAAGCCATAGTTTTTGATTAATCTTCTTCAAACTTGCTCAGAATGAAAACCTTGACCAAAGATAAGTCAAATTCGAATATGGGTCATGTTGGGTAATTAAGTAGGTCACAAGGTCAAATATTAGAAAAACATTGTTAACACTCTGAAAGCCACAGTTTTTGATAAATTGTCTTCAAACTTGCTCACATTGTATATCTTGACCGAAGCTAAATCAAGTTCAAACATGAGTCATGTTTGGTCAAGAAATAGGTCACTAGGTCAAATCATAGAAAAACCTTTTTAACACTCTAGAAGCCACAGTTTTTGATTAATCGTCACCTTTGTAACAATTTAGACAAATGCTTTCAGTCCATTGTTCTTCACTTTTTACAAGAATTTTCCTTGCAACACAAGACAAGAAAAAAATCCTATTTCTTGACAAAAGCCAAGTCAAATTCATACATAGGTCATGTTTGGTCTTGCACAAAATCATCATCTTTGTGTTAACTAGCCAATAAGCTGTTCATTTTGTTAAACCATTGAAGAACTCTGTTAGCCCTCTGTACATTTCATTATTGAAAAATTGCTCCAAATTCAAAATATTCTCAGGTGAGCGCCCAGGGCCTCATGGCCCTCTTGTTTCCCTATCTTAATTATTTATTCTACTTTATAGATAGAATTACATGACAGAAAGAAGATACCTATACCAGATGGATGGGGAGTAGACAGCGAAGGACAGGTATTTCACATCAACAGTATTTTTCTGTTTTTGTTTAATTCTGCAAAATAATGTCATTATTTTTCATTTACTGTCATCAGAATATTATTGGATTGAGTTAAAGGCCTGTTAGATTATAGGTTCAGTTGTCCATGTTTATTCATATTTCAGTAGTATTACATGTATGTGATAAGAGTGTTCACATAACTCTCATTATACTCCCCTACAGACTAGGAAACATCAAGTTGGTGGCAGAGAGGTGTAAAAGCTGGCTCACTGAGCCTCTCACCACCTAGATTTGAATCCTATTCTTGAGGTTGATTCTATTGTTAGAAATGTCATTGTTTTGCTTGAACACTTGGGTTTCCTTAACAACTCCAAAAAGTATTTTGATTGGAATAAAATACTACAACTTCACTGCATGCCTTTGATAGATGCAATTTCATGCTTTTTCACACATTTAATTTCCTGTTGGAATGACTTCATCCATGTTTCTTGCCCAGCTTGGAATCAATTTTAAACCCTTGGATCATGAACTCAGAATTGCATCCTTGAATTACAGACTAAATATCTCACCCTTGAAACATGAGTCTTTTATCTTAATGATCCATCTCTGGTCTCCATAGACCAAGATAATGTAATGGTACATGTATCATCATATTTTCAATTCAAGATGTTTTATAGTGAATTAAATGTTACAATATTATACAGCTTTTGTGGTTTTATTTTATTGTCAGTTTTGTGACACAGTATTAAATTCTTTATGATACTGTACTCTTAAGTTAATTGTAATTATTTAAGGATTTACTTGTCAAAGCTCAATATTTCTGCAGGTCAAATTATCTTCTATTAAGTAAATTCATTTTTAGCAATCTTTTTAACAGGGAGATTCAATTTTGTGAAACTTTTTTTTAGCAATCTTTTAAACAGGAAAATTCTATTTTATGAAATCAACTCAATGCAGTGTTTACCCAAGAACCTTAAAACTTCACAGAATTTATTTTCTGGATGTTTCAGCTGTTTCTTTACAGCATTTCAACCAACCGACCAGTTGAGAATTTTTACATTTTCTGCGAAATAGGATAGTTAAATATAGACTACTTTTTGACTGCTATTATTTTTGGGTGTGGGCCATAAATGGTTTTAAAGCATTTTTTCCAAGATTTACTTGAACAGTGAATGTTTTCATATTTCAGATGAGTAATGATCCTAAACCTGTTTTAGATGGAGGTGGTTTGATGCCAGTTGGAGGCTCAGAACTCACAGGTTATTTTCTATTTTAAGGATAAAATCAGATTTTATTGAGATAGAATATGCCTATGTTAAATGTTTTAATCATTTTTTAGATATTTTTCAGAATTTATTCAAGAAAAATTTTGATAAAAGTTTCGTTGTTAGTTTACTTATTGATCAAACAGTACGTAATTTTTCTACAACTCCACTACGTTTTTGGTCTGAAGTAAAATGAGGCAGTGCCCCTTCCAACACCAGTTAGTACCAGATGGAATTCGGAGAAATAATGAAATGTGCAAATTAGATGCTAAATCAATCAAATTTCATGTATTTGAAAATGTTTATCTGTAACTTCTAGACTGTCTGAAACCAAATTTGGTGTATAAGGTCCCTATAGGTGGAGTAGATTATAGTTTGTTCATGGTGGCTCTATCCGGAATCTTAGATGGTTAGTTAAAACTTTTAAACTTTTTGGTTATGAGCAAAAGACCTTGAATTGAACTTGAAATAAGTATAAAGCTGCATCAGTTTTGCAAAGCTAGTTAACTAATCTTACATTCAAGGTCACAGGTAACTAAAGTTGTAAAACTTAAAACATCCTATTGTTAAGTAAAAGGTTTTATCTATAGTATAGGTAGTGATACATTCAAGGTCACAGTGACTTAAAGTAGTAAATCCTTAACATACCTTCTTATCATGAACGGAAATGTAAATATAGCATCAAAGCAGAAGTTCTACAAAATTGTTAATGCTGGTTAACCTTAACTTATAGTCAAGGTCACATTGGTCTGAAGTAATAGCACATTGTAAAAGGCATAGAAGCTTGAAACTCTACCTGTTGTATCAGTGCATTAAGAGCTGCCAGATTTGTGAAGTTGGTTTGGTCGTTAATCAAGGTCACAGTGACCTTCAGTAGAATAACCTGTAGTCTGAAATGTTGGAATTTTAATTATAGCATAAGTGCATTAGCCTTACCATATTTGGGAGTTATTTGACCTTGACCTTCATTCAGTGTCATAGAAATTTTAAACAAACTAAAATAGGGCATCTTTTTACAAACAAAAAAGATCAAACTTAACATCAGTACATAAAAAAGGCCTTAACAAGTCGTGAAATGCTTTAACAACATTCATAATTATTTGATTCTTCATGTTCTAAAGTGACCATTTATCTCAGTGTTATTCCTGTTAAATTTATTTTTGCAATCGTAACACAGGTAAAAATTGGCTATGTATAAAGCTTTACTTATTCATCAGACTCTTTTATGCATGCCTGTAAAAAATACAGATTAGCTTATATCATATACTGTATGAAGTTAGTTTCTGCATATATTTTCAAGGTCATTGTTTTGTAGTTTCTGCAGATATTTTCAGCATTTTTAGCTCAACTGGCTAAAGCCAGATGATCTTATGGCATGATGCGCGCGTGCGTGCGTGCGTCCGTCCGTTAACAGCAAAAACTCAGAAACTATTGGGCCAATTTTAACAAAACTTTGCAGGAATGATCCCTAGAAGAAGTAGATGAAAATTTGTACAATTGGTTTCCATGGCAACCAAAAGTAGGTCACAGCGATCTAGAATGCAAAAAACCTAAAATAAGCTTCTTCTCTGAAACCATAGATTATATGCAAAATCTGATGTGATATTTAGCTTCTAGACACCCTTAAACATATAGGTTGTACATTTCGTGAAATTCTGTCAAAAACTAGGTTACGCGTCATACTTCGTAAAAAGTGAAAATAAGGCTTATAATGAGATATCAACTTTGAAAATCTTCTCCTCTGAAACCATGAAGCCTTCAGCTTTCATATTTGGCAGTTAATATCAGCTTGAGCCCCTTAACCAAGTTTGAACAAATGGTGGCCCCGGTCTATTTTTGACCCCACCCCAGGGGTCCATATATCTGCGTATGCATATATGGCTTATAATTGAAAATCAACTTTGAAAATCTTCTTCTCTGAAACAATGAAGCCTTAAGCTTTCATATTTGGCAATTGATATCAGCTTGAGGCCCTTTACCAAGTTTGTACAAATGGTGGCCCTCGGTCCATTTTCGGCCCCACCCCAGGGGTCCATATATCTGCATATGCATATATGGCTTATAGTGGAAAATCAACTTTGAAAATATTCTTCTCTGAAACCATGAAGCCTTAAGCTTTCATATTTGGCAGTTAATATCATCTTGAGACCCTTTACCAAGTTTGTACAAATGGTGGCCCTCAGTCTATTTTCGGCCCCAACCCAGGGGTCTATATATCTGCATATGCATATATGGCTTAAAATGAGATATCAACTTTGAAAATCTTCTTCTCTGAAATCATGAAGCCTTAAGCTTTCATATTTGGCAGTTAATATCAGCTTGAGGCCCTTTACCAAGTTTGTACAAATGGTGGCCCCTGGTCCATTTTTGGCCCCACCCCAGGGGTTCATATATCTGCATATGCATATATTGGAAATCAAGTTTAAAAATTTTCCTCTCTGAAACTGTAAGGCATAATGCTTTTATATTTGGCATTTAATATCAGCTCAAGTCCCTTTACCAGGTTTGTACAATTGGTGGCCCCTGGACCATTTTTGGTCCCACCCCAAGGGCCAATATATCTACATATGCATATATGGGAAATCAAATTTAAAAATCTTCTTCTCTGAAACTGTAAGGCTTAAAGCTTTCACAATAAGCTCAAGTCCCTTTACCAGGTTTGTACAAATAAAGGCCTCTGGCCATTTTTGGTCCCACCCAGGGGCGCATTTATCTATATATACTTATATGGGAAGTCAAATTTAAAAATATTCTTTTCTGAAACTGTAAGGCCTACAGCTTTTATATTTAGCATTTTACATCAGCTCAAGTCCCTGTACCGAGTTTATATAAATGGAGGCACAAGAACCATTTTTGTCAGTTGAGCTCCACAGGCCCTTTTGGGCCTCTTGTTTAGTGAACTGTTGTAATGTTTAAGGTGTTTTAATGCACAACTATTTTTAGATGAATTATATGTGGTGGTAAACTGCTCTGTTTTGCTGATTGCTCTTGTAAATATTTGTTTTGTAGGTGGTTACAAAGGTTATGGACTGGCTATGTTGGTGGAGATTTTCTGTGGTATACTTAGTGGGTCTGCTTATGGACCAAACATAAGAAGATGGAAAGACACTGATAGAGAAGCTAACCTTGTATATATGTATATCAAAACTACATATGGCATGACTGCATCAGTTTCTAAACAGTTTCATTGAAACAGATAAATTTGACAGCCATCTATCTAATCACAAAAATAGGAGTAAAAAATTAATGTTTTTAAAGATTTTTTGAAAAGTTATAATTGGTTTATCAAGGTCATATAGATGAATAAGATTAAAGTTTTTAAAAAAAATGTTCAAAGATTTTTTGAATAATAATTAGTAATAATAGTAATGATTGATTGATAATTAGTTTTTTAAGGTCATATAGCTGAATAATGAAAAGGTTTTTAAGAAAAAATTATTTATTTATCTGTAAATTTAAGGAAAAATTTATATTTCAATATTTTGAAAGGTAGTACCTTTAAGGTCAAGGTCACTATAGTTAATAAAGGTTTTAGGGACCAGTGAAATAAAGCTAGAACAAATTAGTTTTATATGGAATTGAAATGTGTTTTGGATTTTATTTTTAAACCTCCTTTCTTCTCCCTCAACTGAGTTTAATAATTTTTGTCTTTTAGGGTCAGTGTTTCATAGCAATTGATCCTAATGCTTTTGCTGATGGGTTTGAAGACAGAATGACAGATTTGATTAATACCTGTAGGAACCTTCAACCAGTAAGTTGAAAATAAAACCTTTTGCTTTCTCTAACTACCAGGTATGACAAGGTGTAGCTATACTTTGTATATATATGAATATATATACATGTATAAATATATATATGAATATATATACATGTACAAATATATATGTTTTTGTCAAATTGAATGCAGATTTAGTTTCTGTGAATTTAAAACTGAATCATTTGTTTTGGTCAGGTAAATGATCATGGCATTTGTGTGTCGCAGTGTATTCTAAAAACTATAGAATTTATACAATAGCCTGTCATCCTTGCAATAGACCCAACTGCAAAAAATAACATTTTCAGTATGAGCACACCTTAAAGCTTTGAAATACAATGTATAAATATTTATCGGAAAATGGAAATTGCTAACCAGTTAAGCTTTCTTGTCAGTCTTGTATTTTTGGCTACATAACGTTATATTGTTTCTACCTGAGAGGCCACAATGTTTGTTAAGTTTTCATCGAAATTTGTGAAGAGTGATCCTCTTGACAAAGGCTAGTTCAGTTTTGTATGCAAATCTTATTGGATTGATAAGTAGGTCATAAGGTCAAAACATAGAGGTGAAATAATAAAAAACCTTGTTATTAAACAGAAGACATAGTTTTAGTCTTATCTTTTTTCAAATTTTGGCAAGATTCATCATCTTGACAAAAGCCAAGTCAGGTCTATGAGGGTCATACTAGTTCAATATGCCCAGTGTACATCCGTGTGTAACATCATGTTGGATAAAAAATAAATAAGTAGGTCAAACTATTGACAAACTCTAGAAATTATCAGATGAGTGCCTAGCACTTTGCTGGATCTCATGATATAACAAAGTTAGACAATCTTACATTGTGTAAGTGGACTTAATTTTATACATTCTTCAGGTTGCAGTTATGGTATTGATAATCAGTTGTGGTACAAGAATCTAATAAGGAAAATTACAATTATGGTAATTTATTATAGACTCAAGCTTTACTCTCCTAGGTATTTGTTCATGTTGAGCTTGCCTGCACAAAGTGCAAAGAACTATTTTATACCCATGAGTTGCATCAACATTAATGTCCTATGTTACGTTAATGAGGCAATCAGTATAAAATGATACATCTGTAAATGTGAGGTTTTTAAGGGTATTCACTGCCTTCTGGTTAATTTTAGGCTGATGGTCAAGAGAATGTTTTGGTTGCTGGAGACCCAGAAAGAATCCACATGAAAGAATGTGACAGAAGAGGTGGAATTCCTTACCATCCAAATCAGATCCAGTATGGAGTATGTATCTCTTTATAGTTTTTATTGCCTGAAATGGTTTTATGCTCAAAGCAAAATTAGTTCATTGTAACATGTATACAGATGCAGTCAGTTTTGATGTGGTGGAGAAATCTGGTGTAGCTTAAGAAAACCATTTAGAAGCACTTGGAAGCATTCTTACAAGCATTCTCACACAGGCTCATTCAAGAATATTACCTAAAGTAAATACGTGTACTTAGTACTTTATTTACTTTTTAGTGCAACTGCTAGGTTTGACTCTGTTGAACCCAAGCAAGGTACTTACAATAACATGCATAGTCTATTTATTCATTCAGCGGATTTGTCATCCATGAATGTTGTCATAACAACCAATTTATAGGTCAGCTACCTACTAGTAGGTAGTTGAGTTTATGACTTGCCCAGTCACAATTTATGTGTCTAGTCACAATCAATTTACAAACAAAGTATGAATTGTTCTTGTTTACGCTCAAACTTTCTGAAAAGAAATGAATCTAAAATATTTTCTTAAAAAGACCCTTAATTGATTAAAAATGATGCTTTGAAGTAATATTTGTGACATTAGAATTACTTCGTCAGCCATCAATGTTTAAAATAATGGATGTCATTTTATTCTATTATTTTTTTTGTCTTGACTCGAGGTTAAACTTATACATGTATATGTAATGCAAAATTTCAATTTTCATTGTATTTGTTATGGTTAAAAAAGACCCTTATCATATGTGCTTCTTTCTCCAAGTTCTTTAGGCTGTCAAGGTCATTTATGTGAAAGAAAATATGTGTAGGAGGACATATGTAAACTTTTGAAGCACTAGATTTGTAGGACAGCAAAACACTCTTTTTAACCAGTGAATTTGAAAAAAAATGTAAATCATTTTATTTTTGTTTCTTTCAGATAGAGTTAGCAGATAAACTTAAGGTGCCCCCAATGTCAGTAGTGAAGAAGTAATCTTTACATGAAATTTGTCTTCACCCTGAAAAAACTGTGCCATATAAACCAGATACTCAGTTTTCTTAATCATCTATTTTTTATTCAAATGGCTCTGAGGTCATAGGGTTCTGTTATTATATATATATATATATATATATGTCATTTTGAATACAAGTTTGCAAAGTTTCTTAATGTTTCATGTAATATTCAAATTGAAAAGTAGAAATATTTTTTAAAAAAGAAAAATTTTGCTGACATTTTTATTTTTGTTGATTTTTTTCTATTTTTTAACTAACATATTAAAAATATGCAATACTTTGCTGTGATTTTTAATGTTAATTTTTGCTGAAAAAAATAGTTGTTGTAAGTGAAAGTGGATGGTATTAAAGTATAAATGGCATATGGTTATTATAAATGTCCATAAATGTTAATGTTTTTATGTTTCTTTTTTTTTAAATTAAACACTGAACTTATTAAAACACAGGTGTAGACATGAATAAAATGCACTGCTGTGATTACTTTTTTCAACTTACATAAAAAACTTATTTCTTTACTCAATAGTTGTTAACTTAATAATGAAGGTTCACTATCCATTGTCTTGGGAAAAGTACTTTATAACTACATTTATATATTTTCTAATAGACTTACCTTAAACAATCCACATAAAACCTCTTTGTGTGATATTTTAGATATTTATTTGTACATATGCAGCATGAGTAGTTTTGAAAACATTTGAAATGTGGAAAATACAAATATATATGTATGCTTTCTTGCATAATAGTTAAAGTATACATAACGTTAAATGTATATTCAACATTTAAAGATTAAAGATGCTTTTTTTTATAAACATACAATATTTGTACATGTTTTTCAGCCTAAGATTTCTGTATTTTAAAGTCATCACTGTTATTTTTTATATAATCATGAAGAGGTATGTGCTAACAATATGAGTCTCTTTTCTGCTTTACAATTAAAAACTTGGGGATCTATTAATTATCAAATGGTAAAACAGTGCAGCGAAATTAGAACTTATTTGTAAAACTAAAAACCTAGTCTATAATATCTGTAAAGAACATTACTAGTATATTGAACAAATTGGTAACTCTCATTCTGAGAGGGTTGGAATCCACAGGCAACAAATAAGAAATAAAAAATATGTGTATTTTAGAAATATTCCTATTTTACAAATTATATGAAAATGACATTACAAAACATCTTTCAAAAGAAGAATATTTTATTAATCTTTAAAGTCCGAAATTAGATGGACTTTTTTAACTTTTGTATTTATTTTAAAATTCATAATCTCCCTTTAAATTTATGTAAATTGTTTCCTCTTTCCTATTATGTCATCATAATTTACTAAACTACAAAAACATGACCCCATAAAAATGGTACTTAACTACAACTATATATTTCCAGCAGATTGTTATTTTGCAGGAAGTACAAAATGTAAGATGCTCAGTTGTTATTGACTATATATATATATATATATATATATATATACACATGTATATATATATATATATATATTGTATATAATGTTAATTGTATAATTGTATTTGAAACATTTTAAGAATTTTAAGATTAAGGTATATCAATTAAGAATTTATATATTTATATTTCATTTAGAAATAAAGATGCCTACCTAAATGCTTGGTATTTTATCAATGGATTTTAGTCTTTTTTTCAACACTTTTATGTGTTACATATTAGAAAGAGGGATGATACCAGTATGAGTTGCTCTTCTGCTCCCATACAGACTACATGTAATATTTGTATATATGTTTGGTTTGTGTTTATTGTAATACTGAAAATAATAATTGGTTTTAGATTTAATATATCTCTTATCTGTGCCATTTTCTGTACACTGAAATACTGTAACAATAGCCTGACCAGTTTTAATTTGTCTTTTATCATTGTTGTGTTTGTAATAGGACCTCTTGTTGTGTTTGTAGTTAGAACCCCTTGTTTATTACTCCCCCTTTTTTATGGAGGGCCTTGGTCACTGAATGGTATAAAATGCTCCCCCTGTTTTGTGGAGGGCCTTCATCACTGAATGGTATAAAGCTTATGTAGACTTAACAAGCATATTGGTGCCTCTAATTGCTTAAATTATAATTTACTGACTCTGCTAGTGTGAATAATTTGGTCAATTTAGATGCTTAATGCAAGTGATTTTTTAAATGTACTAAGGTTTTTTCTGTTAACCCAGAACTGACTGTCTCAAAATAAGTGATAGAATATTGACTAGGGCACAAAACACCAATCCTCTATTCTGTCATCTGAGAACTGACTGTCTCAAAATAAGTGATAGAACATTGACCTCGGGCACAAAACACCAATCCTCTATTCTGTCATCTGAGAACTGACTGTCTCAAAATAAGTGATAGAATATTGACTAGGGCACAAAACACCAATCCTCTATTCTGTCATCTGAGAACTGACTGTCTCAAAATAAGTGATAGAACATTGACCTCGGGCACAAAACACCAATCCTCTATTCTGTCATCTGAGAATGGACTGTCTCAAAATAAGTGATAGAATATTGACTCGGTCACAAAACACCAATACTCTATTCTGTCATCTGAGAATTGACTGTCTCAAAATAAGTGATAGAATATTGACCTCGGTCACAAAACACCAATCCTCTATTCTGTCATCTGAGAATGGACTGTCTCAAAATAAGTGATAGAATATTGACCTCGGGCACAAAACACCAATCCTCTATTCTGTCATCTGAGAATGGACTGTCTCAAAATAAGTGATAGAATATTGACTAGGGCACAAAACACCAATCCTCTATTCTGTCATCTGAGAACTGACTGTCTCAAAATCAGTGATAGAATATTGACTTGGGCACAAAACACAAAACTCTATTCTGTCATCTGAGAACTGACTTTCTTCCATATCTGCTCGTGTGAGATAGGGTTTTCCCCTATGTGAGAAATGTGTATCTCACATGGGCTTGACATCACAGTTACGTGACAATCACATGATGTCATCCTTTGAGTAAATGACGTCATCTTGTGGGAAAATGACAGCCGGACCTCCAAAATTTAGAAATTTTAAATGTGTTTCAAATGTTAATACTTAGATTTTATAATAAATAACTTTTTCTTCAAGTTTATACACTTTGTATAAACCAAAATTAAGTATAGTCTACCCAATGGTCATATTTATTTTTATATAGAATGTTGAATAACAGAGTTAGATTTTTTAAACATGGCGCCCATGGATATGTAAATCATATTTGAAGCCAAAAATTGACATTATAATGGAAGAAAAAGAATCCATCTCTGACTGAAATATTCAACCCCTCGGGTGAGATTTCCCTATCCTACATGGATACTCAATGGATTCTTATTAGTCTCAAAATAAGTGATCGAATATTGACTAGGGCACAAGACACCTTTCCTCTATTCTGTCATCTGAGAACTCTCCTTTTTTTTCACTTCAAATACAATTTGTGATAATTCTTTGTGTTACAAAGTGAAAACTTATTTAAGAAGCCAATTTTGCAAAATAAATTGCACAAATTTGTATACCACATTTGCATTTATATCTTGTGCAAACATATAAAAAAATTACTCTTAAAAGAATTAAAACATAATGTACCATTTTTGTGTACACTGTCTTTGATGAAAAGTGAGTTGAGTAGAGTAATAGTGTTTTGTGCCCCAGTAAAGATTCTTTTGAATATCAAGACAATCAATTCTAGGTTGGTTGAGGAAACCAGAGTGCCTGGAAAATACCTCCAACCTTCAGCAATCAGACATATGTGTGGCACTTCAAATGTGATATACAAATTTGTGCAATCCATATAATCATGAAGCCCCACACATATAAAGATGGCCTTGGTGACCAAAAGGTCTTAAAATCATGCTTGGATAGCCTCTCACTGACTAGATTTGACTTCCACTCAGGCAGATCATTGTGTAATAAGTGACTGGATGGGGCTCAATTCCACAAAAATCACTTTCAGGGTTGATGCTCTACCTTTGAGCTACTGAAGCAGTTAAAAAAAACAGTATTACATAATTATGTATAGCACAACCTGTCAAACCAAAATGAAGGACTTCAATGGTGTTAGTGATTATCAGATTAGTAGTTCTCTTTGTGTATTGGTAACCTTTCTGCAATTGCTCTGACCTTGAAAAAAAATAACTGAAAGAACAACTAATGAGGCCTAATACACTTTTCCTCTATTCTGTCATCTCAGAACTGTCTGTCTCGAAATAAGTGACATTATATAACCATTAGAAAAAATTGGCTGATGTCATAAGATAACCATTAGAAAAAAATGGCTGATGTTATAATATATTTTTCACAAAGGAAATGACTTATTTAGTATTTTGTAATTTCATGAAATGTTTTTTTATGATTTTAATTGTTTTATTGACCTTTTGTCACACCTTTTTCACTTGTCTGTAGTAGTCACTTACTGGTCTGACAGTTTACCAGTGACTAAAGATGAGTTTAACTTATAACATTTGTACATGTTTTTCAGCTTAAGATTTCTGTATTTCAAATGGCTAGAGACAAAGCGAACAATTTTTTAATTTATATATATTCAATTTAACATTAGACTCAGACGTTTAAACGGGAAAAATGATTGAAAGAAGAAAGTATACAGTTTGTTGCAAGAAGAAGCACATATATTGTAAATTATTTCTGGATGTCATGATGTCACTTGAACTAGTTTCATACATAATTTTTTAAACAGCGTTTATTTCAGGAAATAAATATGTAATATTTGCTTATACTTGTCTAATACAGGAAGAAAAATGTTTGGAATGTGGTCAAAACATTCAGGAAATTATTAATTATTAATTACAAATACAGTATCATTTATATGCACAACCTGTACACACTACAGAGCCAATGTATCAAGTCTTATTTTAAATGTTGCTAGTTCAGAGGCTTTTTTGATTGCTTTACATCAATGGTAAGTGGTCTTTTTTAATATGATATACGTTTATAAATACTTGATGTACAACAGAACAATGCTCATTTTCATTGGTAATACTTAATCTTAAACTAGAAATAGCTAAAAGTTTTAAATAAAAAAAGAAAAAAAAAAAAAAAAAAAACCAACAACAACAACTTTAACATCAGATCAAAAACCAATATTTGTAAAGACGGTTAACCTAGACCTATTTAGAATTTAATTGTTTTAGCATTAATTTGGTTACATTGTCAATTTCCTCAGGCAAACAGTTTATGGTCTGTTTTAATTATAAAATTTCCAGGTTTTAGCAGCTATATACATGTATATGTTTTTGGGATGATAAGTCAAGGGTCAAATTGTCAAATATAATCTTGACCCTCAAGACCGTTAATGCCATCCAACTTTTGTCTTTCATGTAATGTTTTGTAATATCTTTCCAGATTACATTTTGGTTGAGTTAGCTGAATCACATTGGTAAAAGAGAACATACAAAATGAGTTTAATAGTTTAACAAGTAAGTCAACTAAATAAAATCCAAGTCAGACATATTTCCATGGCAATAGGGACCAGGCAAGCTCAGCTGTTGCTAGGCAACCAAAAGTGTGATTTATGTGACACATACAGACAAGTTATTTGGAAATGTCAAAACTGCCAAGAAGTTTTATGTGAGCAGTGTAAAAACATTCACCTAAGAAGTAAATTTTCAAAGAATCATGTACTTACTGAAAGGAATGATGAGAGTAAAGAAAGTGAACATTCTAGAGTATTCTGTCCTGATCACAACAGTGAAGTACTCTTGATGTTTTGTACAACATGTAACTGCCTTATCTGCTTGGATTGTGTTACAGGAAAGCATACCAAACATAAGTATCTTAAATTAGATGAGGTTTTGCCACAAAAACAAAAAGAGTTAGAGGCCGCATTTGATCAGATAAAGAACATAATGATACCAAGTTTAGAACAAACCATCAAGTCAATTACTGAGATACAAGATAACTATAACTTAAAGATTGAGCATCTGCTTACAGAAATAAAAACCAAAGGGGAGGAACTGAAACATGAAATCGAGAGAATACAGAGGAAGTTAACAGATGAACTGATGAAGACAGTCGAAATACATCGGAAGTACCTGAGTGAAACAAAGGTAAAATCAGAACATGAACTGAGTGTAATGAAAACTTGTCTAAAAAAGCATGAAGAGAAAGAACAAAAACTCAGTGCAATCGACATCATACTGAAGACTGATGACATTAAAAAATTACTGTCACAACTTTCACATAGGTCAAAACTACCAAAAGTTAGTACTCCAAATTTTCATTCATCTCAATGCACAGTCAACAATCTGGAACAAATGTATGGACAACTTTACCATGTACATGTATCATCATTTAGGTATAGAGGATATGTTTGGAGGATCAAGTTGTTTAATCAAGATGAAGCCTGGGTGTCAGAGGGATATGACAAGCTTAAACTTGTTGATAAGAGAGGAAGAACAGTGAAACCACTGTCAACAAAATTAGATATATTTGATATGGCTATAACAAACACTGGAGATTTACTGGTCACTGTTACGAGTGGTTTTCATATAAAACAAGTCACTGGATCAGGAGATGTTGTTGCCTTTGCTAACATGTCTCCACATTTACCGTGTGGTATACATATCACAGAGAACAGAGATGTACTTGTTGGTTTACGTCATTATAATCAAGGCACCACCAAAATAACCAGACTGTCAGCAAAAGGTAAAACCAGACAGAATTTTGAATATCATAGAAGTACAAATAGAATAATCCAATCAAAAATAGAAAGATACGGACAGGTGATAAATATTACAGACAGAAATGTCATTCTAAAGTTTCCAAGTCGAATTACAGAGAACAAAAATGGAGACATAGTGGTCATTGACTTTTGGGAATCCGTAAAAGTTATAGATGAGAAAGGCCAACACAGATTTACTTACACAGGACCACAGCAAACAAAGACATTTGAACCCTATGACATTGTATGTAACCACAATGAGGAAATCCTTGTTCTTGATCATAACAATAAAAACATACAACAACTGGATAAGAATGGGATTTTCATTAGCTATATCTTGACACAACAAGAAAGATTAAGCATTCCAACAGCTCTGACAATAGATACAAATGGTGAACTCTGGATTGGCTGTGAAGATAGACAAGTGCATATTGTAAAATATCTTACATAAAAAACTTAAAATCATTCATTCAATTTATGACTATTTTTAAAAATTAAACCTAACAATCTAAAAGAATTTCTTCCAACATAACGTGACGACATTTCATACCACATGAGATTTTTGGTAGGGAATTCTAGAAAGATCACACTTAATGTTTTTTATGTATCAACTGTCAATGATTTACCTGTGCTAAATTTACAAACATTTCTTTCTTAGACCAACATCCCAAACCAAGAAAATCTTACAGTGGTTGCAGGACATTATCAAAAGCAAAACCCAAATTAAATTGTGAAGAATCAAAACTGCTTCTTACTTCTAAACAATTTTATTTTCAACCAACAGATGGGAGGCACAGCAATTAAAACAACTGTTGAACCTTCTTTAATTTTATTGGTGAAATAAAATTAGGTTAGAAACCGAAGATCTTTTCCTTAGATACACAGTTGACATTTTTCTCATATAGATAGGAGATCAACAACAGTTGACAGCAGAATGCAATAAATACTGTCTATAAAATAATATTTATTTGAAATAATAAGTGATAACTGCATGGGAAAGACAGCACTGCAAACAACTAAGAGATAATTGGATGTTGTAACTAAATAGGCTCACACCTGTCAGACTTTAACCATTGACTGTCCAAAATACTTCAGAATGATAATTTACTTTTATATGTTAAACTAAAACATAATAAACTTGTTGTATTACAGGGATTAGACAAATTTTGTATTACAGCAGTTTTTTGTTATTTGTTATTTATTTGTATTTGTTTATTTTTTTTATAATAAAAAAGTTGGACCCAACAGTTTTGTCATTTACTGACTGTATAATATATTACCAGTAATATTTTCTGAAAAATAAAGTGTCTGATAGAGGATAATTGTTGCTGTACAAATACATTACACCTAAAAATACATGACAAAAAAAAAAAAAAAAAAAAAAAGAATATTGCATATATAATATTTTAGAGGAAAGAAATTTCTAACTTTAAGAAATTTTTTACAGTGCTTGTTTTATCTATTTAGCGAGGAACCTGTCTGAACTGAACTGTCTATTATATTATTGACCAAGCCCCATTTAACAATCATTCACTCAACTAAGTGTACACTCAACTCAAAAAATTTCCATTTTTCTGTCATCAATATTTTAAAAATTTGAAGTTTTATTAGGCAATGTTTTGTTTTGTTCAACAAACCTACACTAAACAATGTAAATATAACATTAGATATTCAATTTTAACTGTGTAATGTCTTAAAAATTGACATTGAAATATTCCCTAATTTGAGTTAAATGTACACTTAAATGGGTAAATGATTGTGAAACTTTGGCAAAAATATTTTTGTTTATTTCAGACAGGTGTTCAGTTAACAAGTTAATGCAATAAACAATATTAATGACATGCCTTTATAAAATATCTGTTTAACAAAACAGATTTTCTGTTACTTAGTGGTTCAGTTTTTACATGTTCTACTGTACATGGAATTTTACAGCAGTGTGTTAAATTATCTCGTCCTTTATTCCATAAGTCAAGTTCAGAATTTTATTTAGAAAACTGGAATTACAAAAAAAGTCAGAACTGACTTTAAGGTGTCAATCACTTGAAAAAATAACAAATAAAAAGTAAATAATTAACTTGAACATGTATTACTCTTTTTTGGAAAATACTTCTAATTCCTATGTTTTTTTTCTCAAAATGGCTTCAGTGATTTTCAAAGTGATTCAAATTTAATTTAAAAGTTGGTAAAAAGTTTCAGAGCTTGTAATTTTCCATAGATTCAATATGATCTTAAATGAGAAATAACTTTGTTTTGTAGGCTGCTAACTAGGTTAATAGTAATGGGTGGATCTCTTAACATTTTATTAACAAAATTATCGGTACTTTCCATAAATAATATTATACAATTTTTATATGATTATTTCTAAAATATTTTCAAGGGGTCCTTTACTTATGATCAAGTCTATATACAGCTACTATATACAGTAAATTACTTACTATTTTAATTCTAATCATGTGACTCAAATCAAAACACTTTATCACATTATATCAGGTGGGAGCTTCAGTGGCCGAGTGGTCATCATTATATCAGGTGGGAGCTTCAGTGGCTGAGTGGTCATCATTATATCAGGTGGGAGCTTCAGTGGCTGAGTGGTCATCATTATATCAGGTGGGAGCTTCAGTGGCTGAGTGGTCATCATTATATCAGGTGGGAGCTTCAGTGGCTGAGTGGTCATCATTATATCAGGTGGGAGCTTCAGTGGCTGAGTGGTCATCATTATATCGGGTGGGAGCTTCAATGGCCGAGTGGTCATCATTATATCGGGTGGGAGCTTCAGTGGCCGAGTGGTCATCATTATATCAGGTGGGAGCTTCAGTGGCTGAGTGGTCATCATTATATCAGGTGGGAGCTTCAGTGGCTGAGTGGTCATCATTATATCAGGTGGGAGCTTCAATGGCCGAGTGGTCATAAGCAAGTGTTTATTGATCAGATTGCTTCTCATCTATTTAAATCCCACCTGCTCAGTGTTGGTGGATTTCTCTCAGTAATTCAGTTTCCTCCATCAAAACCAAACGTATCTGACCCAAAACTTGAAAGTGGGTGGTGACTGTTCTTTCACCAAGCACTCAGCATTACGAAACAAGTCATATTTATTTGGAATTGGAATTAAAAATAAACGAGGTCCTGTGTCAAGGTAGGCCTGGCATGATAAAGAACCCTGCTGTATAATGCCATCAGCACAACAAACAGGCAAAATTTCTGCACTTTTGCCTATAGTTGGTGATGTCTCAACATAAGTAAAATATTCTTGACAGGGACGTTAAACACCATTACTCAACTAAACTCAACTCCTCCACCAAACAATTACTGACTGTCTTGATTAGGTGAAGTAATCCCAAGTGTTGGCAGGAGTTTCTTGAATGAGGTTTGATCCTGTAACTCTTGTATTTTAAAGTAATGACATTACAACTAGATTATATCATATCATATATATAAAGCATCATTTTAAATTTTACAACAGAAATTTATTATTCATTTAACAACAGTAAGACAGACTTGTGAAAGGCCATTTTACATCTAAATATAACAAATCACTGTTTTTTGGTACATTATATTTATTTCAAATGATACCAATATATAAAATGTATCATTATCAATACCAATTTTGAAATGCAAAATGCAAAATAAGATGACTGTTGAACACCACAGGGCAAAAGATCACGTAAAATAACTAAGGTAAAACAAAAAAAATTGAAAGCTTAACTAAGATAGAAGTGTTCGAGGGTGTGGCAGAAAAAACAAAATGTTACTGACTGACAAATGTCCGAGGGTGTGGCAGAGAAAATACAAAATGTTACTGACTGACAAATGTCCTAGGGTGTGGCAGAGAAAATACAAAATGTTACTGACTGATAAATGTCCGAGGGTGTGGCAGAGAAAATACAAAATGTTACTGACTGATAAATGTTGTAGGGTGTGGCAGAATAAATACAAAATGTTACCGACACTTATTTTAACATTATTCTCTAACATGAGTGAAGATGATAAATATTTAACATACATTTATAATTGAAGAATGACCTACAAAACATACAAAAAGCACTATTTATAACTAAATGAACATTTCATTAAAATTGAGATTTTATTTCAAAATAGAGCTTTTGTACAACATTACTTTGATCAATGAATCCTTCATGTCATTTTAAGTGAAAGAACACCATTCTCTCAGACTGATGACTTGAGTAGAGATTAGAAAATAAACAGCAACTATATAAGGGAAGAAAAACTTTAACTATTAAGAATAATTAGCCAGCTATTATCTATGTCAGGTTATTTTAAAACCATCAAGTAACTGTTAACAATTGCTTTGTTTTCTAATTAAGATGTCTACCAAATTCAAAACACAGAATTATAATATCTTCATGTACAATTGATTCAATTAGTTCAATTTGTAAATTCAATATAGTCAAAGATTATGTTTACTTTACAATTATTCAATCTGTAAATTCAATTTAGTCAAAGTTTATGTTGACTTTATAAAACTTCAGTCACTCATGTCCATATCAACAGTTTGTAGGTCAATATCATCAGGGGGTGCTGATGTGTGAACTGGAATTGGAGCAGCTGAAGACTGGTCACCCCCAGGACTGCTTCCGTAACTGTCCAATTGTTCCTCTTCATCATAATTTCTGATGACTTTATTCTCCTTGTGTTTTTCATCACGGTCTCTGTCTCTTTCTTTTTCTTTATGTCGTTTTTTCCTATCACGGTCTTTGTCACGATCCCTTTCACCCTCTCTATCTCTATCCCTGTCTCTGTCTCTATCTCTGTTTCGTTCCCTATCTCTGTCTCTGCTACGATCTCTGTCTCTTTTCTTGTCTTTGCGAGACCTAACAAATAAATGAAAAGCAAAAAATAATTTCTTTTAGTATTTATGACATCAGTTTACCAATTGTGCAAATACATATTTTTACACAAAATCATAACACTGCCACATGATAGACCAAACTTTGAACGATAAAGTAACAGGTAAAAAAGTATCTATAAATTAAAAAAAAAAAATTAATATTAAAACATCAGGTTATGGTGGTACAGAGGTGACATGAAATATATTTTTCATATTACGTGCGTACGTATTACCTTTTACGTGCACACGTAGTAACCAATACGTGCGCACGTGTTGGTTAACCTATTACGTGCACACGTATCACTAATAGGTAATACGTGCGCACATAATAGGTTAATACGTGAACACATAATATGAAAAATATATTTCATGTCACCTCTGTGCCACCGGATCAGGTCTACTGTTGACAACATACTATATGGTCTAAGATGATGAGAAATGTACCTTAGAAAGTAGAGTGTTGATCTTTTAATAGAGAAATATCATAAAAACAACCAGAGATTAAAAAGGGTCCTATGAAACAGGAAGATATTATATGGAGTTGGTCACTATCACAAGTTCGACTGAATGTTTTCAGATGAATTATACGATCTTATAAAACAAATGAAGTGTTTTCTTTACCGATGACGGGATCCACTCCGAGATCGTGATCTACGTCGTCTTGGTGACTTACTTCTACTTCTTTTACTCCTCTTTCCAGATCTGTAAATAAAAATATAAAAATCTGCTAGCTATCAGAATGACAAGAATTCCACAGATTTTAATTGTGTCGCCTGGTTAGTTTTTAATCGAGTAGAAAATGCATTACTTTAACATAAATTTTCACATTTTGACATGCCCCTGCCTACGACACCAGAAAAGTGACTAAGTCTTGTCTTATGGTAATGCCAGGCTCGACAAAAATGACAAAATAACAAAAATGGGTCACAGAACCAAATGGCCTGAAACATCAGTCTGAAAAATGGGGAAAAAAATTCCTATATAATAATTCCATAA
Source organism: Tegillarca granosa (assembly GCA_029721355.1). Classification (NCBI taxonomy): domain Eukaryota; kingdom Metazoa; phylum Mollusca; class Bivalvia; order Arcoida; family Arcidae; genus Tegillarca; species Tegillarca granosa. The sequence continues at coordinate 1,340,174 of CM056598.1, read as the reverse complement.
GGTGAGATGCATATTTTCCAAATAAATGTATTTTGCAAGATACTGTGAAATTTAAAGGTTCTTGGTTGAAAACTGTAGGGAAATCAATTTCAAAAAATAGGACTCTCTGTTAAAAGATTGCTAAAAAAATTACTGCTAAGAAATCCTAAGAAATTACCAGCTTGGAAATTAATATCATTACAAAGAAATAAAAACAATGTATCTGCTTCTTAACAATGCTGTTGTTTGGAAGTCAAAGAAATTTACCACTTAGAATCCATAGTTATTGCTATAAAAAACTAAGTAATTCTATAAAAACTGAACTTTAGGTATAGTGGACAGACAATCTACAAAAACAAAGTATTAAAATATCTATACTTTACCGTCGCTCTTTACTTTTACTTCTACTACGAGATTTTTTTGATCGTCTTGGACTTCTACTTTCACTTCTTTTTTCTCTCACAGGAGACCTGTATAAAAACAAAATCAAATAGAATTAATCTTTGAAAAAAGATAACCTGAGTTAACTGAACAAGAGTTAACCTAACTAAATTCCTCTTTTTTTGTAAAAATGACTGAATCCCTATTTCAAACAATCTATCTGTTCCATTAACATGTATGTTGAGTTCAGACACGTTCTACTGTACTAAAAGTTTTTATAAATGTATATATAGATATTACTTACTTTTTATCTAGTGTTGTATCCACCATACGAGGAGGGCTAGGACTACTGGAATGATAAAATAAGAATAATAATAATTATAATAAAAAATGTCCAGACAACAAGAAAGTTCTGTTACAATCTATCTTCTGTGGTCTCTATAAGTCAGACAACAAATCTTAGAATGTTTGCTATTAGTATACTATATTTATGAATTAAGTTCAAACTGTTAGTTTATCTAATTAGTTTTATTTCACAGCAAGAAGATAAAAATGGTTGTTTACACAGCAGTTGGTTACTATGACTGCATTCCATTTTTTTTCATGTTTATATATCTTTGTTGGAAGAATTTAAATGAATTGCAATGCCACAAAATAAAAAAAAAATTAAAAATAAATTAATAAATAAATAAGAAATAAATAAATTCAAGCATATATTAAAAATGAAAACTGTCTAGTAAAGTCACATTACATTAGATGGTGAAAAGAAAGACTAAGAAATATTCATGCAATAATATAGACAATAGAGGTAATGAAGGAGCAATTGTTTACTTGTTCTTTATAAATTATGATATACTAGATCAAAATTTTAAAAAATTACAGCTCTGAGAAATTCCAAGTAATATTTCAATTAGAAGCAACTGCTTATCTAATATATCAGATCTGAACTGAATTAGGAAAGACTTTCTTTTGTACCCTCCAATAAAATGTTAATTTTGAGTAAAATGGCCGAAATGATGAAATAAAACAATTTTTGAACATTTCTGTTCAAGGGGGAAACATAAGGAAGTCATACCCTGAATCAGTCTATGAAATTAATTAGTAATGGGTTTTAATCTAATTTTTCTATTGATAGTAATGGCAGCTACCGTCAATTCAGAAGGCCATGCCAGACAATTTATTATCTGCATTAACCAAAGATTATTCCTTACTATTGAGTTCTTTTCAGCTCAGTGGTTTAAGATCAGAAGATATTCAAAGAATTTTCTTAAAACAATGACAAATTTGCATAATCCAAGAAAATTGGGCCATCAGTGAAATTTGTCAGAAAGAGATAAAAACAAGTTTGAGTTTTATAGAATAACAAGAAGATAGCTAAACCTGCAAATACATGTGCTTCCCCACTGTTTTTTTCAACTTGATAATAACAATATTTCCTCAACCACTCAACCTATGGTATTTAAATTTAAACTTGATCAGTAATTTATTAATATATGACAGTATATTAAAATTAGGGGAAGATTAAATGCACATGCAAGTTATTTGCTTAAAAAGAAATAAGTTAAACTAGACAAAATTACAGATATTGAAAGCATATAACATAAAAATAAAAAATAAAGTGGAAGTAATATTCACCATAAATCTACAAATCTTTTTAAAATGAACAAAATTTACCAAGCATTAAGTATAGAGGATGTTTAAGTTTATAAATAAACAGTGTTGCAAATCAGGGTTTACCTTTTATCCAAAGACCTTTGCATCTGAACATCTGGACTAAAAGTTGATATATAAAAATTATAAAAAATTAAATATGTAGCAGTGTTTATATCAGCATTATATCAGAAATATATCAATAAAAATGCAATGTTTATGAAATCCAAAAATGTTATTGTAGTCAAAATGTTCCCTTTAAACCTTCTCCGATGTGAACTCTTAGATAGATGCTAAATAATTTAACATTCATGTTTTGAACTATAAGAGTGATATTAACAAAGCTTGGGTTTTGGTTGGTTGGCAGGCTGCAATGGTGTTTTATGCCCAAGTCAAGATTATTTCATTAATATGCATAGATGTGGGAAAGTAACAAAGCATTCGTTTTAAAATTTATAAGTAGTTAGCAACCAAGCGTATTGTTTCACTATGGATTTTCTACAAACTGTGTAAGTGGACAGACATTCTATACACAATCTGAAGATTTAGGTAAGAAAATTATCAGTAACAGAAACATAAATCTGACTTTAATGTACCTTGATTGTGTATCCAACGATTTTGGTATTTCATCACTTCCTATAGGCGGTAACGAGGATTCCCTTTCAAGTTTTGGTGGAGACAAAGACTTTGATTTAGATTTAGATTTTATCTTTTTTTCTGGAGTCCTTGATTGTCGCCGTGAAGGTTTTGGTGATCTGCTCTTCTTTCTTTCCCTACAATTACCAGAGAAAGTGATTAGTAGACATACAAAGTGTTTTGGACTTCAATCAAGGCTTTTAAGTTCTGGGGATTTTTATAAAGAAGTTCTGACCTGTGAACATAAAATAATCACTGTTTGTTTTTGTGTTTTTTACTATTGTTTATTTCAGGTTTTTAAACTTTTTTTCACCTCGGAAAAGCTTTGTAGTTTTTTCATTTTCTTTTCAGATTACACACTTTCCAACCTGAGACCTGTTCAAGATACACTATGCATGCTTGCGCATTAACTTCAAGCCTTTCAGAAATGATAGCAATTGCTATCAATATCTTTAAGTTGTTCACCTTAGATTCAAGATGGCATCCCTTGAACAGAGTTTATAAGAAATGGTTTAAATAAATTCTGAAGCCAGCATGCATTCAATTTATATTTCAGTGCAAGTATATGGTATCTTTTTAGAAGGGATTTGAATGATAGGATTAGTTAAAACTTGGGTACAGTTCCCCAATTTAATTTATATTTTGACATTTTCTCTCCTGTCAAGTGTTGGTGTCCAAATCTAAGGGAGATTATTTTCAAAGCATCTAGATGATTATGATGACTTACATTCAATGCGAGTACTTGCCTCTATTCAATAAACATAAATATTGTATTCATGAGCGCAGTGGAAAGCAACCTGTATCTTGAACACATCTCTGAATTTTGCTGAAGAAATTGAAATGAGAAAGGAAACTGGGTGTGTTTTATGCAAAAATTTTATGCAAAGACTATGGTATGAGATTCAAGGCAACCTGGGCTAAATCAATAATTTCTTACCTTGACCTTGATCTTCGACTGCTATATGCTCTTGGTGGTGTCCTTGATCTTCGCCTACAGATAAAACAAAAGGATTTTTTAATTATTTATTTCTAACACATAAAAAATATTAAATGAGTTTACAATGATAACATCAAACATATACAAAGTATAAAAACAAACTACAATATTTAGTGTAAAAACTATAGAGGAAAACTATAGTGAAAATTCAAAAACTTGAAATACAGGAGCATGAGCCTTTAATTTTGTCTTTTAATTTATCAAATTTGATACAGTTCAATTGAAAACTCATCCAGGATATTCAAAACAATGATATTGAATTATCAATGTAGTGTGTGAAATATGTTCAAGTTATTTGAATTTTCACTGTAATTTTGATTTTAAATCACTAAAAAAAAACAAAACTTTTGTTAAGATAAAGATACATGTATCATTTTTACAATTTCTTGGTACAAGAACAAAACAAGAGGCCCAATAGGGCCTGTATCGCTCACCAGGCACATCCTTATTTATTATTTGCTTTTTCTTTTTAAATATATTAATGAGTAAAATGTAAACAAACTCACTAGCAATATCCTTATTTTCTATTATTACAAGCACTATTAATCATAAAATTTCTTTCGATTGGCCATGTACTTTCAGAAGATTTAGGCTAAAATAAACCTTATTTGCATGTTACATAATTATTGCAAAAATGGAAAATTGTACAGAAAAACCCATTACATATGTTTTATCCCCAACATCTAGTTTCTATGTTATAAATTTCAACAAAATCCGTACATAAATAAACCCAAAATAGCCATTTTTTTATTTTTGCTATTTATAGTAATGGCAGCCATCTTGGATTTCCAACAGACATGTCGGATAAAATTTTGAATCTATACCACCTAAGGACCTTCCACATTCAATATCCTTTTAATTGGCCATGTACTTTCAGAGAAGAAGATTTTCAAAGATTTTGGCTAAAAATAAACTTTATTTGCATATTGCATAATTATTACACAAACAAAAATCGTACGGAAAAACCCGTTATATATGTTTTATCCCCAACATTCATTTTCTATGTTTCAAATTTCAACAAAATCGGTACATAAATAAACCCAAAATGGCCATTTTTTTATTTTTGCTATTTAAAGTAACGGCAGCCATCTTGAATTTCGGAAAGATATGTCGGATACAATTTGAATCTATACCACACAATCTAAGTCTTCTTTTGCAGCTGTGACCTTGACCTTTCAACATATGACCTTGAACCGTATATCAAAATGATTGTCATGTCAATACCTACAATATTCTAATATACATGCCCATACAAAAAGTTTATAGTTCTCAAGATAATTAGCAATTTAAGTCTTCTTTTGCAGCTGTGACCTTGACCTTTCAAAATATGACCTTGAACCATATATCAAAATGATTGTCATGTCAATACCTACAATATTCTATTATACATGCCTATACAAAAAGTTAGTAGTTTTCAAGATTATAGGCAAATTAAGTATTCCGTTTGCAGCTATGACCTTGACCTTTCAACATATGAGCTTGAACCATATATCACAATGATCGTCATGTCAATACCTACAATATTCTAATATACATGCCTATACAAAAAGGATAATTAGCAATTTAAGTCTTCTTTTGCAGCTGTGACCTTGACCTTTCAACATATGAGCTTGAACCATATATCAAAATGATCTTTGTCACAATACCAACAATATTCTAATATACATGCCTATACAAAAAGTCGATTGTTTTCAAGATAATAAGCAATTAAAGTCTTTTTTGCAGCTGTAACCTTGACCTTTCAACATATGACCTTGAACCATATATCAAAATGGTTGTCATGTCAATACCTACAATATTCTAATATACATGCCTATACAAAAAGTTAATATTTTTCAAGATAATAAGCAATTTAAATCTTTTTTTGCAGTTGTGTCCTTGACCTTTGAAACATATAACCTTGAATCATATATCAAAATGATCGTCATGTCAATACCTACAATATTCTAATATACATGCCTATACAAAAAGTTAAGAGTTTTCAAGATAATTAGCAATTTGTCTTTTTTTGCAGCTGTGACCTTGACTTTTCAACATATGACCTTGTATCATATATCAAAATGATCTTTGTCACAATACCAATAATATTCTAATATACATTCCTATACAAAAAGTCAATTGTTTTCAAGATAATAAGCAACTTTGTCTTTTTTTGCAGCTGTGACCTTGACCTTTCAACATATGACCTTGAACCATATATCAAAATGGTTGTATGTCAATACCTACAATATTCTAATATACATGTCTATACAAAAAGTCAATTGTTTTCAAGATAATTAGCAATTTAAGTCTTCTTTTGCAGCTGTGACCTTGACCTTACAACATATGACCTTGTACCATATAATAAAATGATCCCCATGTCAATACCTACAATATTCTAATATACATGTCTATACAAAAAGTTGATAATTTTCAAGATAATTAGCAATTTAAGTCTAATTTTGCAGCTGTGACCTTGACCTTTCAACATATGACCTTGTATCATATATCAAAATGATCTTTGTCACAATACCAACAATATTCTAATATACATGCCTATACAAAAAGTCAATTGTTTTCAAGATAATAAGCAATTAAAGTCTTTTTTTGCAGCTGTGACCTTGACCTTTCAACATATGACCTTGAACCATATATCAAAATGGTTGTCATGTCAATACCTACAATATTCTAATATACATGCCTATACAAAAAGTTGATAGTTTTCAAGATATAGTGACAAAAATATAATTTTAAGCAATTTCCCCGCTTAGTACCTTATAATTTCCCCATTTTGAGCCCCATGGCTACCATTTGTGCAAATCTGAAACTAGATGACCTAAGGATGTTATAAATGAAATAACTAAGGTATATCTCTTGTACATTCAGAGGAGAAGATTTTTAAATTTTTTCACTATTTCCCCCCTTATGGGGCCCCAAGGGGACATAACTCTTTCATTTTTGCAAATCTGAAAGGGCTTCACCCAGGCATAATGGTTACCAAGTTTCATTAAATTTGGCCCAGTGGTTTTGGAGAAGAAGATTAAAATGTAAAGTTTACGGACGCACGCACGCACGCACGCACGCACGCCGCATCATACCATAAGCTCACGCTAGCTAAAGCTAGGTGAGCTAAAAAGTCAACAATATTAGAGAGTTGAGAGTTAAGTAATGGTGTTTAACGTCCCAGTCAAGAATATTTCACTTATATTGAGACTTCTCCAGCTATAGGCGAAAGTGCAGAAATTTGCCCTGATGGCATTATACAGCAGGGTTCTTTATCGTGCCATGCCTGCCATGACACGTGACCTCGTTTATTTAAGGTTTCTATCCGAAAGAACCGTGACTTTCAGTTTGTAATGCCCAGTGCTTGGCGAAAGAACAGTCACTACCCACTTTCAAGTCTTGGGTCAGACCCGGCCAGGGTTCGAACCCATGACCTTCCACTTATGGAGCGAGCACTCTACCAACTGAGTCATTAATATTAGACATACTTCTGTAAGTTTAATGGAGAATTGGGTTTTTATGCTACAGTCAGGATTCTTTTACTTACACTGAGGTAGTCAGTTCAGAAATGGTAGAGAAAACGAGAATGTTCAGGGAAAACAACCAACTTTAAGCAAGGGAACTGGCATATTTCCTCAGATCTGTTTTGCTTGGGATTGGAACTTAGGTACCTAGAAGGTACTTAGAAGGGCTGTGATACAGATGCAGGTACTTTAGACTCTCTGCCACTGGGACCCCTACTTCTTGAGAAATCTTGTCAAAATAGGTTATAATACACATTCTTTGTTCCCTATTGTCATACTTTTTGTTAAAAGGATTTAATCAATATCTTTTCAGATTAACACATCCTACACTATTCTACAGCCTGATATTTTTTACATCAAACTTTTATATTCTTAAGTGGGGATACTTTTAAGGTTGTAACATGTGAAATAAAAATAAATTTATACATGGAACATGAATATTACAATGCTGCAAAAACATACAAAATCAAAAAATTCATAAAAAAGACCTTGTTAAATTTTTAGATAGAATATTTAGAATACTTTAAAGCTTGGTGACACTTGCATGAGCAGAGAAACATGTAGTATGTGAAAAATGATTGTAAAGATTATTTTCAAACAACAAATACTCTCATGCTTACAACAAACATATTACAACTTTTATATTTGTCAAATAATTCACTTTACTGGTGATATTATTTCATTTAACTGATGGCATTAATTATTTAATTCATTAGAGAAAGCATCATATTTATGACATGATTTATCATCATGATGTCATATTTAACACATTTTTTTTAAATCAGAAAATTAAAGGGAGAGTTGAGTCGAGTAATGGTGTTTAACATCCTAGTTTACGACCTTCCACTTATGGAGCGAGCACTCTACCAACTGAGGTACCATAGTGGTCAGAAAATTAAAGGGACAAATTATAAGGATGTGTAGTTCAAAATTGTGAAACCCCTGTGGTACTTAATTGAATCGATTTCTTCTAAATATATTGCCATTATTTTCTTTCCATTTTCTGAATGAGTTAGGGAAAAAAGTTATTCATCAATGCATTAACTTAAAACTAAGAAATACAGAATGAAAAATTAGGTCACATTCATTGATATAAATTAGGTCACATTCATTGATATAAATTTCCATTGTTTGTCATTTTATAATTTCTGTTGCTGAGGAATAGTCAAATTTGTTGTTTTTAAATCAATGTTTCAAAGAAATAAAATGTAATGTGTAAGTTTTCTGTGTCTGTCATTTAACAAAGATCTTAACTAAAACATTACACTACATAGGTATACAACATAAATATATATAATATATACAAGAAATTTGTGAATCAATGGTCTTGTCTGAAAAGTGTATTTTATTTTATTTATTCATTTTTTTTTAATTTTTTATTTTTTTAAATTATCTAATATCCTTTATAAAAATTATTTCTGATGCTGCTACATAAAGGACAAAAAAATAACACCTATAAGAGCACAAAAAAATTAAAAAAAAACAAAAAATAAAAAAAAAAAAACTGAAGAGTGTTCTATATTTAAGCTTTCAAATTCAAATTACTGAAAAATGAATATTAAGAGAATAGTAATGAGTGGAGGAGAGTGGTGTAATGGTGTTTTATGCCCCAGTCAAGTTTTTTTTCACCGTTTCGAGGCGGTCAGTTCTGGGATGATGGAGGAAACTGGAGTAACCAGAGAAAACTACCGACCTTCGGCAAGTAAACTGACAAACTTTCTCACACTAGGATCTGTCCCAAGTGGAAGAACTCAGGCAGTGAGAGGCGCTGTGATCCGTATGCGCGTGCTTTATTAATGATTCTGAGTTATCAATGGTACATGCATATGAAAAACCATGCCAAAGTGATTGAAATACTACTGTATAATTGCTCTGGGGAATGGTAAAGTGATTGAAATACTACTGTATAATTGCTCTGCGAATGGTAAAGTGATTGAAATACTACTGTATAATTGCTCTGGGAATGGTAACGTGATTGAAATACTACTGTATAATTGCTCTGGGGAATGGTAAAGTGATTGAAATACTACTGTATAATTGCTCTGGGAATGGTAACGTGATTGAAATACTACTGTATAATTGCTCTGGGAATGGTAAAGTGATTGAAATACTACTGTATAATTGCTCTGGGAATGGTAAAGTGATTGAAATACTACTGTATAATTGCTCTGGGAATGGTAAAGTGATTGAAATACTACTGTATAATTGCTCTGGGAATGGTAAAGGGATTGAAATACTACTGTATAATTGCTCTGGGAATGGTAACGTGATTGAAATACTACTGTATAATTGCTCTGGGAATGGTAAAGTGATTGAAATACTACTGTATAATTGCTCTGGGGAATGGTAAAGTGATTGAAATACTACTGTATAATTGCTCTGGGAATGGTAACGTGATTGAAATACTACTGTATAATTGCTCTGGGAATGGTAAAGTGATTGAAATACTACTGTATAATTGCTCTGGGAATGGTAAAGTGATTGAAATACTACTGTATAATTGCTCTGGGAATGGTAAAGTGATTGAAATACTACTGTATAATTGCTCTGGGAATGGTAAAGTGATTGAAATACTACTGTATAATTGCTCTGGGAATGGTAAAGCGATTGAAATACTACTGTATAATTGCTCTGGGAATGGTAAAGCGGTTGAAATACTACTGTATAATTGCTCTGGGAATGGTAACGTGATTGAAATACTACTGTATAATTGCTCTGGGAATGGTAAATTTATTGAAATACTACTGTATAATAGCTCTGTATGGTAAAGTTATTGAAATACTACTGTAAAATTGCTCTGGGAATGGTAACGTGATTGAAATACTACTGTATAATTGCTCTGGGAATGGTAGAGTTATTGAAATACTACTGTATAATTGCTCTGGGAACGGTAAAGTGATTGAAATACTACTGTATAATTGCTCTGGGAATGGGTTTCATTATAAGATTCTTTGGATATCTAGAGAAACTTGCACTGAAACAAAAATCATAATCAATACTGAATGAGCAGAATGACAAACACAAAAATGTATTTCCATGTTTTACAGCTTTTCAGACAAGACAACAATCAGCTTTTAATAAAAATGACTAATTAATCAGAATGTATCATTACCTTATTGGAATGATGTTTTGCCCCCTCAGCGGGCCCCTTCAATAGGAAACAAAGTGAACTTTAGAAGGGGCATTTAAATAATAATAGTCAAATACAATATCAAATATAAAATAAACATATTTGTCATGATGCATAAAAATTGTTCTAAAAATATTTCAAAAAGAAAAAAAAGCTTAGTTTCTTAAATAGTTTTTTAGAATATACTTATTAAGTAAAATGATTAAATAGATATACTTAAATCATATAAATGTGTATTTATCTTTGAAATCCAAAAATGAGAATGAATTGTTTAGAAATGAAATAGATGTTCTACATGAATATAAATGATCAGGTGTTGTTTTTATTAGTCTTGAAGCCATTATATACCTCTTACAACAACTACTCAAAAGAAAAACACCAAACATTAATAGTCTTGTTTATGTACTGCAACTGACACAATTTAATGCCCTTCAACACAAATTTAGAAATTGAACAACTTTTAGTGAAAGCATTGCAACATCCTCAGGTAATTACAGTAGAACTTCAATGGCTCGAAGTCCCCTTGGACTTCGACCACATATTCGAGCCAACAGGGGTTCGAGTGATCGAACATTGAGATATAATTGGAGGTTAAGGTTCCCATGTTTATCGACGGATAAAGAATCTTTAAATTTGTTATACATGTAAATGTATTAAAAGGTCAAGCAATGAAATATCCAAATTAAAATCCCATTTTTCAACACGAAATATTTAAAACAATTGAAAGAGAATGAAATGTCCCAATTAAATTTCAACTTAAATGTTGACCTGCAATCTAATGTATATGTTATATGGCTACAGGGCTAGAATATGACACTTTATTTTAATTTCAACAGGTGATGATACAAAGTAAACTTACAAAGTAAACAATACAAACAACTGTTATTACTGGTCATTTTAATCACAGGAAATAACGATAATACACATACCCCAATGACATGTAAATTACAGAATTCTGATGTGCAATCATCAGGCATGACAACTGAGGTGTTTTAAAAATATCGATCAAACACTCCTGGGTGTCGTAATTGGATTAAGAGATTAAACAACCGAGCATGTCGACACTCTCTCATTAGGTTAATTAATAATCCCAAGTAACACTCAAAATTTTAGGTAACTGTAACTAAATGTTTTGTTCCACTCTATTACTTCTGATGAAATCTGTAATAAGGCTTCAGCTTGCGTTTTGTTTACAATGACCAGAACCACATGTCGGTCTGATAAAAATTATATTCGAGCGAAAGAAGTTGAATTTTCTCTAACCTTGTACTTTTGAAAAATTATTTATTGTGCCAGCGAGCAGGGATATTCGAGTTAACGAAGTTCGGGCCAAAGAGGTTTATTTACATAGGATATTTTAGGAAGTTGATCTGGACTGACCATGACTTCGAGCTATCTTGGGTATTCGAGGTAATGATTTTCGAGCGAATGAAGTTTTACTGTGTAAGATTTAAGACAATTAAAAAACAACTTCAAAGAGACATAATGGTGAAATATCCTTAAATCAGAACAGACATTATATTACATTTTCAGTTGATCATTTTTCTCAAAATCTAAAAAGTAAATCGAGAAAAGTTCTACAGACAAAACTGCCTCTGTAATGATTAACAATTACAGGAGAAACTACAACATCAAGATTACAGCATCCTGGTCTCTAACCCATTGTTAAATAAAGGATCTTAGAAAAACAGAGTAGTCTCCCTTTATGTTCAATCAATCATATCACATCCTTTAAAACTAAATCTTTTGTAGATATCACGTTTTTCTAAACACTGTCAGACCAGACTAATAAACATGACTGATTATACTCCTCTTGGTCTGGTTAAACAAAGTCAGGAATAAAGTTATACATAAGACCAGAAATGAAACTCTGCCACATTTTATGTATGAAACAGTAATTCAACACAAATACCTTACAGGCTGAGATTTGGTTTATTTACATAGGATATTACAGGAAGTTGGTCGGGACCGACAGACAGGGCTCCACAAACACTGGTAAGGTCACATTTTATGCATGAAACAGCAATTCAACACAAATACCTTACAGGCTGAGATTTGGATAATTGTAATTGTGTTATATGCCTTTATCATGATTAATTTCACTTACAAAAAAAAATCAGTTTTGGAAATACAGACAAACTGGAGTATTTAGAGAAAGTCATGACCTTTGGAAATCCAATTAAAATATTTTGAAGAATGCTTGTTAATCCAACATGAATCAGCAGAAATATGGCATTCAAGACTTAACAAAAAACTTTCACCTAAAATATATGATAATAAAAGAAGACATAAATCGATTTAAATAATAAAAAAAAAAATTTTAAAAGCATTTTTCTATGGTACCCAGCATAATGTTATGAGACATTTTAAAGAGCAATTTTTACAAATATTACAAAAATCAAAAAGAAGAGATCAAACATCATTATAAAACACTGTATGAGGTTGCAGATAAAACTTGATAGACAAATTCTGCTGATAGTAGTAAGGAGTTGTTTTGGTTTGAAGAAGAAAGAGTGATAAAAATGGAGTGCTGAAATCTGAAAGATCAGACACAATTTTTAAGTAAAAAGCTTCTGGACTGAAAATTTGATGTTGTTAGATAGATATTTAGTTTTCTGATTTAATTTATACTGCCAGGTACAAAATTTGCTGTTCAATGAATTCTACTTCTATCACTCATAAATAATTCCACGACTTTTTGGATACAATAAAGATGTCATATCTTAAAGTGGACTTAATTCTGCAGTTAATGGGCAACTAGAAGAATTATTAACAAGAATACAAGGCATATAATTCTGACCATGCAGTACCAATCACAATTAATAGCTGACAAAGTTAAATAAGCTCTGCATAATTTGAATATGATTTCAGAATGGAAATACCCAATATAAAAAATAAATCTTCTATATAGAAAGTGTTTAATTTAGTCAGCTTCATCAGCAAGTTAATGTTGAAATAACTCAAGAGATTTTTTATTTTAAACCACTTATACAGAGCATTAGCCATGGGTAACAATTGAACATTACATAACTCTAAGAAATTTAAAAATAAATAAGAAAGAGATTCATCAATTTAATGCTGGGTACCATTTCATTACTGCAATTGATAAACAATGTTTACCTTTGTGGAAAGCTGTTTTGACCTTTCAGGGAACCCCTTAAATAGTAAAGAAACAGATTTTATTCATATATATAAAATAATCACTAAAATTAACTTAAAAGTTTAAAAATAAAACCCTCATTCTTGCACTTCAATACTATAAATTAAATTAAAACAATAATAATAATAATAAAAATAATAAAAACTGTTAGAAGGGAATGGCATAGCTGAATCAGACATTTAGTCAATGAACACTAAAATACATGTCTATGGGGATACTTCAACCAAAACCTTTATCTTCAAACCCATAATGACTCACTATACCTCAGACACTTTGCAAGTGAGTTACAATGTGTAAAGTAACACATTTTTAGTCAAGACCTCATATTTTCTTGACTTCAGACATTGTCCGCAATATCATAGTTGTCTATTGTGCCCATAGAAGAAGAGGGATCTAATTTAGAACTAATTCCAATAACAAGTCCATTTCCATTCTGCTGGTACATTTATTTGGTATTTACCCCTTTTACTCTGAATACCAACATGGAAACTGAACTTCCCTCATTTTAACAGATTTATATCTTTTAAAACATCCACAAACCAAAACAAAACATACTTTATACAATTAAAAAATAAATCTGTCTGGAAAATAAATATCAAATTTAAAAAAAAATGATATCCAGTGATGTCAAAAAAAAAAAAAAAGAAAAAAAAAAAAAAAGGACATAATTATAACAAAGCCGTATTAAAGTCTAATGATTGATTAGTATAAAAATTTGTGAATCTGTAAACACAGTATGTATCATCATTTTTTCTCTTCAATTTTTAATTCATTAATTTAAAAAGTAAGTAAAGAAGGCACATTTAATATAAAATTTAATTTAAAAATGCACATATTAATCTTCAATATCAAGTTTAGGATGACAAAACATAAACAAAGAAAAATATAAGAAATGCAAAATGATGTATAATAACATAAGCAGTATCAAGATCAATATGTCTCTCTCTCTCTCATTGATCCTGTTATTATTATTTTTATTATTTTACCTTGGAGGAAAGTTGTTTTGACTTTTCATCGGACTCCTTCAATAGGAAACAAAATGGTTTGTTATTTTCTAGCACAGAATATACTTTTTTTCTTTTTTAAATTGAATGCATACAAGTTCACATGCACAATCATCTATGATTATGGATTCAAAATTTTTTACTTTTAAAAGGAAAAGAATATAACCATCTTGTAAAGATAAAATATATGTATACCTTTTACATTTTTTAGGTTTTACACATAATTCAATTTATTTCAAAAGAGATGCTTGTAATTTCTGGGTAGAAGTGTTGTCAATAGTATTAACTCAATCTGAGCCAGTTACCAGACCGACAAAAACCACTTGTTTCGGTAGTCAAGGGATGATTAAAAATATGTAATTCATATAAAGACAATCTTAAATAGTCATGAACAATTAAACGATTATGGACATTATGTCCTATCTTTATGGACAATACCTATAAGACACCATGTTCTGTCTTCATAAACAATACATTTAGGACATTGTACTGTAAAGCTATCATGTTCGAAGAAGATTTTATGAAAGTTACAGAGTTGTAAAATTTTGGTAATGTGTACAATTTTTGGTATTTAAAATCATCATTTTAATTTTTAGCTCATTCCAAAGTCAAAAGTGGGGTTTTGGTAATGTACAATTTTTTGGTATTTGAAATCATTATTTTATATTTTTAGCTCATTCCAAACTGTCATAAGTGGGGTTCATTCTAGTTAACATTTTTGCAGAACTATCTATTTCACTGGATATTAAATACTGTTAACATATTTTGACAATTTTTTGCAAAAATACATTATTCCTTAAGTTTTTAACTTCACTTTTTTTTCATAACCAGCCCCACACACCATGGTATTACAGGGAATGTATATAAATAAATTTAATATTTTACTTTTATTTCTATAGAATAAATTATTTACCATGAAATAGTAAGCAACACTTTTTTTAATTACAAATTAATGCTACAAATGTTCATTCTCTTCCTTTTCTTCTTTATTACTCATTATCATTTGTTAAAGAAAGACGATACTAATCAAAATCAAACTTTGAATGTATAAAATAATAAGTTCTTATGGTTAACAATTGACCAGCATAACACATAATATCCCATAATGCATATATTAGTATTTTAAATAGACATGGATTGGCATTAGCTAATAGTTTTCTATAAAAATACTAATTTCACTAGGTAATGTAAAAATATTAATTTTCATAAGGTAATGTAAAAATACTAATTTCACTAGGTAATGTAAAAATAATAATTTCACTAGGTAATGAAGTAAATGTTTTTGTAATCATAATAAAACTCTTATGGGATATTGATCACATGGTATCCTGGTATACTTTTGTAAAAATGTTTTAAATCATTTATTTAATTATATTGGAAATTGTTTTACCTTGAACCTGATCTAGATCTTCTGGATCTTGTTCTCGAACGGGAACGGGATTTTCTTCTTGGTTTTGACCTTGACCTGGATCTTCGAGACCTATAATAATAACAGTTAGTTTAGAAACATTTTATTTTTGGTTTTGTACATGAAGACATAATTTCCACATTACCTGGTAAAAGATCCCATTTCAAATTTCATACAAAAATGGGTGAGCATCTAATATCACCAATATTTGAATCAGAAATGACTGAAACATAAACAAAAATTATGTTTAATTTGTAGAGTTTTTATATTCAAAGTTTTATGAAAACAAATTGAGCCAAAAATGATTATACCTACAGTGCTTACAATTAGACATAAATTACAAGAATGGAGTTTAACTGGGTTTAGAAACTAGCCCTAATGAAATTTCAACTCATGCCCCATATAACATTTTAGTCAGAACTGAAATACACTGTATTTTGTAAATTCTTATAAATTTTTACTGTTCTTACTATTCTAAACTATGTTCTTTTACAGAAAACATTGAAATTTGAGAAAACTTCTGAATAGAGTTTCAGCCCGATTTCATCTGCTAAGTTTTACATCTACATGTACATCAAGATTGTTCCACTTGTAATGAGATGTTAGGGTTAGGGTTAAAGCACCTTTAAGTTGGGATTTTGTCATTGTAATGAGCCAATGACAACAAGCCATTAAACACTCTTTTGTTTTGAAAGTCCAAAAGGTTTTACCATTGTAATTAGCCAATGACAACAAGCCATTAAACACTCTTTTGTTAAGAAAGTCCAAAAGGTTTTACCATTGTAATGAGCCAATGACAACAAGCCATTAAACACTCTTTTGTTTAGAAAGTCCAAAAGGTTTTACCATTGTAATGAGCCAATGACAACAAGCCATTAAACACTCTTTTGTTAAGAAAGTCCAAAAGGTTTTACCATTGTAATGAGCCAATGACAACAAGCCATTAAACACTCTTTTGTTTAGAAAGTCCAAAAGGTTTTACCATTGTAATGAGCCAATGACAACAAGCCATTAAACACTCTTTTGTTTAGAAAGTCCAAAAGGTTTTACCATTGTAATTAGCCAATGACAGCAAGCCATTAAACACTCTTTTGTTTAGAAGGTCCAAAAGGAAAATAAAACTTAGACTTGTCTGATTGTCTATTTATTCTTAAAGGACTGGCAACTTAGACAAGATATAGCTGCAGTTTTAACTTGTCTAATAAAACCAAAACAACCTGCAATTTGGATTTATCTAATTTATCCAGAATGGCCTAGTGGCAAATTCCAGAATTAACTGACAAGTAAAATGCAAAAGAATTTTTATGATAAAATATCCTAAACCAATGCTACTAATTTTTTTTTATTTCAACAAATAAATGTTAACTTATAATAAAACAATAACAAAATTTTAACAACATGTCATAAACAACATTTAAACATCTTGCCATCAAAAAATTAAAACACTTCCAACATTAAAAACAATTCTTATAAAATTTGTAAAAGATATACTTATACAGACCTGCGGCGATCTTTAGACCTGGATCGAGATCTCTTTCTTGACCTAGATCTCTTTGACCTAGATCTTGATCTTTTACGTGATCTTGATCTTTTTCTTGACCTTGATGGTGATCTAGAACCTTTCCTAGATCGAGAACCTCTCCTTGAGTGGGATCGACTTCTTCGTCTTGACTTTGACCTTGATCTATGATGTCTTGATCTTGATCCAGACCTTGACCTACTTCTATGAGCATCTGTAAAATAAAGGTTACATATTATTTTTTGTAACCCAACAGAAAAGCTAATTAAATGTACTTCTCATATCAACTTTATAATTTTAGGTTCCTTGATGATCAATTGTCTAGGAAGGATTTTAGATTTGTGCTAATCCAAGAGTAAATAAGTTTATCAGTTGACTTTCTGAAGATTTCAGTAGTTTTTTAATACACTGATTTCTTAAATCCAGAATTGACCACCTTGTTAACACTACATGTGTGTGTATCTTGTGTGGAGAACACAGTTTTAGTATTGAAATTTGTAACACATTTTTATTGTTAAATAAAAAGGCAAAATAACATAAAAGTATTATAAAAAATATATTCTATTTAGACTGTTACTAAAATCATAATTAAGTGATAAAAATATGTTTAAAATGAATGGATATATACTCCACATTCTAGCAAAATACAATATCCTTGCTTAATTGATATAAAGTTGTTTTTTGAGAGATTTTGAAGCATGTAGGTTTCCACTGATTCCTTAAATTTAACTAAAACACTTGCAATGATGGAGATCTACAAAAGTCAGTACATTATACTGTAACTAAGCAAACCAGTTAAACACATGTCAAGGAAAACACAATTATCAAATGTAATCATCCTAGAGAAAAGGGAAAAACGTCTTATTTACTTACAAGGATCATCAACTGCAGCTGTTATCAGTGACTGGGCTTCTTTGACTTTTTTCATAGCTTCTTCCACTTCTCGCTGGGCAGCTTCTTGTGATTTTGATACAGGTTTAACAATTGATGTATTAGAGTGATTTACTCTGAAATAAAAACAACATGATATTTCAGCATTATTCTTACTCTACGTAAAAAATACAAAAATCTTAACTGAAAAAGTTTCCACTGAAATCTTAAAAAAAACCCAGAAAATGTGATTCGTAAGAAATATTTCAACTCTAAAATTAAAATCTTCCAAGATTCAAGAATACATGTTTAATTTCCATGTAGGAATTGACTCTCATCCAAGAATTGAACATTTCAGTCTGAGGCAAAGTATAGGTTCTCTAACTGAAATATTCAAATAAACTTTTCATATCAAAATCCAAGGATTAACACTTAAATGCATCAAAAATTTCTAATTTGGAAACTCTGGTATCAGTTTCAATTGATTGTCTTTTGATTATAACATCAGTTAGGATCACGATATGTCTTTTGATTATAACATCATTTAGGATCACATGATATGTCTTTTGATTATAACATCAGTTAAGATCACATGATATGTCTTTTGATTATAACATCACTTAAGATCACATGATATGTCTTTTGATTATAACATCAGTTAGGATCAGATGATGTCTTTTGATTATAACATCAGTTAGGATCAGATGATATGTCTTTTGATTATAACATCACTTAAGATCACATGATATGTCTTTTGATTATAACATCACTTAAGATCACATGGTATGTCTTTTAACATCACTTAGATCACATGATGTCAAATCCTATCTCATATAAGCAGATATGTTTTAGAATCTCATTTCTAGCTACAAATAATATTTTTTTTAAAATTCAGAAGGTTCCTTGCCTGCACATTAATCCGATAAAAATTTCAGGTTCCTTGCCTGCACATCCATCCAATAAAAAATTCAGAAGGTTCAATGCCTGCACATTAATCTGATAAAAATTGTACAGATTTTGAAATATGGTTATAAAAAACTGTATTTAAAAAGACAATACAGCTGACAATCAACTGAGATAACTTCCAATGGTTCCACCCCAGCCATTACTCAATATCAATTTTTTTTCTGTGATGGTTTTTTTCATAATAAAAAGGTAATTTTGTGACCTGAAATGTCCACAAGATACAAGCCATGGTATAATAAACTTCAATTTATTATGTTTTAAATGTTTATTGTTTTGATCAACTAAAACATTTTAAATACATGTAGTATAAAAATAAAAACTTATCAAAAATTTGTTAACTAATGTAAAAGATACTTACGTTAAAGGTTGACCCTGAAACATAACACCATTATATGTTAATGCTGTAGCAACTGATCTTTGATCCGTGAATTCTACATATGCAAATTTTGACATCATTTTATCATCACCAGCCATTCTAACATACTTCACTTCACCAACTTGAGTAAAGAAATTTAACAACTGATCTGAAGTCACCTAAAATCAGAAAGATTTCATGTAAAGCAGAAAAACCAAGAAAAATTAAATCAAAATTATCAAGCACATCAAAAATACATGTATAATAATTTATATTTTGTAATCATAGTTAAATAATAAATAGGGTAAAATACATGTGACCTAAGACAAACCGACAATTAAACAGTGGCCTTAATAGACATGTGGTAACTATAGCAGGTATTGCTGTAAAAACTGACAGTCTTTATATACAGGAGACTTTTACAGCAGGTTTTACTGTACAGACAAGTGGTCCTTGGTTGTTAAAGTAGGTTTTCTTCTATATACATAAATCTGATGCAAATAAAATACATGTGAAATCTAAATCATAATTAAAAACAATTCCTTGATAACTTGTGGTTCTTGTTAATATATAAAGCTGTATCTAACCAACAAATTGAAATGTCTTTAAAAGTTTACCTCTGACCAACAAAATCAACTCAAAACTAATCCGTGAAAACACTCATTTGAGTATGCATTTAAACAGTTGAATCTCTTAAACAATTGTACTCAGTGAATAATGTTCTTAAACCAATGTATCTACAACTACATCAGTCAAAACATATTCATTTTCTCATGGAGTTTGAGATAATGAGATTCAACTATATAAACAAGTTTACAATAAATAAAAATACATAATGCTGTATGTTTACTTACACTCTTTTCCAGATTTCCAACATATACAGTCCTTCTTATTTCTTCAATTTTACTTGTATCTACATTTCCTGGTAAAGCTGGATATTGCTGTAGACCAAGTGCTGTCAGACGGGGATCATACGTAGTTATAACCTGATTGCCAGCAGAACCAGACATCTACAATAAAATATCAAATATTTCCAAGATGACAAGTCTCACCTAAAAAGAGCTACAATTTTAAAAGTTTGTGCTATTGTACAGAATCGTTTTACAATATTCATGGAGAACCCTACAAAGATTAAATAACTGCTTCAAGCATATCTGAGTTTGTTTTTTTTTTCAGATAAGATATATTTATTAACTGGCAAAAAACTATTGACATATTGACCAAATGGGGTATGATGCTTTTTATTATTATTTCAATATCAATCAGAATGTTATTAATTCTTAAAAGATAAAATCTCCTTTTTTATTTACTTGCCATCTTTTACTTATTCAGATATTTTTCTGCCTGGCTTGCCCTTCTTAAAACCATATTCATAACAACGTATTGTGATAGGCAGGAAGAAAAATTTAAATTTGAGAACAAAAACCTCACAACCAAGTCTAAAAAAGCCTACCTGAAAAATGATCTAAATCTAGATATATGGTACATGACTATCTGCATCTATGTATACTTGTGATCAAACAATTATTTATAACAAAAAATTAAACTTTATATACCTGGCTTATAACATTACTAGGCCATGTTGGTTTTCCAGGAATCATTCCTGCTACAGCAGAAGGTGCTAACTGCATAGCTGTTGCCTCATCTGGTATCTTACCTACAATGTAATACAGAACAAAAATGGTAAAACAAGCTTAAAGTATACTTACAAAAATTGTGAAGGTATAGTATGACTTCAATTTTCCTCCTTTTTTGTGAGAAATAAACTTTTCACAAGTTAGATATGATTTATCATATACAAAATATTTCAAACTTTTATGTCTAGTGGAAGAAAAATTTCACTCTACACAAAGACTGAAGTTTAAGTGTTTGTACTTCAAAAAGTTTTTATGGGATATCAGACTTCTCTACTTCATGTGAGCAAAGACCTACTTCTCTACTTCATGTGAGCACAGACCTATGCCTTTTTCAAAAGCAGAAGATGGTAGATAATTATTACCAGAGTCCCAAAATATAACATTCAGTAACAGCGAAGAGTCAAGACCTTTCTCTTATATCAAGGTAATCAGTTCTAAGATGGAGGAAACCATGTGGAAAAACCATACTGGATGTTCAACAAGAGAACCGAGAAACTTTCTCACACAAGGATCTGACTGAGTGGGATTCTAACATAAGTGGTGAAAGGCAATGATTGGTAAGTGTATGGTAAGTGTACCATCAATTACCATATGTTAGAATTAAAATTTTTAATTTGAACAAGACAAAATTTTTGTTGCAAATAATGAATATAATTGACTTAGACTAAGAAAAATACAAACTTCAACAGTGCTCTAGGATTTTTGCTTGACACTAACTTTCCATGGGAAAGTCACAACAGAAAATCCACTTTCCCATAGAAAAATTTTACTTTCCACATGTCTTGGTGACAAAAATATAGATTGTGAGTAAATGTCAGTTGTTTATAATATTCTTTATAAGAAAAACTTGTAACAAATGTTCTGACAAACAAAAAAATTCGTACTTGATATGAATCTAAAGGAAAATACAAAACTACAGATGTACTGTACCAGTTATCTCCTTTTACCAGGAAGTAAAGAATGGAGATTCTGAAAACGGTTTCAATTTGAAAAAGTTATTTTTACTAATCGACGATGTTGCATGGGGGGAACATTTACCGTGGAAAATGTAAAAAAAGAACTGCACTTGATCATGGATAATATGCATTTATTTGAATAAATTTCACTTTCCCATGGAGAACAAAGCCAAAATTTACTTGGCATGGGAGATCGGAAATAAGAATCCTAGAGCACTGCTTCAACATAAATTTATTCCAAGTTTAGATGAAATAGATCAATTTAAATCACAGTATTCAACAAAAACATTTACTATATATAAGGAATCTGACAAGATGCTAACACTGACTGCAGGATTGATCTGTAGTCATATACAGGATTGTTTTCCATTTTTTAAATAACAGAATAATTATATATGATAAACTCACCATCCATTATAGGTACAACTATAAGAGCTCTGTCAATAAACACTGTGTTGGTAAGATGTAAGGCCACACCTGTACTAACTGTATCATCAAACTTTATATAACATACTTTTGCAGCAACTTTCACCTCTGAATCTCTGAAACAGAAAGAGAAATACAGTCAAACTTCAATTATTCGAAGTTTAAGGGTCTTCATTTTAGGTTCAAATAATCGGGGGGTTTGAATACCGTAAAACCCATGTAATCTGCGCACTTTTTTTGTAAAAATTAAATTAAAGTTGGGGGGTGCGTAAATTACACGAGTAGATTGTTTTCGTGATTTTTAAAAAAAATTTCCTTGCTGACAAAAGTGTTCAAAATGTAAACATTTCTACCGGAAGTTGACCTATTTCATGTTAAAATACGATTTTACGGAAAAATAATGCATTTGAAGAATAAAAAAATGATGTGTGTGTGTAGAATGGTATTTTATGCTTACTTTCTTTGTACAAATTTTAAATGTAATGAAATAAATGGCTAACTACTGTTTGGAAGTCTAACGTGCATTGATGATTGAGCTGGCTACAATTGGCTACTGGCTTTGATTGCATTTTCCACCGATCGAGAAGGAACACCATTGACACACATGGTGATACCGATAATCTTGACTGGATATGTGTTTTGAGATGGATAATCTTGGCTTGAAGAAACTTATGAGATTCAAATTTAGTGGGAAGGCGTGAGAGGGAGTGAAATATCAATGGTTTAGACACGAATGGGCGGATAAGCGGAAATGCATAGCTTGGGTCAAGAAGACGCTCTTGACCAATCAAAATTCTGTTTACAAACAGGGTAAGGTCGGTTTCTTCCCTCTGCCGGTTGAGTAAATTGTCATACTAGGCCTAGCTGTTTGTTAATTAGCTAATTGTTAATTAAACTGAATTCACAACACGCGTGAGTGTGAGTAGTTGTCTGTGTTATTGATAATTCTTCCTGTGATTGTGATTTTGGAAACATATAAGCTAATGACCTGTTACAACGTATAACCTACTTTGTTTGCAAACCGAAAAAAATGTGACTGGCCGTAATTTTTTCTAATGAAATATTACAAAATCTTATCTAAGTTAATTAAAACAGGTAAAATACACCAAACTGAAACAAAACACTTAAATATAAGAAAACCACTTGCTCGGATCATATAGAAAATTGGCAATTCTGGAAATTTTTGGGTGCGAATTTTACATGAGTTGAAGCTTTTTTAAACAAATTTTAGCTTGAAAACCACCTGCGTAAATTACACGGGTGCGTAAATTACATGGGTTTTTACAGTAATCGAATACGTTAATTTGAAACCTCAAACCTCGATCCACCGTATGTTATCTTAAGATACAACAGAATTCTATTGCACATTGAAAGTGTTTTATCGGTGTCAGTCTATAATGAATAATGTCATGACCTATCATGATTAATTTAATAAAAACAGAAATATTAATTTTATTTCTATAAAAATAAAAATATAATACCATTTGGTACAAAATCAAACATGCGTGGTAATACATACGACACAGTAAGAACAGCCATCCAGGGAAAGTACACCATGCTTTTTATGCATGCAATACACGTTTTTATGATTTTACAGAATTTTAAACGAAACGAAACAGGTCTATAAAATTTCTAGAATTGAAATGTGAATAAGGCGGAAAACTGTCTCTGTCAACTTTATTACAAAAAAATGATTTTTTTTTTAATTCCCCGACTAGGCTATTTAAAATATCAAATTAATATTCAGATGCCTTTTTTTTTTAAAATTTTATGATGGTAACTGTGGTCAACAGAATTCTTTTTATCGTTTACTTGAGTATCGCTACACATGTGCAGCTCATTTTCTAATACCTGGGATTATAATTACTGTTTGATTGAATAATTACAATTAATTTTTGCAACTGTTGATCAACATGGCTTACGATGGACAATACATGGCGTACGCATGTCTACAAAATGACAATCAGTTACGCTTGGATAACATAAAAGGGTAAAGGTGAAACCATACTTGTTCGTATTAAATTGTACAGGTGAGAGTTGTTTAGTTTTAGAAATGAATAAAAATGTCAACTTCGAAATTTTGGGGGCATATTTCTACTGAAAAGTCTAACTTAGGACTCAAAATAGGTTCGAATAAGCGCGGGTATTCAAATTACGAAGTTCGAATAAGCGAAGTTTTTTAATAAGAAGTTATAGTGCAGGGTGGTCGGGACCTACAGAGAACTTCGAATAACCTAAGGTATTCGAATAATAGAAGTTCGAATAATCAAAGTTTGACTGTATTGAATTATTACTGTATATTATTTTTTTTAATCAAAGTTAAGCATAACTACTAAATGGGTGAGCCAGCACCTTAACAAATGGTCACTTACTGTTTGAGTCAATGTGACAGTGAATACAAAACATTTATAGAAAATCAAATTAACTTGAGTTCATTTTCTTATTTTTCACATACTGGAGTCATTATAATGGAAAATTGATGTGCAAATCCTAATTTACCATAGAATATTCACAGTTAAAAGTTCTTGTGTTGCAAAACAAGGCAAATAGTGGATCTTTTTGTGCATATGTAAAGTGTCACCAAAAACATCGCTTAAGATGTAAACATCACTATTTATGACAGGTAAATCCATGTAACAGCAAGTTTCCTTTCTACAAAAATATTCCATGGTAATCATGGATATGCATAGTGATTTTAACTCACAACTAGACCCAAGTAAGTAAAAAATACCAAACCTAATTCAAGTTTATTGGATTTTTAAAGATTTGCAAAAATTCACCGTCACAGAGCTTTAAATTTATTCGATTTTCTATGAAAATTAAGCAACATTCACTGTCACAACACAACTCAATGTAATATTTAAAGTTATCAACAATTTACTTGTAACAATAATAACTCATTGGTTTTTTACTTTAGCCAGGGGTCACGCTGACTTCAATTTTTTTTTCTCCAAAATTTTCGCCAGAATTTTTTTATTTCGCCAAATACAATTTGTATGGGCCAAAGGTATTTTCTGGTCTAATTGTAATTTCTGGCGAAAATTTAATAGAAATAAATAGGCTTATAAAATGCATGTCTGATGACATGAAGAACAACAACAGTTTTCTTGTTTTATTTCTTTTATTCATAAAATAAATCACTAATAAGTAATAAGTAAACTGTAAACAAAACCAGTCAAGAGCACAAATTTAATTTTTACTACTTTCAAAGATCTACCGCCGATAATTGAAAATAGCAATTACCATAAACGCAGCTTGGTAATCACTCGCTTACATCGGTAATTAATCTCGTTAAATGATAAATCCACTTGTAATTAACACCTTCACACGTGGAATTTTGTTTAATCAACATCATGTACATGGCTTCGGTGACCCAATTTAACACTCATTCGGAACTCTCTAGATCTATGGTTTGATAAACACGTAGACAGAGACAGAAACCTGTTGCTTTAACGACTCTCTGCTCATGTCCGTGAAGCGTAGTGAACCTGTTAATGTAAACATTTTTTTCGCCATGACTTTCGCCGATGTTTATTTTTTATCGCCAAATTTATGTTTTTTTCTCATTTTGTGAAAAAAGCGAACAGCAGCGTGAACCCTGCTTTAGCTGACCATATAAGAAAGTTAACCCTCACATGATGTCTATTCGAAATTGTATGAAGTTTCTTTGTCCATCGCCTCTTAAAAATCAGGACTTGTCTACTTTGATACGTGGTGTAAATACGGAATATGTCATTCTAAAACACCTTGGAAATCACAGTCCCTAACTGTACTAACAAACTGATTTCTGCAATACATTCCGAAAACAACCCCAAAACTTTGTTTACGAGAGGTCATTTTATCCAATTTTTACATTTTGATTGCATATCAACTTACTCAGGAGGATACATTTTGCATTCATAAATGCTACCAATGTAACCAAATAACGTCTTCATTTGCTCCTTGGTTGCTCCAGGAGCAATGTTAGTAACCTGGATTATTTTTGTATTAATTTTATCAGACATTTTTGTTCCTTCAGACGGTCTTGCGGTCTTATGCTGAAAATATCTACGTCGAGGTGCGTTTATCGTAAAGTGGATTTAGTGTAGTCGCAAAATAAATTTGGGATAAAGTTTATTCTATAATTAAACAATGTTCAAATCAATAATTATTTCGCTTCATTTCTATGTATCTTTTTTTCCAGTTTATTAAAAATAAATTATTAAACACAAAAATGTAAATTCTATTATCGTAAAAGTTTACAAGTGCTTCCGATTAATGTCAATCACTTCCGGTTTCAGTATTGGCAAACTACAAGGTAAAACGTGTAACTCAACAGGTTATATTTCAATTTTCCTGATTCATATTTCACCCATTTCCACATTCATCCACACAGTTTACTTCTTTTACAACAAAAATTAGGTCATCTCAATTTATTAACTTTGAAAAATTCATTTCAACTAGCTTTTTAATGCCCATGTGTACATTTCTGGGTTTTCTGAAAAGTCAAATGTATTCTGTTGTTGCAGTTTGGTAACACTGTGTGCTTTACAAGTCTCACAAGTATAAAATAAAACAGGCTTTAGGTCTCACAGGCATATAACACTACAGGCTTTACTAGTTCGAATTTCTTCTTACCCTAACACACTTTATGCCCGACGGCTATGTGTAGGGTCAGAACAATTTCTCTATAAAAAACCCGTGAATTCCCGTTAGTAACTGGTGCCGGAAGGGGTGTCACTTCATTTAGCTTCAGACAGAAAATATAAGTGGAACTGTAGAAAAGTTACTATCCTCAATTGATACGTGAATGATTTGTCTTCCGAAATAATTTTATATTTCAATATGTCATCTGTGCATGTTTGAGAATTAAGATCCATTTCTTCAGTGTTGATATTTGCCAACCTTCTCTTACATTTTCAAAGCAAGACTGTGACCTCAGAAAACTCACTTTCAATTATTTTGGAAGACAAATCAATCACCGGTCGGTTAAAGTTCTACTAATATTTTTAGTCTAAAGCAAAATGAAGCAGCAGCAGTTGGTTTCAGAAAATCCCTGTTTTTTTATACAGAAATTGTTGTGAACCTACAGATGGAAGTCAGCATAAAGTGTTTAAGGGTCAGAAGGAATTCCGGCTAAGATTTTACATGTCAACATTCTTATTATTTGATAGGCTTTACATGTCTCTCCACTAACATAGCTCAGTGGATAGAGTGCATGTAAGACATGTAAAGCCTGTATTATTATATACATTCTTATTCTAATCCCTGCTTTGATCTCCAAAACCTACTTTCCATCTTTGCTTATCATGCTTTAAAATTTGTTTGAATCAGTTTTTTTATCTTTCAGTTTTTTTAATATTATCTATAAAATCCTACCTGTTAAGGTATTTCAGAAGAGTTTTCTATATACCATCTGTACAATTTGTTGTTTGTAATATTGCCAAGTCCACTGCAAGTAAAAATATAGAATGGTAATAGATATAACTGTATCATCCTTGTCATGTTGTTATAAGGCTCATCATTTTGCAATATCATAATTGCCGTCTTATCTATTTGTGAAAGCCTTTTCAAAATTAAAAAAAAAACACATAAGGAATTCAATTTAAATGACTTTTGGATAATGATAGATTAGATGGCAATTTGAATGACTTTTGGATAATGATACATTAGATGACAATCAAATCGGCATTTGAGTCACTTCTATGTTCTTATTTCACATCTACAACATTCTTTTTTTCTTTGATAGAACTTTTTATGTGGTAAAATTTCCAAAGTCATGTACCTTTGCTGCTTTTTCGTGAAGTCATAAAAAGCAGTGACAAGTGTGACATGGTCTAATTGTTTTGTTATTGATTTTACTAGTAAAGCATAGAGGTTTCAAATCCCAATGTTAATTAAAAATTTTTCTGAGACAATTTTCAATTCATTTTAAAAAAACCTTTAAAACTGATGATCTTTGTCATGGTTGGAGTGGCATAAAACAAATCTCATTGCTCTTTGACAGAAACATTGTAAAGATGTGATTTTCTACAACTTCACCTTAAGTTGGTAAAGTCATGGTATTTGATATAAGTGGAATTTTCACTGGCTTACTCAGTATTGTAGATGAATAATTAAGATTTGTTTTCTTTTTATAGAAAATTAAATGATGGCAGATGTAAACAAATTAGTGTTTTCAATCATTAAGTTTTTGAAAGACCAGACAACTACAGGTCCTTTGTCAGAGGAGAGCATTGAAAGTCTTGAAGGTAATAAATATATGTGCACAATTCCAAAAACCCTTCTATTTTAGTGGCCAAGTTAATAGTGTAAATAAGTGTTATTCACATAAATGATGTATATGATGAACATACTTGTAGGTGGGTTGGTGTTTGTTGTAACTAGGTGTAAGTCTTACTACACTAATCAACTTATCTTAAACATCAGGTTTTAATTGAACATTAAATATAAAGTACATGTAGTTACCATTATAAAACAATTCTTGTGTTTTAAGAAACAATATCTTAAAATGAGAATCAAAGGTAATGATTTAAGTTGTGTTTGATATTTACAATTTCAGATTTCAGTTTTTAATAGGTGAACTAGATTTAATTAGCTGGAAATGTACCTTGGTGTACTGTGCCAGTTTACTGGTTCACCAGATTTACACACTATTGGGTTAGAGTATTTATGCACACTTAAAAACAGGAAATAATGCATGCCAGAACTTTCAGCTTATTTATATATATAGCGAATTTTGTTGTCAATCTGTTCATTATTTATTGTTCATTTTGCTTTATTTAGAAGTAACAGTAATTGTCATTGATATTTGTATAACAGATGTTACCATTTGCTATCTTCTGGTCTTCAATGTTTAGAGTCAGCCTATGGACTTTAATAATTTCAGTTGCTATACAATGTTTAGAGTCAGCCTATGGACTTTAATAATTTCAGTTGCTATACGATATTTAGAATCAGCCTATGGACTTTAATAATTTCAGTTGCTATACAATATTTAGAATCAGCCTTGGGACTTTTATAATTTCAGTTGCTATACAATATTTAGAATCAGCCTATGGACTTTAATAATTTCAGTTGCTATACAATGTTTAGAGTCAGCCTATGGACTTTAATAATTTCAGTTGCTATACAATATTTAGAATCAGCCTTTGGAGTTTTATAATTTCAGTTGCTATACAGTGTTTAAAGTCAGCCTATGGACTTTTATAATTTCAGTTGCTATACAATGTTTAGAGTCAGCCTATGGACTTTAATAATTTTAGTTGCTATACCATGTTTAGAGTCAGCCTTTGGACTTTTATAATTTCAATTGCTATACAAAATTTAGAGTCAGCCAATGGACTTTTATAATTTCAGTTGCTATACAATGTTTAGAGTCAGCCTATGGAATAGATATGGCAGATGAGTCAACTATAGCAAAATATCAAGTACAGCGACATTTGTTAGATATATTTAATGCACAAATTAGTCTTGAAGTAAGTTGAATTATTTGTTATGATCGTTTTTTGAAGTTTTGATATTAAAAAATCTTTGCTAATGTATACCTTTGGTGGTTGTCAGTTAAGAGTTCTTTTTTGTGTAAAAATTACTGTAGTATTTATTTTGCCTTATCTAAAAGGTTTTATGAGTCACAGATGTTAGGCAAGCACTACCAAATTGTGACCCTATAAACAATCTACAAGTGTATGTATAAATACAGGTAGCAACATTGAGCACTATACAATCTGATCATAATCCACCATGATAGAGTCAAAAATAATTTGCCAATCTGATCATGATCCACCAAGAGAGTGTCAGAAATAATTTGCCAATCTGATCATAATCCACCATGATAGTGTCAGAAATAATTTGCCAAATGAAACGAAGTAAACAATGTAATGTTAGATTGTTTTCATTGATCATATTTGATGTTCCATTATTGTGTCTTAGTATACTTTTGGCTTGCAATGCTTGCATTATTGTTAATCTGAATATGTTAACCCTCCACTTT
>CM056598.1:517500-601699 GCA_029721355.1 Tegillarca granosa | reverse complement strand
TCTGATAAAGGTTTTACTTCAGCGCGGGTTTTAAATAAATCTGATAAAGGTTTACGTCAGCGCGGTTTATATATCTGATAAATTTTACGTCCGCGCGGTTTATAAATACATCTGATAGGTTTACGTCTGCGCAGGTTAATAATAAATCTGATAAAGGTTTAACTTCAGCGCGGGTTTTAAATAAATCTGATAAAGGTTTACGTCTGCGCAGGTTAATAAATAAATCTGATAAAGGTTTAACTTCAGCGCGGGTTTAT
Organism: Tegillarca granosa; assembly: GCA_029721355.1. Lineage (NCBI taxonomy): Eukaryota > Metazoa > Mollusca > Bivalvia > Arcoida > Arcidae > Tegillarca > Tegillarca granosa. Next base: position 601,442 of record CM056598.1, on the reverse strand, counting down.
AAATAAGTCTGATAAAGTTTTGCGTCAGCGCGGGTTTATAATAAATCTGATAAAGGTGTTACTTCAGCGCAGGTTTTATAATAAATCTGGTAAAGGTTTTTTACATCCACGGGTACTGACGGGGGTTTATAAATAATCTGATAAAGGTTTTACGTCAGCGCGGTTTATAAATAAATCTGATAAAGGTTTACTTCAGCGCAGGTTTATAATAAATCTGGTAAAGGTTGTTCAGCGCGGTTTATAAATAAATCTGGTAAAGGTTTTACAGCAGCACGGGTTTACTGACGGGGTTTAAAATAAATCTGATAAAGGTTTACGTCAGCGCGGATTTATAAATAAATCTGATAAAGGTTTACTTCAGCGCGGTTTATAAATAAATCTGAAAGGTTGTACTTCAGCGCGGTTTATAAATAAATCTGAAAGGTTGTACTTCAGCGCGGTTTATAAATAAATCTGATAAAGGTTGTACTTCAGCGCAGGTTTATAAATAAATCTGGTAAAGGTTGTACTTCAGCGCAGGGTTTATAAATAAATCTGATAAAGGTTTACTTCAGCGCAGGTTTATAAATAAATCTGATAAAGGTTTTTTACAGCGCGGGTTTATGTAAAATAACTGATAAAGGTTTTACGTCAGCGCGGGTTTATAATAAATCTGATAAAGGTTGTACTTCAGCGCGGGTTTAAATAAATCTGATAAAGGTTGTACTTCAGCGCGGGTTGTTAAATAAATCTGATAAAGGTTGTACTTCAGCGCGGGTTGTTAAATAAATCTGATAAAGGTTGTACTTCAGCGCGGGTTGTTAAATAAATCTGATAAAGGTTGTACTCAGCGCGGGTTGTTAAATAAATCTGATAAAGGTTGTACTTCAGCGCGGGTTGTAAATAAATCTGATAAGGTTGTACTTCAGCGCGGGTTTATAAATAAATCTGATAAAGGTTTACTCAGCGCGGGTTTATAAATAAATCTGATAAAGGTTGTACTTCAGCGCGGGTTTATAAATAAATCTGATAAAGGTTTTACTTCAGCGCGGGTTAAATAAATCTGATAAAGGTTGTACTTCAGCGCGGGTTGTTAAATAAATCTGATAAAGGTTTACTTCAGCGCGGGTTTATAATAAATCTGATAAAGGTTGTACTTCAGCGCGGGTTTAAAATAAATCTGATAAAGGTTTTACTTCAGCGCGGGTTTTAAATAAATCTGATAAAGGTTGTACTTCAGCGCGGGTTTATAAATAAATCTGATAAAGGTTGTACTTCAGCGCGGGTTTTAAATAAATCTGATAAAGGTTTACTTCAGCGCGGGTTTATAAATAAATCTGATAAAGGTTTACTTCAGCGCGGGTTTATAAATAAATCTGATAAAGGTTTACTTCAGCGCGGGTTTATAAATAAATCTGATAAAGGTTTACTTCAGCGCGGGTTTATAAATAAATCTGATAAAGGTTGTACTTCAGCGCGGGTTTATAAATAAATCTGATAAAGGTTGTACTTCAGCGCGGGTTTATAAATAAATCTGATAAAAGGTTGTACTTCAGCGCGGGTTATAAATAAAATCTGATAAGGTTGTACTCAGCGCAGGGTTTCTAAATAAATCTGATGAAGGTTGTACTTCAGCGCTGGTTTATAAATAACTCTGATAAAGGTTGTACTTCAGCGCGGTTTATAAATAAATCTGATAAAGGTTGTACTTCAGCGCGGGTTTATAAATAAATCTGATAAAGTGTGTACTTCAGCGGCGGGTTTATAAATAAATCTGATAAAGGTTGTCTTCAGCGGGTTTTATAAATAAATCTGATAAGGTTGTACTTCAGCGCGGGTTTATAATAAATCTGATAAAGGTTGTACTTCAGCGCGGGTTTATAAATAAATCTGATAAAGGTTTCTTCAGCGCAGGGGTTTATAAATAAATTCTGATAAAGGTTGTACTTCAGCGCGGGTTTATAAATAAATCCTGATAAAGGTTGTACTTCAGCGCGGGTTTATAAATAAATTCTGATGAAGGTTGTACTTCAGCGCGGGTTTATAAATAAATCTGATAAGGTTGTACTTCAGCGCGGGTTTATAAATAAATCTGATAAAGGTTGTACTTCAGCGCGGGTTTATAAATAAATCTGATAAAGGTTGTACTTCAGCGCGGGTTTATAAATAAATCTGATAAAGGTTGTACTTCAGCGCGGGTTTATAAATAAATCTGATAAAGGTTGTACTTCAGCGCGGGTTTATAAATAAATCTGATAAAGGTTGTACTTCAGCGCGGGTTTATAAATAAATCTGATAAAGGTTGTACTTCAGCGCAGGGTTTATAAATAAATCTGATAAGTTGTACTTCAGCGCGGGTTTATATAATAAATCTTGATTAAAGGTTGTACTTCAGCGCGGGTTTATAAATAAATCTATAAGGTTGTACTTCAGCGCAGGGTTTTATAAATAAATCTGATGAAGGTGTACTTCAGCGCGGGTTTATAAATAAATCTGATAAAGGTTGTACTTCAGCGCGGGTTGTTAAATAAATCTGATAAAGGTTGTACTTCAGGCGGGTTTATAAATAAATCTGATAAAGGTTGTACTTCAGCGCATGGTTTATAAATAAATCTGATAAAAGTTTTACGTCAGCGCGGAGTTGTTAAATAAATCTGATAAAGTTTTACTTCAGCGCGGGTTTATAATAAATCTGATAAAGGTTTTACTTCAGCGCATGGTTTATAAATAAATCTGATAAAGTTTTACGTCAGCGCGGGTTTATAAATAAATCTGATAAAGGTTTTACTTCAGTGCAGGTTTATAAATAAATCTGATAAAGGTTTTACGTCAGCGGGGTTTATAAATAAATCTGATAAAGGTTTTACGTCAGCGCAGGTTGTATAAATAAATCTGATAAAGGTTTTACTTCAGCGCGGGTTGTTAAATAAATCTGATAAAGGTTTTACTTCAGCGCGGGTTTATAAATAAATCTGATAAAGGTTTTACTTCAGCGCGGGTTGTTAAATAAATCTGATAAAAGTTTTACTTCAGCGCGGGTTTATAAATAAATCTGATAAAGGTTTTACTTCAGCGCGGGTTGTATAATAAATCTGATAAAAGTTTTACTTCAGCGCGGGTTTATAAATAAATCTGATAAAGGTTTTACTTCAGCGCGGGTTGTTAATAAATCTGATAAAGGTTTTACTTCAGCGCGGGTTTATAAATAAATCTGATAAAGGTTTTACTTCAGCGCGGGTTTATAAATAAATCTGATAAAAGGTTTTACTTCAGCGCGGGTTGTTAAATAAATTCTGATAAAAGGTTTTACTTCAGCGCGGGTTTATAAATAAATCTGATAAAGGTTTTACTTCAGCGCGGGTTGTTAAATAAATCTGATAAAAGTTTTACTTCCGCGCGGGTTTATATAATCCTGATAAGAGGTGGTACTTCAGCGCGGGTTTATAAATAAATCTGGTAAGAGGTTTTGACGTCAGACCAGGGTTTATAAATAAATCTGATTAAAGGTATTTACGTCAGCGCGGGTTTATAAATAAATCTGAGAAAGGTTTTACTTCAGCGCGGGTTTATAAATAAATCTGGATAAAGGTTTTACGTCAGACCAGGGTTATTAAATAAATTCTGATAAAGGTTTATCTACTTCAGCGCTGGTTTAATTAAATAAATCTGATAAAGGGTCGGGTTACGTCAGGACCAGGGTTTATAAAGAATCTGATAAAGGTTTAGCGTCAGACAAGGGTTTATAAATAAATCTGATAAAGGTTTTACTTCAGCGCGGGTTTATAAATCTGAAAAAGGTTTTACGTCAAGCCCGGGTTTATAAATAAGATCTGAATAAAGGTTTTTACTTCAGCGCGGGTTTATAATAAATCTGATAAAGGGTTTGTACTTCAGCGCGGGTTTATAAATAAATCTGATAAAGGTTTTACTTCACGCGGGTTTATAAATAAATCTTGATAAAGGTTTTACGTCAGCCAGGGTTGTATAAATAAATCTGATAAAGGTTTTACTTCAGCGCGGGTTTATAAATAAATCTGATAAAGGTTTTACGTCAGCCCAGGGTTTATAAATAATCTGATAAAGGTTTTACGTCAGACCAGGGTTTATAAATAAATCTGATAAAGGTTTTACTGCAGCGCAGGGTTTATAAATAAATCTGATAAAGGTTTTGACTTCAGCGCGGGTTTATTAAAATTAAATCTGAGAAAGAGTTTTACTTCAGGCGGGGTTTATAAATAAATCTGATAAAAGGTTTTACTTCAGCGCGGGTTTTATAAATAAATCTGATAAAAGTGTTTACTTCAGCGCGGGTTGTATAAATAAATCTGATAAAGGTTTTACGTCAGCGCGGGTTATAAATAAATCTGATAAAGGTTTTACTTCAAGCGCGGGTTTATAAATAAATCTGATAAAAGTTTTACTTCAGCGGCGGTTTATAAATAAATCTGATAAAAGTTTTACTTCAGCGCGGGTTTATAAATAAATCTGATAAATGTTTTACGTCAGCGCGGGTTTATAAATAAATCTGATAAAAGTTTTACGTTCAGCGCGGGTTTATAAATAAATCTGATAAAAGGTTTTACTTCAGCGCGGGTTTATAAATAAATCTGATAAAGGTTTTACGTCAGCGCGGGTTGTATAAATAAATCTGATAAAGGTTTTACGTCGCGCGGGTTTATAAATAAATCTGATAAAGGTTTTACGTCAGCGCGGGTTTATAAATAAATCTGATAAAGGTGTTTACTTCAGCGCGGGTTTATAAATAAATCTGATACAGGTTTTACTTCAGCGCGGGTTTATAAATAAATCTGATAAAAGTTTACGTCAGCGCGGGTTGTATAAATAAATCTGATAAAGGTTTTACGTCAGCGCGGGTTTATAAATAAATCTGATAAAGTTTTACGTCAGCGCGGGTTTAGTAAATAAATCTGATAAAGGTTTTACGTCAGCGCGGGTTGTTAAATAAATCTGATAAAGGTTTTACGTCAGGGCGGGTTTATAAATAAATCTGATAAAGGTTTTACTTCAGCGCGGTTTATAAATAAATCTGATACATGTTTTACGTCAGCGCGGGTTTATAAATAAATCTGATAAAGGTTTTACGTCAGTGCGGGTTGTATAAATAAATCTGATAAAAGGTTTTACGTCAGCGGCAGGTTTATAATAAATCTGATAAAGGTTTTACGTCAGCGCGGGTTTATAAATAAATCTGATACAGGTTGTACGTCAGTGCAGGGTTTATAAATAAAATCTGATAAAGGTTTTACGTCAGCGCGGGGTTTATAAATAAATCGGGATAAAGGTTTGTACGTCAGGCGCAGGGTTTATAAATAAATCTGATAAAAGTTTTACGTCAGCGCGGGTTGTTAAATAAATCTGATAAATGTTGTACGTCAGCGCGGGTTTATAAATAAATCTGATAAAGGTTTTACGTCAGGCGGGTTTATAAATAAATCTGATAAAGTTTTACGTCAGTGCGGGTTGTATAAATAAATCTGATAAAGGTTTTACGTCAGCGCGGGTTGTTAAATAAATCTGATAAAGGTTTTACGTCAGCGCGGGTTTATAAATAAATCTGATAAAGGTTTTACGTCAGCGCGGGTTTTAAATAAATCTGATAAAGGTTTTACGTCAGCGCGGGTTTATAAATAAATCTGATAAAGGTTTTACTCAGCGCGGGTTTTAAATAAATCTGATAAAGGTTTTACGTCAGCGCGGGTTTATAAATAAATCTGATAAAGGTTTTACGTCAGCGCGGGTTTATAAATAAATCTGATAAAGGTTTTACGTCAGTGCGGGTTTATAAATAAATCTGATAAAGGTTTTACGTCAGCGCGGGTTTTAAATAAATCTGATAAAGGTTTTACGTCAGCGCGGGTTTATAAATAAATCTGATAAAGGTTTTACTTCAGCGCGGGTTTATAAATAAATCTGATAAAGGTTTTACTTCAGCGCGGGTTTATAAATAAATCTGATAAAGGTTTTACTCAGCGGTTTATAAATAAATCTGATAAAGGTTTTACTCAGCGCGGGTTTATAAATAAATCTGATAAAGGTTTTACGTCAGCGCGCGGTTTATTAAATAAATCTGATAAAGGTTTTACGTCAGCGCGGGTTTATAAATAAATCTGATAAGGTTTGTACTTCAGCGCGGGTTATAAATAAATCTGATAAAGGTTTTACGTCAGACCCGGGTTTATAAATAAAATCTGATAAAGGTTTGTACTTCAGCGCGAGGTTTATAAATAAATCTGATAAAGGTTTTACGTCCAGACCAGGGTTTATATAAATATGATAAAGGTTTACGTCAGACCAGGGTTTATAAATAAATCTGATAAGGTTTACTTCCGCTATTTTTCCGAGGGTTTATAAATAAATCTGATGAAAGGTTGTATTCAGCGCGGGTGTATACATAAATCGATAAAGGTTTTACTTCGGCGCGGGTTATAAATAAATCTGATGAGGTTGTACTTCAGCGCGGGTTTATAATAAATCTGATAACGGTTTTACGTCAGCGCGGGTTTATAAATAAATCTGATAAAGGTTTTCCGGTAGCGCGGGTTTATAAATTAAATATGATGAAGTTGTACTTCAGCGCGGGTTTATAAATAAAATCTGATAAGGTTCTACGTCAGCGCGGGTTTATAAATAAATCTGATGAAGTTTTACTTTCAGCGCGGGTTTATAAATAAATCTGATAAAGGTTTTACGTCAGCGCGGGGTTTATAAATAAATCTGATAAAGGTTTTACTTCACGCGGGTTGTTAAATAAATCTGATAAAGGTTTTACTTCAGCGCGGGTTTATAATAAATCTGATAAAGGTTTACTTCAGCGCGGGTTTATAAATAAATCTGATAAAGGTTGTACTTCAGCGCGGGTTTATAAATAAATCTGATAAAGGTTGTTACCTTCAGCGCGGGTTGATAAATAAATCTGATAAGGGTTTTACTTCAGCGCGGGTTTATTAAATAAATCTGTATAACGGTTGTACTTCGCGCGGGTTGTTAAATAAATCTGATAAGGTTTTACTTCAGCGCGGGTTTTAAAATAAATCTGATAAAAGTTTTACGTCAGCGCGAGTTTATAAATAAATTGATAAAGGTTGTACTTCAGCGCAGGTTTATAAATAAATCTGATAAAGGTTGTACTTCAGCGCAGGTTTATAATAAATCTGATAAAGGTTGTACTTCAGCGCCAGGTTTATAAATAATCTGATAAAGGTTGTACTTCAGCGCAGGTTTATAAATAAATCTGATTAAAGGTTGTACTTCAGCGCAGGTTTATAAATAAATCTGATAAAGGTTGTACTTCAGCGCAGGTTTATAAATAAATCTGATAAAGGTTGTACTTTCAGCGCAGGTTTATAACTAATCTGATAAAGGTTGTACTTCAGCGCAGGTTTATAAATAAATCTGATAAAGGTTGTACTTCAGCGCAGGTTTATAAATAATCTGATAAAGGTTGTACTTCAGCGCAGGTTTATAAATAAATCTGATAAAGGTTGTACTTCAGCGCAGGTTTATAAATAAATCTGATAAAGGTTTTTACGTCAGCGCGAGTTTATAAATAAATCTGATAAAGGTTGTACTTCAGCGCGGGTTGTTAAATAAATCTGATAAAGGTTTTACGTCAGCGCGAGTTTATAAATAAATCTGATAAAGGTTGTACTTCAGCGCGGGTTGTTAAATAAATCTGATAAAGGTTGTACTTCAGCGCGGGTTGTTAAATAAATCTGATAAAGGTTGTACTTCAGCGCGGGTTTATAAATAAATCTGATAAAGGTTGTACTTCAGCGCGGGTTGTTAAATAAATCTGATAAAGGTTGTACTTCAGCGCGGGTTTATAAATAAATCTGATAAAGGTTGTACTTCAGCGCAGGTTTATAAATAAATCTGATAAAGGTTGTACTTCAGCGCGGGTTGTTAAATAAATCTGATAAAGGTTTTACGTCAGCGCGAGTTTATAAATAAATCTGATAAAGGTTGTACTTCAGCGCGGGTTGTTAAATAAATCTGATAAAGGTTGTACTTCAGCGCGGGTTTATAAATAAATCTGATAAAGGTTGTACTTCAGCGCAGGTTTATAAATAAATCTGATAAAGGTTGTACTTCAGCGCGGGTTGTTAAATAAATCTGATAAAGGTTTTACGTCAGCGCGGGTTTATAAATAAATCTGATAAAGGTTGTACTTCAGCGCGGGTTTATAAATAAATCTGATAAAGGTTGTACTTCAGCGCAGGTTTATAAATAAATCTGATAAAGGTTGTACTTCAGCGCAGGGTTTATAAATAAATCTGATAAAGGTTGTACTTCAGCGCAGGTTTTTAAATAAATCTGATAAAGGTTGTACTTCAGCGCGGGTTGTTAAATAAATCTGATAAAGGTTGTACTTCAGCGCGGGTTGTTAAATAAATCTGATAAAGGTTGTACTTCAGCGCGGGTTGTTAAATAAATCTGATAAAGGTTTTACTTCAGCGCGAGTTTATAAATAAATCTGATAAAGGTTTTACTTCAGCGCGACTTTATAAATAAATCTGATAAAGGTTTTACTTCAGCGCGAGTTATAAATAAATCTGATAAAGGTTGTACTTCAGCGCGGGTTGTTAAATAAATCTGATAAAGGTGTACTTCAGCGCAGGGTTTTAATAAATCTGATAAAGGTTGTACTTCAGCGCGGGTTTATAAATAAATCTGATAAAAGTTTTACGTCAGCGCGGATTTATAAATAAATCTGTTAAGGTTTTACTTCAGCGCGGGTTTATAAATAAATCTGATAAAGGTTTGACTTCATTTGGGTTTTTAAATAAAACTGATAAAGGTTTTACGTCATCGCGGGTTTATAAATAAATTTGATAAAGAATTCAAAAAATCTTTTTAATTATTTTACAAAAAATTATAACAAACTTAATTTCACATTAAAATGGTAAAAACAAACAAGGATTGGTCTGAATACGAACACGCCTTAACACAAATATTAATTTTTTAATTGTTTTTGTTATTCATTTCCTCATGCTAAGTGAACTGAGTAACATCCTTGTGGTGTAGACCATAAGGAAATTATTTTGATATACAGAGTTTCAATTGATGAAAAATCAAAATGTTTGGAAAAGAAATCCACACACAAGCGTTTACTCTCATTAATGAAGTATTATTTAATTTATATTTTTTCAGGACCATCAAAATTTACAGACTTTAATCTCTCGAGAAATTTGTCTATTAACTACACTGTTTTATACCGAATCATTACAGTACAAACGATGAAAAATTTACACATTTTTTTGCCTGTATCCTGTACATAAGAAATGTTATACTTGGCAATAAGAATCACTATTCTGTATTCCCTATTAGAAATGTTGTACTTTGTGATAAGAATCACTATTCTGTATCCTCAATAAGAAATGATGTACTTTGTGATAAGAATCACTATTCTGTATCCTCAATAAGAAGTGTTGTACTTGGTGATAAGATTCACTTTTCTTTATCCTCAATAAGGAATGTTGTACTTGGCAATAAGAATCACTATTCTGTATTCCCTATTAGAAATGTTGTACTTTGTAATAAGAATAAGTATTCTGTATCCTCAATAAGAAATGTTGTACTTGGCAATAAGAATCACTATTCTGTATTCCCTATTAGAAATGTTGTACTTTGTGATAAGAATAAGTATTCTGTATCCTCAATAAGAAATGTTGTACTTGGCAATAAAAATCACTATTCTGTATTCCCTATTAGAAATGTTGTACTTTGTGATAAGAATAAGTATTCTGTATCCTCAATAAGAAATGTTGTACTTGGCAATAAGAATCACTATTCTGTATCCTCAATAAGAAATGTTGTATTTTGTGATTAGAATCACTTTTCTGTATCCTCAAAATGTCGTACTTGGTGATAAGATTCACTTTTCTGTATCCTCAATAAGAAATGTTGTACTTGGCAATAAGAATCACTATTCTGTATTCCCTATTAGAAATGTTGTACTTTGTAATAAGAATAAGTATTCTGTATCCTCAATAAGAAATGTTGTACTTGGCAATAAGAATCACTATTCTGTATTCCCTATTAGAAATGTTGTACTTTGTAATAAGAATAAGTATTCTGTATCCTCAATCAGAAATGTTGTACTTGGCAATAAGAATCACTATTCTGTATTCCCTATTAGAAATGTTGTACTTTGTGATAAGAATAAGTATTCTGTATCCTCAAAAAGAAATGTCGTACTTGGCAATAAGAATCACTTTTCTGTATCCTCAATAAGAAATGTTGTATTTTGTGATAAGAATCATTATTCTGTATTCTGTATAAGAAATGTCGTACTTTGTGATAAGAATCACTATTATGTATCCTCAATAAGAAATGTCGTACTTGGTGATAAGAATCACTATTCTGTATCCTCAATAAGAAATGTCGTACTTGGTGATAAGAATCATTATTCTGTATTCTGTATAAGAAATGTTGTACTTTGTGATAAGAATCACTATTCTGTATTCTCAATAAGAAATGTCGTACTTGGTGATAAGAATCACTATTCTGTATCCTCAATAAGAAATGTCGTACTTGGTGATAAGAATCCCTATTCTGTATCCTCAATAAGAAATGTCGTACTTTGTGATAAGAATAACTATTCTGTATCCTCAATAAGAAATGTCGTACTTGGTGATAAGAATCACTTTTCTGTATCCTCAATAAGAAATGTTGTACTTTGTGATAAGAATCACTATTCTGTATCCTCAATAAGAAATGTTGTATTTTGTGATTAGAATCACTTTTCTGTATCCTCAATAAGAAATGTTGTACTTTGTAATAAGAATCACTATTCTGTATCCTCAATAAGAAATGTCGTACTTGGTGATAAGAATCACTTTTCTGTATCCTCAATAAGAAATGTTGTACTTTGTGATAAGAATCACTATTCTGTATCCTCAATAAGAAATGTCGTACTTGGTGATAAGAATCACTTTTCTGTATCCTCAATAAGAAATGTTGTACTTTGTGATAAGAATCACTATTCTGTATCCTCAATAAGAAATGTTGTACTTTGTGATAAGAATCACTATTCTGTATCCTCAATAAGAAATGTCGTACTTGGTGATAAGAATCACTTTTCTGTATCCTCAATAAGAAATGTTGTACTTTGTAATAAGAATCACTATTCTGTATCCTCAATAAGAAATGTTGTACTTTGTGATAAAAATCACTTTTCTGTATCCTCAATAAGAAATGTTGTACTTTGTAATAAGAATCACTATTCTGTATCCTCAATAAGAAATGTTGTACTTTGTAATAAGAATCACTTTTCTGTATCCTCAATAAGAAATGTTGTACTTTGTGATAAGAATCACTATTCTGTATCCTCAATAAGAAATGTTGTACTTTGTGATAAGAATAAGTATTCTGTATCCTCAATAAGAAATGTTGTACTTTGTGATAAGAATCACTATTCTGTATCCTCAATAAGAAATGTTGTACTTTGTAATAAGAATCACTATTCTGTATCCTCAATAAGAAATGTCGTACTTGGTGATAAGAAACACTATTCTGTATCCTCAATAAGAAATGTCCTACTTTGTGATAAGAATCATTTTTCTGTATTCTCTATAAGAAATGTTGTACTTTGTGATAAGAATCATTATTCTGTATTCTGTATAAGAAATGTTGTACTTTGTGATAAGAATCACTATTCTGTATCCTCAATAAGAAATGTTGTACTTGGTGATAAGAAACGTTATTCTGTATCCTCAATAAGAAATGTCGTACTTGGTGATAAGAATCACTTTTCTGTATTCTCAATAAGAAATGTTGTACTTTGTAATAAGAATCACTATTCTGTATCCTCAATAAGAAATGCTGTACTTTGTGATAAGAATCACTATTCTGTATCCTCAATAAGAAATGTTGTACTTTGTGATAAGAATCACTTTTCTGTATCCTCAATAAGAAATGTTGTACTTTGTAATAAGAATCACTATTCTGTATCCTCAATAAGAAATGTCGTACTTGGTGATAAGAATCACTTTTCTGTATCCTCAATAAGAAATGTTGTACTTTGTGATAAGAATCACTATTCTGTATCCTCAATAAGAAATGTTGTACTTTGTGATAAGAATCACTATTCTGTATCCTCAATAAGAAATGTTGTCATTGTAATAAGAATCATTATTCTGTATCCTCAATAAGAAATGTTGTACTTTGTGATAAGAATCACTTTTCAGTATTCCCTATAAGAAATGTCCTACTTTGTAATAAGAATCATTATTCTGTATTCTCAATAAGAAATGATGTACTTTGAAATAAGAATCATTATTCTGTATCCTCAATGAGAAATGTTGTACTTTGTGATAAGAATCATTATTCTGTATCCTCTATAAGAAATGTTGTACTTTGTGATAAGAATCATTATTCTGTATTCTCTATAAGAGATGTTGTACTTTGTAATAAGAATCACTATTCTGTATCCTCAATAAGAAATGTTGTACTTTGTGATAAGAATCACTATTCTGTATTCTCAATAAGAAATGTTGTACTTTGTAATAAGAATCACTATTCTGTATTCTCTATAAGAAATGTTTTACTTTGTAATAAGAATCACTATTCTGTATCCTCAATAAGAAATGTTGTACTTGGTGATAAGAATCACTTTTCTGTATCCTCAATAAGAAATGTTGTACTTTGTAATAAGAATCACTATTCTGTATCCTCAATAAGAAATGTTGTACTTTGTGATAAGAATCACTTTTCTGTATCCTCAATAAGAAATGTTGTACTTTGTAATAAGAATCACTATTCTGTATCCTCAATAAGAAATGTCGTACTTGGTGATAAGAATCACTTTTCTGTATCCTCAATAAGAAATGTTGTACTTTGTAATAAGAATCACTATTCTGTATCCTCAATAAGAAATGTTGTACTTTGTAATAAGAATCACTTTTCTGTATCCTCAATAAGAAATGTTGTACTTTGTGATAAGAATCACTATTCTGTATCCTCAATAAGAAATGTTGTACTTTGTGATAAGAATCACTATTCTGTATCCTCAATAAGAAATGTCGTACTTGGTGATAAGAATCACTATTCTGTATCCTCAATAAGAAATGTTGTACTTTGTAATAAGAATCACTTTTCTGTATCCTCAATAAGAAATGTTGTACTTGGTGATAAGAATCACTATTCTGTATCCTCAATAAGAAATGTTGTACTTTGTAATAAGAATCACTATTCTGTATCCTCAATAAGAAATGTTGTACTTGGCAATAAGAATCACTATTCTGTATTCCCTATTAGAAATGTTGTACTTTGTAATAAGAATAAGTATTCTGTATCCTCAATAAGAAATGTTGTACTTGGCAATAAGAATCACTATTCTGTATTCCCTATTAGAAATGTTGTACTTTGTAATAAGAATAAGTATTCTGTATCCTCAATAAGAAATGTTGTACTTGGCAATAAGAATAACTATTCTGTATTCCCTATTAGAAATGTTGTACTTTGTGATAAGAATAAGTATTCTGTATCCTCAAAAAGAAATGTCGTACTTGGCAATAAGAATCACTATTCTGTATCCTCAATAAGAAATGTTGTATTTTGTGATAAGAATCATTATTCTGTATTCTGTATAAGAAATGTTGTACTTTGTGATAAGAATCACTATTCTGTATCCTCAATAAGAAATGTCGTACTTGGTGATAAGAATCACTATTCTGTATCCTCAATAAGAAATGTCGTACTTGGTGATAAGAATCATTATTCTGTATTCTGTATAAGAAATGTTGTACTTTGTGATAAGAATCACTATTCTGTATCCTCAATAAGAAATGTCGTACTTGGTGATAAGAATCACTATTCTGTATCCTCAATAAGAAATGTCGTACTTGGTGATAAGAATCCCTATTCTGTATCCTCAATAAGAAATGTCGTACTTTGTGATAAGAATCACTATTCTGTATCCTCAATAAGAAATGTCGTACTTTGTGATAAGAATCACTATTCTGTATCCTCAATAAGAAATGTCGTACTTGGTGATAAGAATCACTTTTCTGTATCCTCAATAAGAAATGTTGTACTTTGTGATAAGAATCACTATTCTGTATCCTCAATAAGAAATGTTGTATTTTGTGATTAGAATCACTTTTCTGTATCCTCAATAAGAAATGTTGTACTTTGTAATAAGAATCACTATTCTGTATCCTCAATAAGAAATGTCGTACTTGGTGATAAGAATCACTTTTCTGTATCCTCAATAAGAAATGTTGTACTTTGTGATAAGAATCACTATTCTGTATCCTCAATAAGAAATGTCGTACTTGGTGATAAGAATCACTTTTCTGTATCCTCAATAAGAAATGTTGTACTTTGTGATAAGAATCACTATTCTGTATCCTCAATAAGAAATGTTGTACTTTGTGATAAGAATCACTATTCTGTATCCTCAATAAGAAATGTCCTACTTGGTGATAAGAATCACTTTTCTGTATCCTCAATAAGAAATGTTGTACTTTGTAATAAGAATCACTATTCTGTATCCTCAATAAGAAATGTTGTACTTTGTGATAAAAATCACTTTTCTGTATCCTCAATAAGAAATGTTGTACTTTGTAATAAGAATCACTATTCTGTATCCTCAATAAGAAATGTTGTACTTTGTAATAAGAATCACTTTTCTGTATCCTCAATAAGAAATGTTGTACTTTGTGATAAGAATCACTATTCTGTATCCTCAATAAGAAATGTTGTACTTTGTGATAAGAATCACTATTCTGTATCCTCAATAAGAAATGTCGTACTTGGTGATAAGAATCACTATTCTGTATCCTCAATAAGAAATGTTGTACTTTGTAATAAGAATCACTTTTCTGTATCCTCAATAAGAAATGTTGTACTTTGTAATAAGAATCACTATTCTGTATCCTCAATAAGAAATGTTGTACTTTGTGATAAGAATCACTATTCTGTATCCTCAATAAGAAATGTTGTACTTTGTAATAAGAATCACTATTCTGTATCCTCAATAAGAAATGTCGTACTTGGTGATAAGAAACACTATTCTGTATCCTCAATAAGAAATGTCCTACTTTGTGATAAGAATCATTTTTCTGTATTCTCTATAAGAAATGTTGTATTTTGTGATAAGAATCATTATTCTGTATTCTGTATAAGAAATGTTGTACTTTGTGATAAGAATCACTATTCTGTATCCTCAATAAGAAATGTTGTACTTGGTGATAAGAAACGTTATTCTGTATCCTCAATAAGAAATGTCGTACTTGGTGATAAGAATCACTTTTCTGTATTCTCAATAAGAAATGTTGTACTTTGTAATAAGAATCACTATTCTGTATCCTCAATAAGAAATGTTGTACTTTGTGATAAGAATCACTATTCTGTATCCTCAATAAGAAATGTTGTACTTTGTGATAAGAATCACTTTTCTGTATCCTCAATAAGAAATGTTGTACTTTGTAATAAGAATCACTATTCTGTATCCTCAATAAGAAATGTCGTACTTGGTGATAAGAATCACTTTTCTGTATCCTCAATAAGAAATGTTGTACTTTGTGATAAGAATCACTATTCTGTATCCTCAATAAGAAATGTTGTACTTTGTGATAAGAATCACTATTCTGTATCCTCAATAAGAAATGTTGTCATTGTAATAAGAATCATTATTCTGTATCCTCAATAAGAAATGTTGTACTTTGTGATAAGAATCACTTTTCAGTATTCTCTATAAGAAATGTCCTACTTTGTAATAAGAATCATTATTCTGTATTCTCAATAAGAAATGATGTACTTTGAAATAAGAATCATTATTCTGTATCCTCAATGAGAAATGTTGTACTTTGTGATAAGAATCATTATTCTGTATCCTCTATAAGAAATGTTGTACTTTGTGATAAGAATCATTATTCTGTATTCTCTATAAGAAATGTTGTACTTTGTAATAAGAATCACTATTCTGTATCCTCAATAAGAAATGTTGTACTTTGTGATAAGAATCACTATTCTGTATTCTCAATAAGAAATGTTGTACTTTGTAATAAGAATCACTATTCTGTATTCTCTATAAGAAATGTTTTACTTTGTAATAAGAATCACTATTCTGTATCCTCAATAAGAAATGTTGTACTTGGTGATAAGAATCACTTTTCTGTATCCTCAATAAGAAATGTTGTACTTTGTAATAAGAATCACTATTCTGTATCCTCAATAAGAAATGTTGTACTTTGTGATAAGAATCACTTTTCTGTATCCTCAATAAGAAATGTTGTACTTTGTAATAAGAATCACTATTCTGTATCCTCAATAAGAAATGTCGTACTTGGTGATAAGAATCACTTTTCTGTATCCTCAATAAGAAATGTTGTACTTTGTAATAAGAATCACTATTCTGTATCCTCAATAAGAAATGTTGTACTTTGTAATAAGAATCACTTTTCTGTATCCTCAATAAGAAATGTTGTACTTTGTGATAAGAATCACTATTCTGTATCCTCAATAAGAAATGTTGTACTTTGTGATAAGAATCACTATTCTGTATCCTCAATAAGAAATGTCGTACTTGGTGATAAGAATCACTATTCTGTATCCTCAATAAGAAATGTTGTACTTTGTAATAAGAATCACTTTTCTGTATCCTCAATAAGAAATGTTGTACTTGGTGATAAGAATCACTATTCTGTATCCTCAATAAGAAATGTTGTACTTTGTAATAAGAATCACTATTCTGTATCCTCAATAAGAAATGTCGTACTTGGTGATAAGAATCACTTTTCTGTATCCTCAATAAGAAATGTTGTACTTTGTAATAAGAATCACTATTCTGTATCCTCAATAAGAAATGTCGTACTTGGTGATAAGAATCACTTTCCTGTATCCTCAATAAGAAATGTTGTACTTTGTAATAAGAATCATTATTCTGTATCCTCAATAAGAAATGTCGTACTTGGTGATAAGAAACACTATTCTGTATCCTCAATAAGAAATGTCCTACTTTGTGATAAGAATCATTTTTCTGTATTCTCTATAAGAAATGTTGTACTTTGTGATAAGAATCATTATTCTGTATTCTGTATAAGAAATGTTGTACTTGGTGATAAGAATCACTATTCTGTATCCTCAATAAGAAATGTTGTACTTTGTGATAAGAAACGTTATTCTGTATCCTCAATAAGAAATGTCGTACTTGGTGATAAGGATCACTTTTCTGTATTCTCAATAAGAAATGTTGTACTTTGTAATAAGAATCACTATTCTGTATCCTCAATAAGAAATGTTGTACTTTGTGATAAGAATCACTATTCTGTATCCTCAATAAGAAATGTTGTACTTTGTGATAAGAATCACTTTTCTGTATCCTCAATAAGAAATGTTGTACTTTGTAATAAGAATCACTATTCTGTATCCTCAATAAGAAATGTCGTACTTGGTGATAAGAATCACTTTTCTGTATCCTCAATAAGAAATGTTGTACTTTGTGATAAGAATCACTATTCTGTATCCTCAATAAGAAATGTTGTACTTTGTGATAAGAATCACTATTCTGTATCCTCAAAAAGAAATGTTGTACTTTGTAATAAGAATCATTATTCTGTATCCTCAATAAGAAATGTTGTACTTTGTGATAAGAATCACTTTTCAGTATTCTCTATAAGAAATGTCCTACTTTGTAATAAGAATCATTATTCTGTATTCTCAATAAGAAATGATGTACTTTGAAATAAGAATCATTATTCTGTATCCTCAATAAGAAATGTTGTACTTTGTGATAAGAATAATTATTCTGTATCCTCTATAAGAAATGTTGTACTTTGTGATAAGAATCATTATTCTGTATTCTCTATAAGAAATGTTGTACTTTGTAATAAGAATCACTATTCTGTATCCTCAATAAGAAATGTTGTACTTTGTGATAAGAATCACTATTCTGTATTCTCAATAAGAAATGTTGTACTTTGTAATAAGAATCACTATTCTGTATTCTCTATAAGAAATGTTTTACTTTGTGATAAGAATCATTATTCTGTATCCTCTATTAGAAATTTTGTACTTTGTGATAAGAATCATTATTCTGTATTCTCTATAAGAAATGTTGTACTTTGTAATAAGAATCACTATTCTGTATCCTCAATAAGAAATGTTGTACTTTGTGATAAGAATCACTATTCTGTATTCTCAATAAGAAATGTTGTACTTTGTAATAAGAATCACTATTCTGTATTCTCTATAAGAAATGTTTTACTTTGTAATAAGAATCACTATTCTGTATCCTCAATAAGAAATGTTGTACTTTGTGATAAGAATCACTTTTCTGTATCCTCAATAAGAAATGTTGTACTTTGTAATAAGAATCACTATTCTGTATCCTCAATAAGAAATGTTGTACTTTGTGATAAGAATCACTTTTCTGTATCCTCAATAAGAAATGTTGTACTTTGTAATAAGAATCACTATTCTGTATCCTCAATAAGAAATGTCGTACTTGGTGATAAGAATCACTTTTCTGTATCCTCAATAAGAAATGTTGTACTTTGTAATAAGAATCACTATTCTGTATCCTCAATAAGAAATGTTGTACTTTGTAATAAGAATCACTATTCTGTATCCTCAATAAGAAATGTCGTACTTGGTGATAAGAAACACTATTCTGTATCCTCAATAAGAAATGTCCTACTTTGAGATAAGAATCATTTTTCTGTATTCTCTATAAGAAATGTTGTACTTTGTGATAAGAATCATTATTCTGTATTCTGTATAAGAAATGTTGTACTTTGTGATAAGAATCACTATTCTGTATCCTCAATAAGAAATGTTGTACTTGGTGATAAGAAACGTTATTCTGTATCCTCAATAAGAAATGTCGTACTTGGTGATAAGAATCACTTTTCTGTATTCTCAATAAGAAATGTTGTACTTTGTAATAAGAATCACTATTCTGTATCCTCAATAAGAAATGTTGTACTTTGTGATAAGAATCACTATTCTGTATCCTCAATAAGAAATGTTGTACTTTGTGATAAGAATCACTTTTCTATATCCTCAATAAGAAATGTTGTACTTTGTAATAAGAATCACTATTCTGTATCCTCAATAAGAAATGTCGTACTTGGTGATAAGAATCACTTTTCTGTATCCTCATTAAGAAATGTTGTACTTTGTGATAAGAATCACTATTCTGTATCCTCAATAAGAAATGTTGTACTTTGTGATAAGAATCACTATTCTGTATCCTCAATAAGAAATGTTGTCATTGTAATAAGAATCATTATTCTGTATCCTCAATAAGAAATGTTGTACTTTGTGATAAGAATCACTTTTCAGTATTCTCTATAAGAAATGTCCTACTTTGTAATAAGAATCATTATTCTGTATTCTCAATAAGAAATGATGTACTTTGAAATAAGAATCATTATTCTGTATCCTCAATAAGAAATGTTGTACTTTGTGATAAGAATCATTATTCTGTATCCTCTATAAGAAATGTTGTACTTTGTGATAAGAATCATTATTCTGTATTCTCTATAAGAAATGTTGTACTTTGTAATAAGAATCACTATTCTGTATCCTCAATAAGAAATGTTGTACTTTGTGATAAGAATCACTATTCTGTATTCTCAATAAGAAATGTTGTACTTTGTAATAAGAATCACTATTCTGTATTCTCTATAAGAAATGTTTTACTTTGTGATAAGAATCATTATTCTGTATCCTCTATAAGAAATGTTGTACTTTGTGATAAGAATCATTATTCTGTATTCTCTATAAGAAATGTTGTACTTTGTAATAAGAATCACTATTCTGTATCCTCAATAAGAAATGTTGTACTTTGTGATAAGAATCACTATTCTGTACTGAATCCTATTCTATCAATAGAAATGTTGTACTTTGTAATAAGAATCACTATTCTGTATCCTCAATAAGAAATGTTGTACTTGGTGATAAGAATCACTTTTCTGTATCCTCAATAAGAAATGTTGTACTTTGTAATAAGAATCACTATTCTGTATCCTCAATAAGAAATGTTGTACTTTGTGATAAGAATCACCTTTTCTGTATCCTCAATAAGAAATGTTGTACTTTGTAATAAGAATCACTATTCTGTATCCTCAATAAGAAATGTCGTACTTGGTGATAAGAATCACTTTTCTGTATCCTCAATAAGAAATGTTGTACTTTGTGATAAGAATCACTATTCTGTATCCTCAATAAGAAATGTTGTACTTTGTAATAAGAATCACTTTTCTGTATCCTCAATAAGAAATGTTGTACTTTGTGATAAGAATCACTATTCTGTATCCTCAATAAGAAATGTTGTACTTTGTGATAAGAATCACTATTCTGTATCCTCAATAAGAAATGTCGTACTTGGTGATAAGAATCACTATTCTGTATCCTCAATAAGAAATGTTGTACTTTGTAATAAGAATCACTTTTCTGTATCCTCAATAAGAAATGTTGTACTTTGTGATAAGAATCACTATTCTGTATCCTCAATAAGAAATGTTGTACTTTGTAATAAGAATCACTATTCTGTATCCTCAATAAGAAATGTCGTACTTGGTGATAAGAATCACTTTTCTGTATCCTCAATAAGAAATGTTGTACTTTGTAATAAGAATCACTATTCTGTATCCTCAATAAGAAATGTCGTACTTGGTGATAAGAATCACTTTCCTGTATCCTCAATAAGAAATGTCCTACTTTGTGATAAGAATCATTTTTCTGTATTCTCTATAAGAAATGTTGTACTTTGTAATAAGAATCATTATTCTGTATTCTGTATAAGAAATGTTGTACTTGGTGATAAGAATCACTATTCTGTATCCTCAATAAGAAATGTTGTACTTGGTGATAAGAAACGTTATTCTGTATCCTCAATAAGAAATGTCGTACTTGGTGATAAGAATCACTATTCTGTATCCTCAATAAGAAATGTTGTACTTTGTAATAAGAATCATTATTCTGTATCCTCAATAAGAAATGTTGTACTTTGTGATAAGAATCACTTTTCAGTATTCTCTATAAGAAATGTCCTACTTTGTAATAAGAATCATTATTCTGAATTCTCAATAAGAAATGATGTACTTTGAAATAAGAATCATTATTCTGTATCCTCAATAAGAAATGTTGTACTTTGTGATAAGAATCATTATTCTGTATCCTCTATAAGAAATGTTGTACTTTGTGATAAGAATCATTATTCTGTATTCTCTATAAGAAATGTTGTACTTTGTAATAAGAATCACTATTCTGTATCCTCAATAAGAAATGTTGTACTTTGTGATAAGAATCACTATTCTGTATTCTCAATAAGAAATGTTGTACTTCGTAATAAGAATCACTATTCTGTATTCTCTATAAGAAATGTTTTACTTTGTAATAAGAATCACTCTTCTGTATCCTCAATAAGAAATGTTGTACTTGGTGATAAGAATCATTATTCTGTATTCTCAATAAGAAATGTTGTACTTTGTAATAAGAATCACTATTCTGTATTCTCTATAATAAATTTTGTACTTTGTAATAAGAATCACTATTCTGTATCCTCAATAAGAAATGTTGTACTTGGTGATAAGAATTATTATTCTGTATTCTCAATAAGAAATGTTGTACTTTGTGATAAGAATCATTATTCTGTATCCTCTATAAGAAATGTTATACTTTGTGATAAGAATCATTATTCTGTATTCTCTATAAGAAATGTTGTACTTTGTAATAAGAATCACTATTCTGTATCCTCAATAAGAAATGTTGTACTTTGTAATAAGAATCACTATTCTGTATTCTCAATAAGAAATGTTGTACTTTGTAATAAGAATCATTATTCTGTATTCTCTATAAGAAATGTTTTACTTTGTAATAAGAATCACTATTCTGTATCCTCAATAAGAAATGTTGTACTTGGTGATAAGAATCATTATTCTGTATTCTCAATAAGAAATGTTGTACTTTGTAATAAGAATCACTATTCTGTATTCTCTATAATAAATTTTGTACTTTGTAATAAGAATCACTATTCTGTATCCTCAATAAGAAATGTTGTACTTGGTGATAAGAATTATTATTCTGTATTCTCAATAAGAAATGTTGTACTTTGTAATAAGAATCACTATTCTGTATTCTCAATAAGAAATGTTGTACTTTGTAATAAGAATCACTATTCTGTATCCTCAATAAGAAATGTTGTACTTGGTGATAAGAATCATTATTCTGTATTCTCAATAAGAAATGTTGTACTTTGTAATAAGAATCACTATTCTGTATTCTCAATAAGAAATGTTGTACTTGGTGATAAGAATCACTATTCTGTATTCTCAATAAGAAATGTTGTACTTTGTAATAAGAATCATTATTCTGTATTCTCAATAAGAAATGTTGTACTTTGTAATAAGAATCACTATTCTGTATTCTCAATAAGAAATGTTGTACTTTGTAATAAGAATCATTATTCTGTATTCTCAATAAGAAATGTTGTACTTTGTAATAAGAATCATTATTCTGTATTCTCAATAAGAAATGTTGTACTTTGTAATAAGAATCATTATTCTGTATTCTCAATAAGAAATGTTGTACTTTGTAATAAGAATCACTATTCTGTATTCTCAATAAGAAATGTTGTACTTTGTGATAAGAATCATTATTCTGTATCCTCAATAAGAAATGTTGTACTTTGTAATAAGAATCATTATTCTGTATCCTCAATAAGAAATGTTGTACTTTTTAATAAGAATCATTATTCTGTATTCTCAATAAGAAATGTTGTACTTTGAAATAAGAATCATTATTCTGTATCCTCTATAAGAAATGTTGTACTTGGTGATAAGAAACACTATTCTGTATCCTCAATAAGAAATGTCCTACTTTGTGATAAGAATCATTTTTCTGTATTCTCTATAAGAAATGTTGTACTTTGTGATAAGAATCATTATTCTGTATTCTGTATAAGAAATGTTGTACTTGGTGATAAGAATCACTATTCTGTATCCTCAATAAGAAATGTTGTACTTGGTGATAAGAAACGTTATTCTGTATCCTCTATAAGAAATGTTGATGGTGATGGCTATTCTACACTACGCCTCAAGTTACGTCTTGGAGGTGTTAGCTGATCGAGCGCCAGACAAAGAAGTAAGATAAGTCCTACGTATGAACCAGTTTAAGTTCTGTCCCCCATCTCCTGTCATCAAGACAGGCGCTCTACAAGTTCTACAAGTGAGCCACTAGGGCGTTAATAAGTGGTTGGTCCATTTTTTACTATTATATTTCATTTCTTTCTTTTTGACTTTGCACGTGACGGGTGTAGCTAGCTAGACGGGAGGCGCTTACCTTCCGGAGCACTCGACCCCACTTTCTTGAATAAAGTTCTTGTGTATAATTAAATGAGCCAGTTATCAAGGTTTTTTTTAGGATTGTGATTTGTACATGGACTGCTAAGTTTACGTTTTATTTTGTCAAACTGTGTCAGCGGGTGTTTGGTTAGTTGTAGACGTTTGTCATATTATAAATTTTTGAATTTTCTAAAAATTTATAATATGACACGTTCATTAGATCAATCTTCTTTTTTTAACATATACTTCTTTCTGTCTAAAACATAACTTTACAGTCATATGTGTCAATTAGACACCAGAAATACAAAGGTGAAGACTAAAATCTGAACACAAAAATAAAATTTCAATATAGATTTATAGAAATAATTATTTAGGGTATATGTACTTGAATGCTTCCGTATCTATAGTCAAGTTTTAACTAAAATTGTTTTTCAAATTGTACATAACAATAATGAGAACAAACTCACATGAAGATATCATATTTAAGGTATCAGTGTATGTACTTCAATGTTTCATGTATCTGTTGTCAAGTAACAATACTGAAAACAAACTCACATGAAGATATCATATATTAGGTATCAGTATATATACTTCAATGTTTCCTGTATCTGTTGTCAAGTTTTAAGTTTAATTCTTATTCAAATTGTAAATAACAATAATGAGAACAAATACACATGAATATAAACATAAATACAATAATAGTATATATGAGTTAACATGTGAAAAAACAAACATGATGGTTTTTCCCAAGCCGAAGTGAATCAAATCAACAAACCTACCGAGTTTCAGTTTCATCAATTAGTATTTATCTATAAGGATTAATTCAAGAAGAACTTCCTGTATGTATGAGACGTGCGTATTATGATCTGCCTTGTAGTAAGAAGTTCCTGTATGTATGAGGTGTGCGTATTATGATCTGCCTTGTAGTAAGAAGTTCCTGTATGTATGAGATGTGTGTATTATGGTCTGTCTGGTAGTAAGAACTTCCTGTATGTATGAGATGTGTATATGGTCTGCTTTGTAGTAAGAAGTTCCTGTATGTATGAGATGTGTGTATTATGTATTATGATCTGCCTTGTAGTAAGAAGTTCCTGTATGTATGAGATGTGCGTATTATGGTCTGCCTTGTCGTAAGAAGTTCCTGTATGTATGAGATGTGCGTATTATGGTCTGCCTTGTAGTAAGAAGTTCCTGTATGTATGAGATGTGCGTATTATGGTCTGCCTTGTCGTAAGAAGTTCCTGTATGTATGAGATGTGCGTATTATGGTCTGCCTTGTAGCAAGAAGTTCCTGTATGTATGAGATGTGCGTATTATGATCTGCCTTGTAGTAAGAAGTTCCTGTATGTATGAGATGTTCGTATTATGGTCTGCCTTGTAGTAAGAAGTTCCTGTATGTATGAGATGTGTGTATTATGATCTGCCTTGTAGTAAGGAAGTTCCTGTATGTATGAGATGTGTGTATTATGGTCTGCCTTGTAGTAAGAAGTTCCTGTATATATGAGATGTGTGTATTATGATCTGCCTTGTAGTAAGAACGTCCTTGGTGTACGAGATGTGTGTATTATGGTCTGCATTGTAGTAAGAAGGTCCAGTATGTATAAGATGTGTGTATTATGGTCTGCCTTGTAGTAAGAAGTTCCTGTATGTATGAGATGTGTGATTATGATCTGCCTTGTAGTAAGAAGTTCCTGTATGTATGAGATGTGTGTATTATGGTCTGCCTTGTAGTAAGAAGTTCCTGTATGTATGAGATGTGTGTATTATGGTCTGCCTTGTAGTTAGAAGTTCCTGTATGTATGAGATGTGTGTATTATGGTCTGCCTTGTAGTAAGAAGTTCCTGTATGTATGAGATGGTGTGTATTATGGCTGCCTTGTAGTAGAAGTTCCTGTATGTATGAGATTGTGTGTATATGGTCTGCCTTGTAGTAAGAAGTTCCTGTATGTATGAGATGTGCGTATTATGATCTGCCTTGTAGTAAGAAGTTCCTGTGTGTATGAGATGTGTGTATTATGTCTGGCCTTGTAGTAAGAGGTCTGGATGTATCAGTGTAGGCCTGTATGGTATCAGATGTGTGTATTATGGTTGGCCTTGTAGTAAGAAGTTCCTGTATGTATGAGATGTGGCGTATTATGATCTGCCTTGTAGTAAGAAGTTCCTGTAGTATGAGATGTGTGTATTATGATCGCTTGTAGTAAGAAGTTCCTGTATGTATGAGATGTGTGTATTATGGTCTGCCTTGTAGTAAGAAGTTCCTGTATGTATGAGATGTGTGTATTATGGTCTGCCTTGTAGTAAGAAGTTCCTGTATGTATGAGATGTGTGTATTATGGTCTGCCTTGTAGTAAGAAGTCCTGTATGTATGAGATGTGTGTATTATGGACTGCCTTGTAGTAAGAAGTTCCTGTATGGATGAGATGTGTGTATTATGGTCTGCCTTGTAGTAAGAAGTCCTGTATGTAGAGATGTGCGTTATTATGATTTGCCTTGTAGTAAGAAGTTCCTGTATGTATGAGATGTGTGTATTATGATCTGCCTTGTAGTAAGAAGTTCCTGTATGTATGAGATGTGTGTATTATGGTCTGCCTTGTAGTAAGAAGTTCCTGTATGTATGAGATGTGTGTATTATGGTCTGCCTTGTAGTAAGAAGTTCCTGTATGTATGAGATGTGTGTATTATGGTCTGCCTTGTAGTACGAAGTTCCTGTATGTATGAGATGTGTGTATTATGGTCTGCCTTGTAGTAAGAAGTTCCTGTATGTATGAGATGTGTGTATTATGGTCTGCCTTGTAGTAAGAAGTTCCTGTATGTATGAGATGTGTGTATTATGATCTGCCTTGTAGTAAGAAGTTCCTGTATGTATGAGATGTGTGTATTATGGTCTGCCTTGTAGTAAGAAGTTCCTGTATGTATAAGATGTACGTATTACGGTCTGCCTTGTAGTAAGAAGTTCCTGTATGTATGAGATGTGTGTATTATGGTCTGCCTTGTAGTAAGAAGTTCCTGTATGTATCAGATGTGTGTATTAGGTCTGCCTTGTAGTAAGAAGTTCCTGTATGTATAAGATGTGTGTATTATGGTCTGCCTTGTAGTAAGAAGTTCCTGTATGTATGAGATGTGTGTATTATGGTCTGCCTTGTAGTAAGAAGTTCCTGTATGTATGAGATGTGTGTATTATGGTCTGCCTTGTAGTAAGAAGTTCCTGTATGTATGAGATGTGTATATTATGGTCTGCCTTGTAGTTAGAAGTTCCTGTATGTATGAGATGTGTGTATTATGGTCTGCCTTGTAGTAAGAAGTTCCTGTGTGTATGAGATGTGTGTATTATGGTCTGCCTTGTAGTAAGAAGTTCCTGTATGTATGAGATGTGTGTATTATGGTCTGCCTTGTAGTAAGAAGTTCCTGTATGTATGAGATGTGCTGCCTTGTAGTAAGAAGTTCCTGTATGTATGAGATGTGCGTATTATGATCTGCCTTGTAGTAAGAAGTTCCTGTGTGTATGAGATGTGTGTATTATGGTCTGCCTTGTAGTAAGAAGTTCCTGTATGTATGAGATGTGTGTATTACGGTCTGCCTTGTAGTAAGAAGTTCCTGTATGTATGAGATGTGTGTATTATGGTCTGCCTTGTAGTAAGAAGTTCCTGTATGTATGAGATGTGTGTATTATGGTCTGCCTTGTAGTAAGAAGTTCCTGTATGTATGAGATGTGTGTATTATGATCTGCCTTGTAGTAAGAAGTTCCTGTATGTATGAGATGTGCGTATTATGATCTGCCTTGTAGTAAGAAATTCCTGTATGTATGAGATGTGTGTATATGGTCTGCCTTGTAGTAAGAAGTTCCTATTTGTATGAGATGTGTGTATTATGGTCTGCCTTGTAGTAAGAAGTTCCTGTATGTATGAGATGTGTGTATTATGGTCTGCCTTGTAGTAAGAAGTTCCTGTATGTATGAGATGTGTGTATTATGGTCTGCCTTGTAGTAAGAAGTTCCTGTATGTATGAGATGTGTGTATTATGATCTGCCTTGTAGTAAGAACGTCCTTTGTGTACGAGATGTGTGTATTATGGTCTGCCTTGTAGTAAGAAGTTCCTGTATGTATGAGATGTGCGTATTATGATCTGCCTTGTAGTAAGAAGTTCCTGTATGTATGAGATGTGTGTATTATGGTCTTGCCTTGTAGTAAGAAGTTCCTGTATGTATGAGATGTGCGTATTATGGTCTGCCTTGTAGTAAGAAGTTCCTGTATGTATGAGATGTGTGTATTATGGTCTGCCTTGTAGTAAGAAGTTCCTGTATGTATGAGATGTGTGTATTATGGTCTGCCTTGTAGTAAGAAGTTCCTGTATGTATGAGATGTGTGTATTATGGTCTGCCTTGTAGTTAGAAGTTCCTGTATGTATGAGATGTGTGTATTATGGTCTGCCTTGTAGTTAGAAGTTCCTGTATGTATGAGATGTGTGTATTATGGTCTGCCTTGTAGTAAGAAGTTCCTGTGTGTATGAGATGTGTGTATTATTGTCTGCCTTGTAGTTAGAAGTTCCTGTATGTATGAGATGTGTGTATTATGGTCTGCCTTGTAGTAAGAAGTTCCTGTATGTATGAGATGTGTGTATTATTGTCTGCCTTGTAGTAAGAAGTTCCTGTATGTATGAGATGTGTGTATTATGGTCTGCCTTGTAGTAAGAAGTTCTTGTATGTATGAGATGTGTGTATTATGATCTGCCTTGTAGTAAGAACGTCCTTTGTGTACGAGATGTGTGTATTATGGTCTGCCTTGTAGTAAGAAGTTCTGTATGTATGAGATGTGCGTATTATGATCTGCCTTGTAGTAAGAAGTTCCTGTATGTATGAGATGTGTGTATTATGGTCTGCCTTGTAGTAAGAAGTTCCTGTATGTATGAGATGTGCGTATTATGGTCTGCCTTGTAGTAAGAAGTTCCTGTATGTATGAGATGTGTGTATTATGGTCTGCCTTGTAGTAAGAAGTTCCTGTATGTATGAGATGTGTGTATTATGGTCTGCCTTGTAGTAAGAAGTTCCTGTATGTATGAGATGTGTGTTTATGGTCCTGCCTTGTAGTAAGAAGTTCCTGTATGTATGAGATGTGTGTATTATGGTCTGCCTTGTAGTAAGAAGTTTCCTGTATGTATGAGATTATGTGTATTTATGGTCTGCCTTGTAGTAAGAAGTTCCTGTATGTATGAGATATGTGTGCTAAGTCTATGGATGTTATGGTCTGCCTTGTAGTAAGAAGTTCCTGTATGTATGAGATGTGTGTATTATGGTCTGCTTTGTAGTAAGAAGTTCCTGTATGTATGAGATGTGTGTATTATGGTCTGCCTTGTAGTAAGAAGTCCTGTATGTATGAGATGTGTGTATTATGGTCTGCCTTGTAGTTAGAAGTTCCTGTATGTATGAGATGTGTGTATTATGGTCTGCCTTGTAGTAAGAAGTTCCTGTATGTATGAAATGTGCGTATTATGATCTGCCTTGTAGTAAGAAGTTCCTGTGTGTATGAGATGTGTGTATTATGGTCTGCCTTGTAGTAAGAAGTTCCTGTATGTATGAGATGTGCGTATTATGATCTGCCTTGTAGTAAGAAGTTCCTGTATGTATGAGATGTGTGTATTATGGTCTGCCTTGTAGTAAGAAGTTCCTGTATGTATGAGATGTGTGTATTATGGTCTGCCTTGTAGTAAGAAGTTCCTGTATGTATGAGATGTGCGTATTATGATCTGCCTTGTAGTAAGAAGTTCCTGTGTGTATGAGATGTGTGTATTATGGTCTGCCTTGTAGTATGAAGTTCCTGTATGTATGAGATGTGCGTATTATGATCTGCCTTGTAGTAAGAAGTTCCTGTATGTATGAGATGTGTGTATTATGGTCTGCCTTGTAGTAAGAAGTTCCTGTATGTATGAGATGTGTGTATTATGGTCTGCCTTGTAGTAAGAAGTTCCTGTATGTATGAGATGTGTGTATTATGGTCTGCCTTGTAGTAAGAAGTTCCTGTATGTATGAGATGTGTGTATTATGGTCTGCCTTGTAGTAAGAAGTTCCTGTATGTATGAGATGTGTGTATTATGGTCTGCCTTGTAGTAAGAAGTTCCTGTATGTATGAGATGTGTGTATTATGGTCTGCCTTGTAGTAAGAAGTTCCTGTATGTATGAGATGTGTGTATTATGGTCTGCCTTGTAGTAAGAAGTTCCTGTATGTATGAGATTTGTGTATTATGGGTCTGTCTTGTAGTAAGAAGTTCCTGTATGTATGAGATGTGTGTATTATGGTCTGCCTTGTAGTAAGAAGTTCCTGTATGTATGAGATGTGTGTATTATGGTCTGCCTTGTAGTAAGAAGTTCCTGTATGTATGAGATGTGTGTATTATGGTCTGCCTTGTAGTAGAAGTTTCCTGTATGTATGAGATGTGTGTATTATGGTCTGCCTTGTAGTAAGAAGTTCCTGTGTGTATGAGATGTGTGTATTATGGTCTGCCTTGTAGTAAGAAGTTCCTGTATGTATGAGATGTGTGTATTATGGTCTGCCTTGTAGTTAGAAGTTCCTGTATGTATGAGATGTGTGTATTATGGTCTGCCTTGTAGTAAGAAGTTCCTGTGTGTATGAGATGTGTGTATTATGGTCTGCCTTGTAGTAAGAAGTTCCTGTATGTATGAGATGTGTGTATTATGGTCTGCCTTGTAGTAAGAAGTTCCTGTATGTATGAGATGTGTGTATTATGGTCTGCTTTGTAGTAAGAAGTTCCTGTATGTATGAGATGTGTGTATTATGGTCTGCCTTGTAGTAAGAAGTTCCTGTATGTATGAGATGTGTGTATTATGGTCTGCCTTGTAGTAAGAAGTTCCTGTATGTATGAGATGTGTGTATTATGGTCTGCCTTGTAGTTAGAAGTTCCTGTATGTATGAGATGTGTGTATTATGGTCTGCCTTGTAGTAAGAAGTTCCTGTGTGTATGAGATGTGTGTATTATGGTCTGCCTTGTAGTAAGAAGTTCCTGTATGTATGAGATGTGTGTATTATGGTCTGCCTTGTAGTAAGAAGTTCCTGTATGTATGAGATGTGTGTATTATGGTCTGCTTTGTAGTAAGAAGTTCCTGTATGTATGAGATGTGTGTATTATGGTCTGCCTTCTAGTAAGAAGTTCCTGTATGTATGAGATGTGTGTATTATGGTCTGCCTTGTAGTAAGAAGTTCCTGTATGTATGAGATGTGTGTATTATGGTCTGCCTTGTAGTTAGAAGTTCCTGTATGTATGAGATGTGTGTATTATGGTCTGCCTTGTAGTAAGAAGTTCCTGTATGTATGAGATGTGTGTATTATGGTCTGCCTTGTAGTTAGAAGTTCGTGTATGTATGAGATGTGTGTATTATGGTCTGCCTTGTAGTAAGAAGTTCCTGTGTGTATGAGATGTGTGTATTATGGTCTGCCTTGTAGTAAGAAGTTCCTGTATGTATGAGATGTGTGTATTATGGTCTGCCTTGTAGTAAGAAGTTCCTGTATGTATGAGATGTGTGTATTATGGTCTGCTTTGTAGTAAGAAGTTCCTGTATGTATGAGATGTGTGTATTATGGTCTGCCTTGTAGTAAGAAGTTCCTGTATGTATGAGATGTGTGTATTATGGTCTGCCTTGTATGTATGAGATGTGCGTATTATGATCTGCCTTGTAGTAAGAAGTTCCTGTATGTATGAGATGTGCGTATTATGGTCTGCCTTGTAGTAAGAAGTTCCTGTATGTATGAGATGTGTGTATTATGATCTGCCTTGTAGTAAGAAGTTCCTGTATGTATGAGATGTGCGTATTATGATCTGCCTTGTAGTAAGAAGTTCCTGTATGTATGAGATGTGTGTATTATGGTCTGCCTTGTAGTTAGAAGTTCCTGTATGTATGAGATGTGTGTATTATGGTCTGCCTTGTAGTAAGAAGTTCCTGTGTGTATGAGATGTGTGTATTATGGTCTGCCTTGTAGTAAGAAGTTCCTGTATGTATGAGATGTGTGTATTATGGTCTGCCTTGTAGTTAGAAGTTCCTGTATGTATGAGATGTGTGTATTATGGTCTGCCTTGTAGTAAGAAGTTCCTGTGTGTATGAGATGTGTGTATTATGGTCTGCCTTGTAGTAAGAAGTTCCTGTATGTATGAGATGTGTGTATTATGGTCTGCCTTGTAGTAAGAAGTTCCTGTATGTATGAGATGTGTGTATTATGGTCTGCTTTGTAGTAAGAAGTTCCTGTATGTATGAGATGTGTGTATTATGGTCTGCCTTGTAGTAAGAAGTTCCTGTATGTATGAGATGTGTGTATTATGGTCTGCCTTGTAGTAAGAAGTTCCTGTATGTATGAGATGTGTGTATTATGGTCTGCCTTGTAGTTAGAAGTTCCTGTATGTATGAGATGTGTGTATTATGGTCTGCCTTGTAGTAAGAAGTTCCTGTGTGTATGAGATGTGTGTATTATGGTCTGCCTTGTAGTAAGAAGTTCCTGTATGTATGAGATGTGTGTATTATGGTCTGCCTTGTAGTAAGAAGTTCCTGTATGTATGAGATGTGTGTATTATGGTCTGCTTTGTAGTAAGAAGTTCCTGTATGTATGAGATGTGTGTATTATGGTCTGCCTTCTAGTAAGAAGTTCCTGTATGTATGAGATGTGTGTATTATGGTCTGCCTTGTAGTAAGAAGTTCCTGTATGTATGAGATGTGTGTATTATGGTCTGCCTTGTAGTTAGAAGTTCCTGTATGTATGAGATGTGTGTATTATGGTCTGCCTTGTAGTAAGAAGTTCCTGTATGTATGAGATGTGTGTATTATGGTCTGCCTTGTAGTTAGAAGTTCCTGTATGTATGAGATGTGTGTATTATGGTCTGCCTTGTAGTAAGAAGTTCCTGTGTGTATGAGATGTGTGTATTATGGTCTGCCTTGTAGTAAGAAGTTCCTGTATGTATGAGATGTGTGTATTATGGTCTGCCTTGTAGTAAGAAGTTCCTGTATGTATGAGATGTGTGTATTATGGTCTGCTTTGTAGTAAGAAGTTCCTGTATGTATGAGATGTGTGTATTATGGTCTGCCTTGTAGTAAGAAGTTCCTGTATGTATGAGATGTGTGTATTATGGTCTGCCTTGTAGTTAGAAGTTTCTGTATGTATGAGATGTGCGTATTATGATCTGCCTTGTAGTAAGAAGTTCCTGTGTGTATGAGATGTGTGTATTATGGTCTGCCTTGTAGTAAGAAGTTCCTGTATGTATGAGATGTGCGTATTATGATCTGCCTTGTAGTAAGAAGTTCCTGTATGTATGAGATGTGTGTATTATGGTCTGCCTTGTAGTAAGAAGTTCCTGTATGTATGAGATGTGCGTATTATGATCTGCCTTGTAGTAAGAAGTTCCTGTATGTATGAGATGTGTGTATTATGGTCTGCCTTGTAGTAAGAAGTTCCTGTATGTATGAGATGTGTGTATTATGGTCTGCCTTGTAGTAAGAAGTTCCTGTATGTATGAGATGTGTGTATTATGGTCTGCCTTGTAGTAAGAAGTTCCTGTATGTATGAGATGTGTGTATTATGGTCTGCCTTGTAGTAAGAAGTTCCTGTATGTATGAGATGTGTGTATTATGGTCTGCCTTGTAGTAAGAAGTTCCTGTATGTATGAGATGTGTGTATTATGGTCTGCCTTGTAGTTAGAAGTTCCTGTATGTATGAGATGTGTGTATTATGGTCTGCCTTGTAGTAAGAAGTTCCTGTATGTATGAGATGTGTGTATTATGGTCTGCCTTGTAGTAAGAAGTTCCTGTATGTATGAGATGTGTGTATTATGGTCTGCCTTGCAGTAAGAAGTTCCTGTATGTATGAGATGTGTGTATTATGGTCTGCCTTGTAGTTAGAAGTTCCTGTATGTATGAGATGTGTGTATTATGGTCTGCCTTGTAGTAAGAAGTTCCTGTGTGTATGAGATGTGTGTATTATGGTCTGCCTTGTAGTAAGAAGTTCCTGTATGTATGAGATGTGTGTATTATGGTCTGCCTTGTAGTAAGAAGTTCCTGTATGTATGAGATGTGTGTATTATGGTCTGCTTTGTAGTAAGAAGTTCCTGTATGTATGAGATGTGTGTATTATGGTCTGCCTTGTAGTAAGAAGTTCCTGTATGTATGAGATGTGTGTATTATGGTCTGCCTTGTAGTTAGAAGTTTCTGTATGTATGAGATGTGCGTATTATGATCTGCCTTGTAGTAAGAAGTTCCTGTGTGTATGAGATGTGTGTATTATGGTCTGCCTTGTAGTAAGAAGTTCCTGTATGTATGAGATGTGCGTATTATGATCTGCCTTGTAGTAAGAAGTTCCTGTATGTATGAGATGTGTGTATTATGGTCTGCCTTGTAGTAAGAAGTTCCTGTATGTATGAGATGTGCGTATTATGATCTGCCTTGTAGTAAGAAGTTCCTGTATGTATGAGATGTGTGTATTATGGTCTGCCTTGTAGTAAGAAGTTCCTGTATGTATGAGATGTGTGTATTATGGTCTGCCTTGTAATAAGAAGTTCCTGTATGTATGAGATGTGTGTATTATGGTCTGCCTTGTAGTAAGAAGTTCCTGTATGTATGAGATGTGTGTATTATGGTCTGCCTTGTAGTAAGAAGTTCCTGTATGTATGAGATGTGTGTATTATGGTCTGCCTTGTAGTAAGAAGTTCCTGTATGTATGAGATGTGTGTATTATGGTCTGCCTTGTAGTTAGAAGTTCCTGTATGTATGAGATGTGTGTATTATGGTCTGTCTTGTAGTAAGAAGTTCCTGTATGTATGAGATGTGTGTATTATGGTCTGCCTTGTAGTAAGAAGTTCCTGTATGTATGAGATGTGTGTATTATGGTCTGCCTTGTAGTAAGAAGTTCCTGTATGTATGAGATGTGTGTATTATGGTCTGCCTTGTAGTTAGAAGTTCCTGTATGTATGAGATGTGTGTATTATGGTCTTCCTTGTAGTAAGAAGTTCCTGTGTGTATGAGATGTGTGTATTATGGTCTGCCTTGTAGTAAGAAGTTCCTGTATGTATGAGATGTGTGTATTATGGTCTGCCTTGTAGTAAGAAGTTCCTGTGTGTATGAGATGTGCGTATTATGATCTGCCTTGTAGTAAGAAGTTCCTGTGTGTATGAGATGTGTGTATTATGGTCTGCCTTGTAGTAAGAAGTTCCTGTATGTATGAGATGTGCGTATTATGATCTGCCTTGTAGTAAGAAGTTCCTGTATGTATGAGATGTGTGTATTATGGTCTGCCTTGTAGTAAGAAGTTCCTGTATGTATGAGATGTGTGTATTATGGTCTGCCTTGTAGTAAGAAGTTCCTGTATGTATGAGATGTGTGTATTATGGTCTGCCTTGTAGTAAGAAGTTCCTGTATGTATGAGATGTGTGTATTATGGTCTGTCTTGTAGTTAGAAGTTCCTGTATGTATGAGATGTGTGTATTATGGTCTGCCTTGTAGTAAGAAGTTCCTGTATGTATGAGATGTGTGTATTATGGTCTGTCTTGTAGTTAGAAGTTCCTGTATGTATGAGATGTGTGTATTATGGTCTGCCTTGTAGTAAGAAGTTCCTGTATGTATGAGATGTGCGTATTACGGTCTGCCTTGTAGTAAGAAGTTCCTGTATGTATGAGATGTGCATATTATGGTCTGCCTTGTAGTAGCTTGTTCTCAATTTTAGTTTCTACTGGAAACTATTATAACTTCTCCGGGCCATATTTTCTGTAAAGGATCAGGCCCCGGTCCGTTTTCTCATGTAAAGTATCTGTGATTTGTTATTTCCTTTTTCAGAAAATCTAAACAGGAATTTTGAAAACGTTTTTGTTGTTGTTAAACATGTCGACTGCAACAGTTACCAACACATGGTTTGCTTTGTTAATTGATGAAAAATTAACTGAATCCAGGCATATAGACAATACCAAATATACAACGTAGTATTTATATATATATATATATGTATGTGTGTGTGTGTGTGTATGTGTTTGTAAACTAGTGATATATTGGTGAATACGTGGAATATACACAACCCCACATGTTACATATGTTATTTAGCAAAGGTTCAAATAAGTCCGACGGAGTCAGAGAAGAAGATAAGCCTAAAGTAACACTTTATAAGGCGTGAAAATGAGTCAAACGAAAATGTTCTTAGGAAACCTGTTACATTTGTTAAATGTGATACATATTTCTATGTATGAAGATGTAACTGAATTTGCCCATAAATAAATCGATGTATCTATTTTTCTACTGATAGTAACGGCGCCCTTCTTTGACAGCTATGTCAGACAAAATTTAAAATCTTAATTATTAACAAAAGATCTTCCTTGCAAAATATGGTTCAGTTTGATTAACGGAAAAACGCACGGATACAAATTTTACCTTTTGATAAGTCTCAGTTGGCTGTATCCTTTCGAGTTGAAATTTTAACCCCTTCAGTTTGGCTCAAGTATTTCTTAGTACTCACTCAAATCATTTTTAATGTGGCAAAACAACTGATTTTATCGCAAGTGCTTGGCAAAATGGAATGAATTCCAAACTCACTTCACATGGCCATTACCGGGTATGTTTACCACTGGCATGAGTGCAAACATTGCATCGACGCCTCATTGATGAAACAAGGTTTTTCCAATACCCTGAAGACACATGTTGCAGATGTCAATAAATTTACCGGAAATTTGAAACAACATTTACGTTTGATTTTGCAACAGATGTAGACAGCAATTCATTTCATCCCAAATATGCTCTTTTGGCGACAGATCAGATGACAGAAATTGCTAACTAGGACAGAACATTCACATTCTTTAGTCTTACATCGTGTGCGACATAGGTTCTTGAATTGTTATGCTGCAGGGTAACGTTACGTTATATTGAACGAACGGAACGTTATTAATCTGCAATAATTCATCGTAATAACGTCCTAAGACAGACTACCGAAGCAGTTCTACCCATCGCCGACATACTGCCCAGTCCATTACACTCCTCCAACTAACGAACGACTTTGCTCGACACATTTTTCTTGGTAACGTTCTTCAACACGACGATACACCCTTAGTCGACCATCACAGCTGTCCAAACGGAACCTTGATTCACCAGTCAATAGAAAGCGCTCCCCAGTCACGTCTTGTAAAGATGTCTCCTGCACCAAACAAGACGTGTATCAGAATGACGCTTAGGAGATGGGACGGATAACTAGACGTCTTCGATTTACGGCATTCACGTGCACGATTTTTGACGGTTCTTGCACTTATCCTCCGCAAATCGGTTTTGGTTCTCGCTGTAAAAGTTACAGTTTGGAAAGGATTCTTTAGCTGATGCATCCTGAAAAAATTATTATGTACCCTACCAGAGATTTATGTACCCTGAGCCCCAGGCGACCATGGGACCCTGTAACCTGCCAAAAACCTGTATAACGTATGTGTCACCCTTCAAAGCAAATATTAACTACCAGTGAAAAAAAATTAAATAAAGCAATCATTTTACTAACATTTAATGTATCCTATGTATTTACTAACATCTAATGTAAATTCAGATCATGATTTTTTAATATAAATACTCCCTGAAAGTTTTTGCTGCCGATCGGTTTTTCTGGTTTGACTCTTAACTTTAATTTCGTTTTTTAGTGACTTGCAACCCTGTCGTCGTTCTGATTGTTTAGTTATTAAACGTCACAATGTAACAGTTGCTTCACTTATGCCACTAAATGTCGCGTGAGTTTATGTACCCCGGCAGATTTACGAACATAGTTCATGTACCTTGGCAAGTTAACCAATCAAATCGCTATGCAAAATTTCTTTGAAATGTGACATATATATATCTCACCTGTGTAGCCGGGTTATAGTACATTCTATTATATTGGTACATTCTGGGCACACTCGCTCAAATATGAATTATAAGTACATTTTGAAAAAAAAACATTGGAGGATGGTGAAATCCTCCTATCGCAAAACTCCTGGGGTTTGCATTATATCAAATGTTATGAAGTCAAAAGCGTTTTCGAGGAAACAAACCATAAGTAAACTCTATGGTGCAAAAATTGAATATAAGATTTATCAACAGAATTCTGGTATATCAAAGCTGATAAGAAAGTGTTTACTTTTATCATTGTTCCATTGTTTTATATACGTGTTTGAAAATTCGATGGGAATAAAGAGATGTAAATTTGTTCTTGTCTGCATACATAAAATTCTTAGCAGTTTCATTTTCAATCGAAATTATTTTTGAAGGATATATATATTAAAGAACCCCCTTTAAAAAAATTATCAGAAATCGAATCCGCAACTTGCATTATATCCATATCACTACTAGGGCGTAATCTATATATACATTCTTCTGTTTTACAAAAACATTTTACAAAAATAACAAAATATATTTATAATAAAATATTTTTATTATAAAAGCAAACACGTGTTCGAAAATATTGATGAGCGTACAGGAGTGCTCTTCAGCTTGTTATAAGCCTCTAAATTGCACAATAAGTAATTGAACTACAATTTGTTTATTCTTTGTCATAACTCACGATCTTTTTTGACAAAACTTCTAACATTTTCGCTCTAACACCTTTCATGTGTCCACCTGTGTAATTTTATGTGACAGTAAAAATTGTTTCATAATTCTTGTCTAATGAAATTTCAAGAAATTATATGAGGTATAATAATATAAAATACAATGAAATAGAAAATCAACAAAATACGCGTGCAAGACAACAAACTGCAACAGCTACACAAAACCGGCCTACAAAGGTTTTCCATTAATAAACCCGTTCATCACATAAAGTAAAATTGCTTATACTCCTGTTAAAATAGAAGTATTAAAGCATTATTTAGAGTCTAATCCAGATCAAACTGTTGTAACAGAATTATTTCAGGGTTTTGCTTTGTGTTAGAATCAGTTATCAAGGTCCAAACTTGCAACTACATGTAAAAAATTAAAATTCCTTGAGTATATCGAAAAAGAAGCACTAAAATTTTATAAAATTTAAAATACTTTTAAATACACACAATAAGGCTTTGGTTTCTATTTTGAATAAGAAAACCTCAAAGTCGAAAAGGGTTATGTATCTGCTTATACCATTGATTTTGCAGAGCATGCTATTTAATATTCATTTTAAGTCTGTACACATTCAAGGAAAATAAAACATAACTGCTGATGCTCTTTCTCGACAGCAGTGGTCACGTTTTCCCCAAGCACATCCTCAGACATGCCAGAACCCGAAGCCAATACCAGAGACATTTCTCGTGCTGCTATCTCAAAAAGAGTTGCAAAAAATCTTACACGCTTCGTTATCAAAAGAAACGCAAAAAGCATGTGTATCCGCTTTGAAATTGGTAAATTTTTTCAGAATTGTGTAAGGTTTTGAGCTAACCTGGCCACCTTTTATTCGTCATGTAATTGATTTTACTGCTTATTTGTCTTTAACAGGGAGAGCATTTAGTACTGTTCGTTCGTAGGTATCGTCAGGAAATTTCATATTATTGTAAAGTTGGTGACAGTACCGATGTAGCTCAATCTTTTATTGTTAAAAAAAGCTTGTCGGATTGGGTCGTTTAGACAAACGCAAAGATTAAAGAATGCCTATAAATACTGAAATTTTACAAAAAGTATTTAATCATTTATCTGTTGTATGTTATGTTCTTCTCAATTTGAGACATATTTATTTAAGACACTCTTCTTGGTTTTTGGTTTCTTTAGAATTGGTGAATTAGTTGTTAATTCCAATGACGAACCAGGCCATTCATTGCCGTATGGTAATGTTGATTTTGATCAGCATTTAAATGTTCTCAAGATATTTGTCAACATGCAAAAACTGATCAAGCAGGTCACGGAACTACAATTATTATTCTAAGTAGTCAATACTCATTTTGTGCGGTTAAATCTTTAAGATTATTCATGCAAGTAAGACCCCAGCATTCTGGCAATTTTTTCTGCATTTATCTGGAGCTCAAGTCTCCAGGTACCAGTTGTTTTAATTCTTAAAAAAGCTCTTAGATTGGCTGATTTAAGTTTTATCTTATATAATTCACGCTCCTTCAGGATAGACGCAGCGACAACTGCTGCAATGTCTGGTATCGAGGATGACAAAATTGCAAAATATGGACGCTGGAAGTGTTGTTCTTATGAAAAATACATACGTATCCCATCGTATGCAACTTGTAAACCCCCCCCCCCCTGCTTGATAATGTTTTGGCTTATCGAATCGTCAATTATGAGAGAAGCTTTCATCAGATCTAAACAATCGTCGTCATTTGGCAAAGATTTGCAGTTGCGTCATTTGAATGCATCAATTTTGTGGCAGGGAAAAGGCGGAATGAAATGGGCCGAAAATTTGCCAAAAGTAAAGCATTTACTTTCATTTATTGATCCGCCTAAATATCTTATTATACACTGTGGAGGTAATGATATAACTGGACAGTTGAAGTCAATCCAGTTGATACATATGATTTAAAATACCCTTAATAACATTAGTAAGATTTGTCCAGCTGTTACAATAATTTGGTCTCAGATTCTTCCTAGATTGCATTGGCGCAACGAGGTAAACCATGTAGCATTAGAGAAATTTAGACTTAAAATGAACAGTAAGATTGCATCATTTGTCATTTCTAGTGGTGGGCGTTACATTCGGTACCCAGAAATAGTTGAGAAAAATAAGAGTTTGTTTTGTAAAGATGGCATTCGTTTAAGTCAGCTGGATAACGACATGTTTATCTATAGAATACAACAGGCTTTACAATCATTTTTAACCTCTGACAACTGTGTTTCACCCCTCCCCCCTTGGTGAAACTTGTCCGTGGCTGTATTTAACAAACCAATCTGGTTTGTGACCAATCTGGTCGGTTAATTGTTTTGCCAATTCTGGCTTTTATATATTTATTTTACTTCTTTTTATTTATTTTTTTTTGCTAACCTGGCTTTTTATCAATCTAGTCACTTATTTATTTTGCCAATCTGGCTTTTGACTAATCTGGTCATTTATATTATTCATTTTGCCAATCTGGCTCTTGACTAAAACTTATCTCAGTTTTGTCAAATTATTTATTTCCAGTATCTCTGTCTTAACATCCCTACAATATTAAAATCAGTTATTTTTTTTCTTATTTTCACTTTTACCAACCATACATCAAATCGGTGTTAAGGGCTTTATACTGGTGGCGCTGGCTAAGTTGAGGTTTCTAAGCCATGTGGCAAATTTTTGCTCTCACCAGTATATTGATTAATGCTGTTTTTCTAAATATATATGTATTTGTTTTATTTTTAGAAATTAAGTGTTGATCTGTAATAAGGACGTTTTCCTTCTCCTTTATGAGTTTGCTGTGTTTTTGAACACGTGTCTTTTGATAAAGTATATTGGGTAATGTTATGATTATGTTACTGTTTTGTCAGTTTACAAGTGTTAGTTTATATCAAATTGTGGGAAACGGATTTATAAAATGGACCATGTCGAATACTTTCCAACTTTTTTCAATGTATTGTAATTGTATTATGTAGCGTGTCTTGTATTACAAAATATTGTTTACATTTTACATAAGTATTAACAATTAAGACTTTAAATACCCCGCATGTGTTCTAGGTGTTCGTAAAAAAACCAACCGATTCATCTTTAAGTCATGCATTCATTAAAACACATACATAAAATTATACGAACATAGGATCTTTATTTTGATTTCTTACAATTAATCTATACAACTGAAATAATAAACAATATAACCACTTGACCAACGTATTGCGGGTTACTTTGGCGACATGCAAATTTTGGCGATAGTATTAAAATTGTCAACATAAAAATCGTAAAAAATTTTATTAATTTAATATAAAATAATTACGCATAAATTTTTAACTGATCTTGACAAATCGCAAAAATTTATCCCCGCTAAAATAGCCATCTATAGTGTTATGCATAAAATCTAATTTCAAATATAAATCACTTAACCAAGTGAAAAATATAAATTATCGTTTTTTTTTAAAATATTTTGATACTATAGAAATAGGGACATAGAATTTTAAAAAATATCACCCAAGACTACTAAAATAAAATCAATCAAACAAATTTGGCTTTATGATTTTGTCACATAAAAACCTTCGGTCCATTTTGTTTATTTTTAGTGGATGCACATAAAGTTTCTTTTCGGCTAAATATTTCATGTAAGAACTTCTATTATCATATAAAAACGTGCCGTTAAACAATTCAATATTTTTCCTTTTTTCTATACCTCCTAAAACTGTCGGTATGGCAATTTCCATAAATAAACGATTGCGGGTAAACACGTCCATGTAAAAAATGAAATCTGTTTTATATTTTGAAGGCAAATAAAAAACATCACCATGCCCATAGAACAAACCATTTGATTTTCCAGTACTGTAGGTAAGGGTATTTTTGAATCGGTTATAAGCGCTGATGTTGGTTTGACGCAGTTCTCTTAAACCACTCTGATAAGCTTTAAGTCCAACCTCTCTTCCCCACCAGGGCCAATTAACTCTCTGATTCTCTGTTACGTTAAGTAAATTGTTTGTAATAATTTTGTCAAATGTGTGTCGAAATAACTGTTTAGTATACAGGAGTAAATCGTCCATGATAAAGAAGTATCCATATACATTATAGTTCATTTGGAGTGCCTGCATGACACATCTTTGAGCAAAATATCCTGTATTAGTTTCAATTTCAATAAATGTAACGGGCTCTATTAAATCAATTGTCATATTTTCATATAAAGTTTTATCGATGCCACAGTATACAATATTGGGAAAATAAACTCTATAAACAGCTTCTAAACTTTTTATGTTTTTATATAATGGATTGTTAAACAACACAATAAGTAAGTGATTATACTTCTTGGCTTTCTGTAGAACCAATATATCCTCCTGTGTGAAGTCGAAATGTGGACACAGATGTAATATTCTGTCTACAGGTTTTTGTTGAATAAAGCTTTTTACGTGAGATCTCAATATCAGTTTTGGAGACTGTTCGTTTGGAATGAATATGATATTTGTTGTTGTTGCGTTTACTACTTGTCCTGGTATCTGCATAATTTTGGCTTTCTCTTTATTATTGTTTGAATGTATTCGTTTTGGTTCGTTGTAGTTTATTGATTTTAAATCATCTATCCACAAACGAATCAATTCTCCATCCTTAGGTTTGTAGTAATGATTTTCAATCATTTTCAAAGTTAAATCCAAAACACATTCAAAGAAAGATAACTTTAAATCACATGTCCACTTTCTTAGAAAATCTAGGAGACTTTCTGTTTTATAATTCAAATCTTTCTCGTCAATATAGTCATCGAGATATGAATGAGAGTTTCGTTTAGAGAAAGCATTGGGAGGATAAAATGAAATAGTTCCTCCTATTTCCCACAGAAGTCTTTGGCACAGTAAGCTCTCCAAATATCACATACATGAAATGTTGTAGTACTTGGAATAAATAAACCCCAAAAGGCATCATATAGGTGTAAAGTATTTTGTGCATTATACGGTGAATATACATCTCTTTTAACAAATATCGGAGGAGTACTTGAGCTAAATGTAACATTTAATGGAACTTTGGTAAGTTTTCTGGTCAGTCTGAAAACGGCATCAACATCAGGATCACCGTTAACAAGGCCTTGTTGAACCAATGGTGTCTTCCATTTTCCTAACGTGTAAGAGTCGGTAAAATTCTCTCCTATCTGACTTATAGGATATCCACG
This sequence comes from Tegillarca granosa, assembly GCA_029721355.1. Classification (NCBI taxonomy): domain Eukaryota; kingdom Metazoa; phylum Mollusca; class Bivalvia; order Arcoida; family Arcidae; genus Tegillarca; species Tegillarca granosa. The sequence goes on along the minus strand of CM056598.1, from coordinate 558,451 downwards.
TGGCCACATATTTGATTGACCAAAATATCTATCGGGATTAAATGTGTTTCCGTTTGTGAACATTAAACCAGTAGTTTCTGCACTGTATGTAAATCGGCTCAACTTGTCAAGAGGCCTGTTATCATCGTCCGTTTCGTATAGTACTTTTGCACCATTTGCAATGGCGTACAAATATCCTAAGTTTTTTCTAGCGTAACTGTTTAATGGTAATGCGGATGTAATCTTGAACCCAATCTCATTTTGTTGTTTGATACCGAGGAAATCACAATTTTCTAAACTGTAAAATAAAGCATTTATTTTTAAAACACTTAAACGGTGATAATTCAGCGCTTGAACATTCAAAAACCAAAAAGATTCAAACTTGTTTGTCTTTCAAAAACAATATCAATAACAATAATGATTGCATTGAATTATAAATCAAATGTAAATTATGTTTACATTGACCAGGCTGATTTTTAACTTGAGATATACTTGGGTGTACCTAGCTAGACAGGAGGTGCTTACCCATCCGGAGCACCCGGCCTCACTTCCTTGATGGAAGTTCACGTGTATAACATATTTTGCCATTTTGCAAAGTTTTTACTTTGTTTTTCGGATTGTGATATGGACAAGGACTGGTATGTTTGTTTTATTAGTACATAAAAACAACATTTGACAAGCTTTACAGCCCGATATGTATTTATAGTGTATTTTATTTCTAATTAAGAAATTATTTATGGTGTAGGGGCAAAAAGAAAAGCCTGATAGAACGGAATCTTCAGGTAAAAAAGAAAAACAATTGAAATTTTAAAAAATGCAAATGTTTTTCAAATTTTTTTTTTTTTTTTTTTTTTGAAAAAATATTAATATATTGATCTAGACATTATATTTATTGTTTTCTTGGAGCCAACATATTTTTTTTTTTTTGTGATAGGTCTTTAAAATGTAATACATATTTTCAAATTGTAATGTTTCCAGCAAAAGATAATATATATTACCTAACAGTTCCATATTAGGGAATGAATACATCACATCTTTTATCTGTTGAACAAACCTGGATACGACAAGTTCTCATGTTTACATAAAATTTATTTGTTAATCTAACTACAACAAACCTCAATACAAAATCGAATTAAATGGCGTTTCTGTTTCTGCTAATACAACCGCTCTGCAAAGTTAATTACAATTATTTAACGCCGTAGTCTATCTACAACAACTTTTCATAGATACGCCAAAAAACTTCCCTTTTATAGTCTAAAACATTATCTTAACGAATGACCTAATTTCTGCCATCGTTATCTGAATATAACATACCTCCATACCTACGCCTATTGTGTAGCGCCATAGTTCGAATACAACAGCTCTCCATACTTAAGTGTTGGTGTCGCATACCTTTTCTTTGAGGCCTTTCTCCTAAAGTAACGCGTATGATATATGATCTGTATTTCTTTCCGACAACAACCACACGCAGTACTTACGTTTAATTTTTTTGTAGTCCTTACTACAACCACCCTCCATACTTACGTCCAATTATTCGGTGTTTTTGTATCTCCAACTACAACAACTCTCCATCCGGATATCTTTGATAAGTATTTGATATCATCTGTTGGAGGTGATATTGTACTGACTACAATCCACCTAAATGACTTTTGTGTCGATTCCAGCTTAATTGTTCTAATAAAAATTAAGAATCTTCGTCATCAAAAGGATATATTTATTCGAATTTTTTGTTCACTTTAAATATAATTATTTAATTGATTTGAAAGAAAATGATTTAACATTTTGTTGTGTGCGAAAAAAATCTAATTGTTTATAAAAAATGAACATTTTGAAAAGAACAAGTTACTATCAAAATCTGTTTGTAACTGTATTATAAACTATGTTTTGTAAATTGCAGGCAGCAATTGTAAACCGGCCAGACAACAAAACGACAGACAGAATCAAGAGACAGAAATAAGAAAGACAATTTTGATATGAAAAGCATTTACTTTTATTTTAGCTTTTATGAAAATATTGTAAAGATAATATTTATTATTAACGGAACGTTTGTCTACATTAAGAAGTAAAGGTCGTGGTCAAGACATTATACAGTAATTAGAGTAATTAGAAGATTTAAAATTTGATTATTTTATTAATATTTTGTCATTGGTTTTCAAGTTTTTAATTTCACGAATTGACCATCAAATTGGACCAAAGACCAAAGTTATACCCCTTGAACGTTTGCTAATAATTAAACTAATTATAGCTAATTTTAAAAAAAATCAATTATGTATTTATTTTTAGCCCTTCTACATTAGGACAAAATAAATGGTAGTTGTTAAGAAACGTAAAATGAAGAAAGATTTAAATTGCTTTATCTTGACTATTTTGTATTAAGTCATGGGTTTTTATTATCATGTTTACATAAAAGCACCTTCATAACGAGGTAAAGTTTAGTCGTCAGTCATTCTTAACAGTTTTAGTTCTTTATCTATACCTCACTGTAAACTATAACAAGTGTTATCCTGCATCGTCTGAAGGTTAAATGTTAAAGTCGTGAGTTATTTGTTCTGTTAAGCCCTAAATTCTATAGAAAAATATTATAACATTTTACATTGGGGTTCAGTTTTGATGTTTACTTACGATTCTATTTATGATTAAGTTAGGGTCAAAGGTCAAAGTCTTTTATTTCTTATTTTCTTTATTTATTCAGTTATTTCGTTACTGCGGAGATACCCTTTGATCATTCATTAATGCATTTTAACACAGAATTAGCTTTCTTATTAGATAATGTTATCATCTATCTTATGCTTTTCTGTTTTTTTCAGTGGAAATATTTGTTAATGAAAACTACCTATCATTTCTTTATTGTATGAATTTGGTAGTATTCAATAAATAAATGATAACAAACAATCTGGTCATGTGCTTTTCTTAACAGAACATACACCTTCTTATACAAAAAGTGCGAGAAAAATAATTTTTGAACACAGATGAACAGACTTCTGTTCAAAATTTTTTTCTAAAGTCTTTTACAATTATATTGTAATCTAATGTTTTAACTTTCCTTAATAGTTCAGGCAGTAACCTGTATTTTCATATCCTTATTTATATTTATCTGATCTTGTTTTTTATTTTTGAAAACAGAACAACAATTTTTGAATAAGTTTAGATAAAGATGTTTCTAAAACTCGACATTTTTATATCTTTAATTCGAAATTTCAATAAAAATATTGAGCTGCTGATTTAAATGTATGAAATATGATAAAGTTTTCATTAATTAAGGTAATGAATGAATTAAATTTCAAAATTTGACTTTCATGCTATATATTATTTTTAATAAAATAGTTGAAAGGATTTCGGTAGCATTGCTATCGACAAATTTCTATCTTAATGTTAATTATATCAAAAACCTAATCATCAAAAATTGATTATTGTTAATTTTTCTAAAATTTAATAAAAGAGTAGAAAATATCATGAAAACAGACTCTATATTGCATTTCAATTGACCTGTTATTATATTTTGTCGTTTGTAGTTTAAACGATTCAAGCAATTTCACATGTCAATTTCAAAACGCTAATCCAAATTTTAAATAGGTATATTACCACATCTAGAACAGGAACATACGAATATTTATTTCATTTAAAAAAATAAAACACCTCTCTCTCTCTCTCTCTCTCTCTCTCTCTCTCTCTCTCTCATTTTACAAGAGTATGCAAAAAAAAAACCTAATAATTACTCACGGTTTTTTCCAATCTTGTTGCACAGTATTTGTCATCTTTAGAACTTCCTGTTGATTTAACTTATAACTAGAAGATTTTGAAAATTGAACACCAGACACCAACATAAGGCAATTAGCACCATTATCACGAAAAACTTACAGGCCATTTTCATTTTGACAGTAATATTTAAGTCTATTTCATTTCATTTTTTTTAAATTAGTACTTATTTCAGAACTTTAGTGGAAAAGTTAAGTTGATCACACAACCTTGTTGTACAACTGGCACCAAGTGGTGTTTTTTTATTTATAAATAATAGTCTTAATACTCCCAGATGTCGCCAATAAAAGCTTCTATGCTGAATTTCTTGACTGATTGATTACTGTTATACATATAATAATCATAAGGTATTTTTAATATATTAATATTCCAATCTATACATATTTAAAATCGTTGCGTTTATCTTTTATATTTTATTTTATAAAAAGCTACAAACATGTTTTATTTGTTATTTGAAACTTGAGTTAGATTTAATAACAGGTAAAAACTTGTTACATGTTAGCGCCAATTTACCAATTTACATCACAGACTACTCAGTATAAAAGAAATGACTAATTTTCCATGTCCTGCTTTATATTTGGACTTATATCGCACCAATGTAACCCACAAATAAACTGTTACCTCAGAGATATTTCAAGCCTAGACTTATCACGGCTCTTTTAAATATATTAATAGTCGTCATCGCAAAAATTTTGAAAGGCATGAAGTCAATGTATCAAAACTTTTTGATATGTTAGACGTGGTATATTTCCATGTTGCTTTTAGTATCAAATTTGATTTTGAACGTAGTGTTTGTAGCCAGCTAAACAGGAGGTGCATACCCTTTTAAAGTATGCAGCAACACTTCACATGTTTAACGGAATTACACAGTTTTTAAAAGTTTTTATTTTTTTTAGGTTCTTGATCTAGATATGGACTGGTATGTTTGTAATTCATATTTTTGAGTATTATTACTTTATTTCTGTTTGACTTCGAAAAAAAATAAATAAAAATAAAAATAAAAATTAAATTACGCCTACTTATATGCAAGAGAAAATATCGTAGAATGACAGAATTTATTATCTATTTTTGTAGTATAAGGTCATTGAAATAAATAAGTTGTTAAAAAAAACCGTAAAAAGTGTTTACTCAATGACACTAATTTTGGTGTCCTATGATGTCATCGACAAATCACGTATGTTTGTGATGTTGTAATTGATAAGCTTTTTAGTAACAAACCAAGGATGAAAAAAAACTTTAAATTAGCATGGTATCTTCACGGATTAGATAATTATCACTTGTAGCATAAAAATGAATGTCAACCTTCATTATGATCTTTTTGGTCCACATCGAGGTAAGCCGAGAACTCGATAAACCTCAACTTACTGGAGTTTTTTGGTGAGTTTAATTGCATGACCTTTCTTCCTGATCCAATTAAAATCTCATAGACCTATAGGTTAATATTGACACAGTAAAATAAATAGAACAATTTTATTGAATTTTTACAAAAATTACAACATAAACGCGAATCAAATTTTCGTATTTAATCAAACAAATCACCAACTGCCAGGGTATTTAAAACACAGAAGTTCAGTTTTATTTAGATTTTCTCCTAAATTTTCATCTTTTTTTAGATTCTTTTTTTAAAGGTTGCCCTTACCTAGTATCGGTAGCCAAGGTATAACTCCGAAACTAAATCTCAAATACAACGGCTTAGACATGATTCTGACCATTTTTTATTGAAACAATTACAGTGTATAGGGGTAAAAATAGGTGAATATATAACACAAATACCAGTTAAATTTTGAAGTGCCAGATTTGCACATTTCGGAAATTCATTTCTCATCAGTGACACTAAGACCGAAAAGTTTGATAGATAAAAAGCATAAACCAAACAGTTGAAAATAATGAATCTAAAGTTTCAAATTTGTATAAATCCAAATCCAGCTAAGGAATATTTTGCATGAGGTAACAATCCCTAATTTTAAATAAATTTCAAATTTTAGACGGCTGAAAATTGTGCAGAATGGTACATTTTCTGACAGCACAAGGTACTGCCTACTGAGTTAAAGATACCCTCGGGGTTAAATGATGCATCGGCACAAAAACAGTCAAAAGGAAATATTTAAAAAGAAGAATTAAAGAAGAAATTATTTTATTTTAAAAAGTATCATTAAAGTTGTACACTTTTACATAGAACAGCATCAGTTTTATCTCGAGATCTACTTATAAAATACGAATTCTGTTGTTTTTATGACAATTTTCACTTTATATTTTGATTTATTTTTTTAGTTTTCTTTAAAATTATGTTGTTATATATCAATTGGCATTCAAATTAGAAATAGGTTTATGCTTGTCAAATACGTATGTCTTTTCCTTACTACCGATTATTTCAACACCCAATCCAAATTGTTTCTAAGTTTAAAGTTAAACTTAGTGAAGGTGTGGCATTGTGTGTGTGTGTGTGTGTGTGTGTGTGTGTGAGAGAGAGAGAGAGAGAGAGAGAGAGAGAGAGAGAGAGAGAGAGAGAGAGAGAGAGAGAGAGAGAGAGATAAATAAAATCAAACGCAGTCAAATCAATTATCGACTATAGTTTAAGTCGGTAGATATGCATAAATTATATATCAAATTTATCGAGATACAATTGATACGATATATGATCGCACAAAATATCCTTTTTGTTTGTGCATCTGTTACTCAAATGATCAATTCGTCAACCACAATTAAGATTAGATTTATCATATTTTATTCTTAGTAACTTTTTTCCAGTGATGTTATCTGTATGGTTAAAACCTTTGGTTTAAACTCATTTGTGATGAACAAATGAAATAAATGTCTGTAACAATTAACGCACCTAACTCGAAAGCTCGGATACGCTTTTGCGATCTATCACCGTCTATCGCTTGGAGCTGTCGAACTTCCTTGGCCCGAAAGCCTTTGCGATCTCTAACCGTTTGTTGTCCAGAGTCTGTTTAAATTGACTGACCCAAAGGCTCAGATGAGCCTTTGCGATCTCTCACAGTCTGTCGTCCGAAGTTTGTTGACTAACTCACAGGCTCAGATAGGTTTTTGTGCTCTATCACCATCTTCTTCCGGAATTCGCCTGTATTTACACCTTTACCGAGAACCAATGATTTTTAACTTTCATTCCCGGTGTATTAATTTTTGCTACTCTCGCGGCCTTCACTTTTCCACAAAATAATAAAAAGCGAACAAAACTACTTAAAAGTCAATTTGATAACAATGTATTAGGTTATAGGAGAACTCATTGACAAATGAATTCATCTACTTAGCGACGGATCTGTGTTCGAGTTAACACTGTAATTATTGCTGATTTAAATACTATAATTTATTTGTTTGAAAATACCACATTTCTTAAACATAAAAAAAATTAAATTCATTCCGACTGCGATTAATAATATTAATGACCAGTTGTTTATAATTATTTAATGTTGTCTTTACCTGCACAACTACTACAGTATTCCAATTGGTAGACTTCATGATTAGCATGTGGGAGTTCGAGGTTCGAACCCCGGCCAGGTCTGAATTAAGAGTTCAAAGTTGCAGTTATTGTTCTTTCGTCAAGCATTTAAAACTAAGAAATGAAAGTCACCGGGTCATTTGGAGGAAACCTCAAAACCCGATTCCTGGTGTCACGGCAGGCGTTGCACGTTAAAGAACCCTCCCTGCACATTTACCTAAGCACACTGTAAAGGTAAAAATTCAACCTATAGCTGTTCACGTCTCGATATAAGTGAAATATACCTGATTGGGACGTAATTCAAAATAAATCAAATTAATCTTAACCTACACAAGCCGTATATAACTCTAAGGCCTGATCAACCGATGCGAGCAAAAACTCTGAATCTAAGTCGTTATAATCATTGAGATGTTTAAAAAATATCTCCCTTAGATTTGAACACGGACACGTGAATGAAGAAAAAATGTCAAATTGCAAATTAAATCAAGCATCTGTACAAATTTTTAACTAATTCTATCATTTAAATCCCTTTTAGAAAGATACGATACACTTACACTGAAATATAATTTTATGTTTGTTGGTTTCAGAAATTTTTAAAAGCATTTTTATAAACCTTGTCCGGAGAAAGCAATCTTGAATACAAGGCAAACAATCTTACTTTAGCAATAACGGTCGCACGCGTGCGCTTGAATGAACAATAATTCCTAAACAGCCTGCTTGTCAAGGCGAAAGCGTACGTACACTTTCTTAAACGGGCCTAGTGTTAAAGTGCTAATACATACGTATTATAGGTAACCGCTTGTGTCAATGAACTGTTTCTTTATAACAATATGTTTAATTCATAATGATGATTCAAAGGTCCTATAGTACGACGTCGAATATCATGATAGAAAGGACAGTGTAATAAAATGTGTTCCATATTCTAGTTTGACCACATAAACAATTGGAGTTTCCTGTAAGATTTTTATGAGATGGGAATTTAATGAATTGAATTTCAAGCGCAATAGAAAATGGTTTTTCAGTACGGTTACCAGTATTAAAACAGCAAAGAATCTGGGTTTGATTATTAAGAAATGCGTTGAATTGGAAAATAGAACCTTCTCGGATATCTCTAAAGAAATATTCCCAATCTCTTGTTACTGAAAGTAAGAAGGATTTAAAGTAAATATCCGTTTTGCATAAAAATATATGTCAATTAATATTGATATTGTATTGTTAGAGTGTCTTTGGGAATTTGCTGACGGTACCCTTCCCAATTAACACTATAGACTATCTTTGATTGCAGATTTTTTTCATCCACGTAAGAGAGTTCAAACCATGTTAACAAACATATATATAATACAAATACCAGTTAAATTTTGATGTGTCAGATGTGCACATTTCAGAAATTTATTCCTCCTCAGTGACACTAAGACCGAAAAGTTTGATACAAAAAAATATAAGCCAAACAGTTGAAAATAATGAATCTAAATTTTCAAATTTGTAAAAATCCAAATCCAGCTAAGGAATGCTGTGCATGAGGGAACAGTCCTTAGTTTTAAATTAATTTCAAATTTAAGAGGCCTGAAATTTTTGCTAAATGGTACATTTTCTGACAGCATAAAGTTATGGATACCCTTTGGGAGTTTTACTCAAACAAAAATACCTTTAAATTTCAAATCATAGCTAATTGATTATTGATTATAGTCACCCCGTTTTCAATTTTACGATGACGACTCTAAGGAATTAAAACACTCGAAACATTTGTAGCAACTCTGGTTTTGGAGACAGTTCTTTTCGGGCTAATTTGTCACCTGATTCAAACTTGTTTTTTACATTTTGTTTCAATAAGTACACTTACACAACTAAACTTTTGTATCACAATATATTTTTGTTTTAAAATAAATAAGAGAACTTTGCACCTTTGCTTTCTGATTTATTTGTGTATTGAAATGAATCAGAATTTTTACAGAACCTTGTCAAATCTGAAGAAAAGACTCTAGCTAAATCATTCAGCTACACACACATGCATATATCTAGATGACATTCTATTTTTAAATAATCCCAAATTGGAGAATATGTAAATGCCGTCTATCCAGGTGAGCTTGAAATAAAAGACACGGCGGATTCGCCAAGTTCTGCTTCATATTTGGACTTGTACCTCAATAACGACACCTAAGAAAAGTTACATCTGAAGCTATACAACAAACGTGATGACTTCGATTTTTCTATTGTTAACTCTCTGTTTCTTTTCAGTTATATCCCTGCTTCTCCTACGTATGATGTATCTGTTTCACAGTTACTAAATTATGGAAGAGATTGTTGCCACAAGGACTGTTATCTTAGTGTTTTATTATAGTCCGCTTTGATAATCCTCTCAACCCATCCAGTAACAATTCTATCGTTAAAAATCTTAGTCTTGATGAAACAAGTTAGACCTACAAATTAAGTGATAATTCCAAAACAGAAAAGTTAGTATTTGCGAGATTAAATTAGATACACTGATGAGTGTCACTGATGAGGAATGAATTTCCGAAATGTGCACATCTGGCACATCAAAATTCAACTGGTATTTGTGTTTTATATTTACTACTCCTGAGCGGGTGCCGCTGCTGGTGGAGTAAAACTCCCTGAGAGTATCCATAACTCAGTAGGCAGTACTTTGTGCTGTCAGAAAATGTACCATTTAACCAAATTTTCAGCTGCCTTAAATTGTAAAATTTGTTTAAAACTAAGGTTTGTTCCCTCATGCAAATCATTCCTTAGCTGGATTTGGATTAATATAATTTTGGAACTTTAGATTCATTAATTTCCAACTGTTTGGCTTATGTTTTTTATCTATCAAACTTTTTGGTTTTAGTGTCACTGATGAGGAATGAATTTCCGAAATGTGCACATCTGGCACATCAAAATTCAACTGGTATTTGTGTTATATATATACAATAGTAGAAGTTCTATCAGTTTAAAAACGATTTTCATTATAACATGTATTCAAACGTGTCGAAGACCATCCGGTTTGCCACACAAGATGCGCGTTTTTAATTATTAATTTCAGTGCTTAACATCTTTTAAATTGGTTCATTTCTGTCGAATGCTAGTTTATCAAGCTTCCCACACCCATTAGTAATATTTCATGTCAATGAATTATGTTTACAAACTGTTTTTAAGTGAAGGTCGATTTTATTATGTATCGATTACGCTGAATTTTAAAAATACTATTCCGAAAAAAAAGTTTCAAAAGAGCCATTGAAAATCCAATATATGTAATTTAAGTTCCACAGGTATCCTTTTGGAATGGAATATTACCCTTTTGTGACTTTACGGTAATTATTATGTTTCTTGGAGTGTTTTCTTCATATAGTATGCAGTTTTATCATTGCAAAATACAGGCAACCTAAGCCAACAGAATGAACCTGTGTTCATCATCATCATCATCATCATCATCATCATTCTTATTATCATACTTCAATTGTTTTAAAATATATCGATTACATATACATTCCAATTTTGTTGGTTTACATTTTAACAAATAAAGACTTATTAGGGAAACAGTGTTAAAATTTTAAAATCTTCTTTCTGAATGTACATGTGTATTAGAATAATGTTGAAATTGATATAACAATCATTTTGATAAATGGTTCAAAGTCATAGGTCCAAAGGTCAAGGTTATAATTCCATAAGCAGTCTGAATTTTTTAATTATTTCAAAAACTATTAACTTTTGGTATAGGCATGCATAATAATATTTCAGATATTGATATGACATCATTTTGATAGATCAATCAAGGTCATAGGTTTAAAGGTCAAGGTCTTAGCTGCATAAGAAGACTGAAATCGTTTATTGTCTTTTAAACTGTTAACAATTTGCAAAGGCATATATATTAGAATATTAAAGGTATTGATATATTGATCATTGGTATATAGTTTCAGGCCATATGTTAAAAGGTCAAGGTCATAGTTGCATAAGAAGACTTGATTGCAAATTATCTCGAAAACTATAAACTTTTGGCCTAGGCATGTATATCAAAATATTGTAGGTATTGAATTTGGTATTGATATGACTAACATTTTGAGATATGGTTGAAGGTCATAGATCTCAATGCTCAAGGACATAGCTACATAAGTAAACAGAAATGCTTGATGATTTGAAAATTATTTACAACATGCATATTAGGTTCTTATAAATGGACTGTGGCTAGATATTTCTGATTAGGTATTGTGGCACTTTCAAACTTGAAAAAACTTGGAAAGTTTCTGTTATTAATATATATTGTCTATTGCAAACAATTTTGGATATATCCTAAGGCGACCGATAAGGGCCATGGGCCTCTTGTTTACTTTGTAACGACTTGATTGTAGTTTACTAACATTGTAACACAAACATACCAGTCCTTGTCCAAATAACAATTCCAAAAACAAACTAAAAACTTTGAAAGCTGGCAAATTGAGTGTACACCTGAACTTCCATTCCATTGAGGAAGTGAGGCCGGGTGCTCCGGAAGGGTAAGCACCTCCTGTCTAGCTAGCTTCACCATCTCGTGCAAGTCAACATTGAAAATGAAAGGAACAAGGAACCGTTGTAAGTCAAATATATCTAGTATTAGTTTGGATACAGTGACTATATACTTATCAACAATATTGTGATGACGGCCATAAAACTTTTTAAGAGCCTTGATTATCATAGGCTTGCAATATTCTTGCGTCAACAATTTAATTGTAAGCAGTTTGCTTCGTTGTAAAAAGTCCCCATAATGGGTAAAAGCTCTTCCATAACGTATTAACTGTGAAAATAATACACCATACGATGGAGAAGCAGGGATATTACTGCAAAAAAAAGGAAAGTTGACAATAAAGTAATTTAAGTCATCATGTTTGTCGTACAGCTTCAGATGTAATCTTTCATGGGTGTCATAATTGAGGTTTAAGTCCGAAAAAGAAGCACAACATGGAGAATCTGTCGTGTCTTTTATTTCAAGCTCACTTAGATAGATGGAATTGACATATACTCTAATTTTTAGATAATTTATAGATAGGACGGCATCGATATATCTGTATGTTTAGTTTAATGATTTAGCGACAGTCTTATCTCCAGATTTGACAAGGTCCTGTTGAATTCTGATGCGTATGAATAAAGAAAGAATCGGTAAGTAAAGGTCCACAGTTTGTGCTCATTTGTTTACCGATTGTTTGTTGAAAAAGTATATTGCCAAACAGAATAGATATTTTGTCTATCAAAAAATCTAACAATTTGTTGATGGTAACTTCAGTATATTTTTCTTTGCTGTCTGTATGGTGTTTTACAAAATAACCAGAATCCCTGTTGAGCACTAAATATATTTATCTTGGCTTACTATGTTTGTAAACAAAATGACAAGTGAATGATTTCTTAGCATAAAAAACTATAATACATGTATAAAATACGAAATTTTACTCAGTTTTCAACTAAGTTGGATCATCATAATTGTTGTAATATAATCAGAAATCGTGAATAATACTATGATAACAACAATATTTTCTCGATATATGTGTGTTATTTAAGCAGTAATTAAAATCAGTTATTTGCCTCGAATTTGTATGAAGAGATAAAAATCCAAGTAGTTTCATTTTGAACTAAAAGTTTGCTTTGGCTTTATCTGTTATAAAAACCCCCAGGAAAAGCTAAATTAATTTTACCATTTATTGAAAAAAAAAGATTCTAAGAATATTTTTATCAATATAAATCCTTGTTATTGCGTTCCGAGCCCCTTTTTTCTTTAGTCGCTAATGAATAAAAATGCTATGAGCTTAAGGCAATTCGAAAATATGTTAATTGTCAGCTTAAAGCATGCTCGAAAGTCTAACACGTAAGAAAACAATGGCATCGAAAGAAAGAAAACGCGATCGTTCGATAAGGATATTGCTGAATTGCATCAATCATAAATAAGTAGATTTATTTATAATAATTATTATTTATTAGTTACAACAATGCTATTCATTCCTTAATGCAGGAATAAAAGATTTTATTTATAAAACGTGTGTGTTTATATACAGTATTGATGCTTTTCGTTGTTGCTGTGTTTGTTGGAGTCTCGATAAAGAATTATGTGATTAATGTTCTAAACTAAGATTAATGATTAATGTGATTAATTACGTGATTAATGTTCTAAACTAAGATTTTTGGTAGATCAAACTAGCAGTAATAATTTTGAACACTGACTAAAAACCCTTTAAAAGTTATATGTACTGATGCTCTTAGTAGTAATTATCATTTCCACCACAAACGCAAACATTCTTTAAATTAAACAAACACTAAAATTTAAATACCCTCAATATTTATGCACGCATATAAAGGATTTTAATTTATGATAAAAGACAATACAACAATAACAATGAATAAATAAATAAATAAATAAATAAAAATAAAAATAAATAAAAAATCCGTAATTATTCTGTCCATTTTACTCTCAAACGTTACATTTGTATTCTAATTACTGCTGCTCTCGTGCGATGAAAAAAAGAAAATATTTTTACAATTGAATTTATCAGTATTGAAACGGCAATATTAAAAGAAGTGGACAAAGATGGCAATTACTTATTGCTTTTTAAAAGGTTATTTAATGGTATATTTATACTAAGTTCAAAATTTAGAATGCAATGATTACTGTTACAAACATGAATTTAATAAAAGTGAGATAACTGAAACTTAGTATAAATAAATTCTATTTTCCTACTGACACTTTATGTGACAAAGAATCACATAGCATAATGATTAATTTGAAATGAAATTTTCTTGAACAAAAATATTTATTTTTCTATTTTGGAATATTTTAAAAATATAGGAATATGGATAAAAATGTATGAGCACATCAAATGTAGCTTACACAAAATAAAATCAATCAAACAAATTTGGCTTTATTATTTTGTCACATAAAAACGTTCGGTCCATTTTGTTTATTTTTACTGGATGTACGTAAAGTTTCCTTTCAGCTAAATATTTCATGTAAGAACCTCTATTTTCAAAAGGTATATAAGTACCGTTAAACAATTCAATATTTTCCCTTTTTTCTATACCTCCTAAAACTGTCGGTATGGCAATTTCTAGGAATAAACGATTGCGAGTAAACACATCCATGTACGAAATGAAATCTGTTTTATATTTTGAAGGCAAATAAAATATATCAGCATATCCAAAGTAAAAACCATTTGATTTTCCAGTACTGTAGGTAAGGGTATTTTTGAATCGGTTATAAGCGCTGATGTTGGTTTGACGCAATTCTCTTAAACCACTCTGATAAGCTTTAAGTCCAACCTCTGTTTCCCACCAGACCCAATTTACCTCCTGATCCTCTGTTACGTTACGAAAATTGTGAGTAATAATTTTATCAAACGTGTGTCGAAATAACTCTTTAGTATACAGGAGAACATCGTCCATGATAAAAAAGTATCCATTTACATTATAGTTCATTTGAAGTGCCTGCATGACACATCGTTGTGCAAAATATCCTGTATTAGTTTCAATTTCAATAAATGTAACGGGTTCTATTAAATCCATTGTCATAGTTTCAAATAAAGTTTTATTGATGCCACAGTATACAATATTGGGAAAATAAACTCTATAAAGAGCTTCTAAACTTTTTATGTTTTCATATAATGGGTTATTAAACAACACAATAAGTAAGTGATTATACTTCTTGGCTTTCTGTAGAACCAATAATTCTTTCTGCGTGAAGTCGAAATGTGGACAAAGATGTAATATTCTGTCTATAGGTTTTTGTGGGATATAAGTCTTTAAATGAGATCTCAATATCAGTTTTGGAGACTGTTCGTTTGGGATGAATATGATATTTGTTGTTGTTGCGTTTTCTGCTTGTCCTGGTATCTGCATAATTTTGGCTTTCTCTTTATTATTGTTTGAATGTATTCGTTTTGGTTCGTTGTAGTTTATTGATTTTAAATCATCTATCCACAAACGAATTAATTCTCCATCCTTAGGTTTGTAGTACTGATTTTCAATCATTTTCAAAGTTAAATCCGAAACACATTCAAAGAAAGATAACTTTGATTCACATGTCCACTTTCTCAGGAAATCTAAGAGATTTTCCGTTTGATAATTCAAATCTTTCTCGTCAATGTAGTCATCGAGGTATGAATGGGGGTTTCGTTTAGAATAAGCATTAGGAGGATAAAATGAAATTGTTTCTCCTATTTCCCATAGAAGTCTTTGGCACCAGTAAGCTCTCCAAATATCACATACACGGAATTTTGTTGTACTTGGAATGAATAAACCCCAAAAGGCATCATATAAGTGTAAAGTGTTTTGTGTATTGAACGGTGAATATACATTTCTATTAACAAAAATTGGAGGATTACTCGAACTAAATGTCACATTTAAAGGAACTTTGGTAATTTTTCTGGTTAGTCTGAAAACGGCATCAACATCAGGATTGCCATTTACAAGGCCTTGTTGAACTAATGGTGTCTTCCATTTTCCTAGCTTATAGGAGTTTGTAAAATCTTCTCCTATTTGACTTAAAGGATATCCACGTGGCCACATACTCGATTGCCCAAAATATCGATATGGATTAAATGTGTTTCCTTCTGTGAACATTAAACCAGTAGTTTGTCTACTGTACGTAAATTGACTTAAATTGTCAAGAGGTTTGTTATCATCATCCGTTTCGTATATCACTTTCGCACCATTTGCAATGGCGTACAGATATCCTAAGTTTTTTCTAGCGTAACTGTTTAATGGTAAGGCGGATGTTATCTTGAATCCAATTTCATTTTGTTGCGTTACACCAAGGAAGTCGCAATTTTCTAAACTGTAAATAAAGCATTCTTCTTTTAAAAAAAAATCTGTTTAAAAAAGTTAAATATCAAAAACTGAATTTATGAAAGTCGACAATGAAGATAATCAAATTTCGAAGGAATTCAAAATTGGTAAATAAACTAAAACTTAAGTTTCTTTCTTAAAAGAAGTTATTTGTACATATTTTTCAAGGATATTAATTTTTGCTATCAAAAGTCAATTTTCACAATAATATTCAAACAAGTAATTACTCAGTGTATCATCTAAAAGACTCGGCATCAACAACTCTCCATACTTACACTGGATGCGTTTCTATATTTCTTTGACAATAGAGACTGTTTATAGCCTTCCATTTAATATGTGTTTTCTCATTTCAACAATTCTCTAAACACTTGATTCGTCAGTGTTTTGTTTTTTACTTACAACCAATTTGTTTCTGTATTTACTCAAATATCACAACTGTTTATCACCTTACATCCAACTAGTGTTTTGTCTCACTGCACAACTCTTGATTCTAACGTAAAATACGTATGTGACATTGACTATGAACTCTCCACACTAACATCCAGTGGTGTCTATATAAATTTGACTACAACCAATAAGCATGTTAATAAAATGTCTCATTTTTTGTTTTGTTTTTTTTTTATCACCGACTGCAAAAGCTTAAAATACATAAGCAAGATGGTGTTTGATGATAAAGTGTATTAATCACTTAATTAATTATGTTGATGACATCTGTTCTTTCTAAGTATTTTTACTTGAAAATTATTATTATTTTTATGTTATGATGATACAGAAGCAGTATTCTAACTATACAAACAGCTTTTGAATTAAGTAATTGGCGATAATGGCCAAAATAAATAAATAAATAAATAAATAGATAGATAAGTTTTTAATTTTATGTATATTTTTATTTACATTTTTAATTTTAATTGGATGCTAATTAATCAAATAGAAATTACAAGAAATATTATTATCAAAATTTTCATTAGTCAACCGCTCTCACTTGGAACCGAACCCTTGTCCCTCGAGTTAGGAGTCTTACCATGTAGCTATGAAAGAGATGACAATGATGTTGATAATTATAAAATAATACCCTAACAATATGCAAATGAGATCACGTGACTGAAAGAAAACAAGTGGGACGTTTTTCATTTATTGTAAAAAAAAATGTTCTTTTATTTCTTTTGAAATACCTCTTAAAACAAAAGAATCAAATTGATTTTTAGTTATTTATTTTTATAAAAAATTCATATATAATTTGCCCCAGTCATCATTTTTATCTATATATATAGAATTTTAATTGTATTTGATAAATTATGTGTTGAAAGGAATGCATTCCAAAATTTACCTGCAATATACTATTATATCTTACATAATCAGCAAGATGGTGTTTGATGATCAAGTGTATTACAATCACTAAATTAATTATGTTGATGACATCTGTTCTTTCTAAGTCCTTTTACTTGAAAATTATTATTATTAATATGTAATGATTAGAAATGTAATTGATACAGAAGAAGCAGTTTGCTAAATAAACAAACAGCTTTTCAATTAAATAATTGGCTATGATGTCCAAAATAAATAAATAAATAACATAACATATAGATAGATAGATAGACAGATATAAAGATAGATAGATAGATAGATAGATAGATAGATAGATAGATAGATAGATAGATAGATAGATAAATAAATAAATAAATAAATAAATAAACAAACAAATATGGCCTTTACGAGAAAAAATTAACAGTAGATATTTTTCTGGAATTTGCAGTACACATAATATACTAAGGTACTCGTATTATTGAGAATTGTCTGGTGTGTGTGTGTGTGTGTGTGTGTGTGTGTTGTATAGCCTATTTTTCACCGTCAAGTTGCGAATTAAATACAGAAAAGATAATGGTCAGAAATTTAATATATAGAAAGGGACAGATTTCTTTTAAATTCGTTTACAGTCAAGTCAAGAATTCAATGTACAAAAGAGAGAGAGAGAGAGAGAGAGAGAGAGAGAGAGAGAGAGAGAGAGAGAGAGAGAGAGAGAGAGAGAGAGAGAGAGGAAACATCGGGAAATGAAAACATTCAGGGAAAGAGAAATAGAGGAAAATCAGCAGAAACTTAATATTTTAAAGACAAAGCGAGGGGGTGTCAGCAGAAACTGAATAAGAGAGAGAGAGAGAGAGAGAGAGAGAGAGAGAGAGAGAGAGAGAGAGAGAGAGAGAGAGAGAGAGAGAGAGAGAGCTCAGTGCATTGAGACAGAGTTAATATGATTATGAATATTTAGAGAGAGAGAGAGAGAGAGAGAGAGAGAGAGAGAGAGAGAGAGTGAAGAGAGAGAAGGGTTATCACCATTATTCCACTGCACTCCATCCTGACTGCAGAAATTTACATCCAACTGAGATTAAATTTGTCAGTAAATGGTTATCTTCTGTGACTGGTTTCTTACTTCAATATGTTAACTTTGTAACTTGTTCATGTTTGAAAAGAATAACCTTAACCTTAACCCTTATATTCTAATTTTTTTATTTACTTTACCAACTCTTTTTCACTAGGAATTGAAATTATTCGAATTCCGATATCATCATTTGTCAGTTCCATATATGTCAATTTCATTGCGATTACTTTTATTTCTTTAGTTAATGTATGATTTAATATTTTAATATTAAAATTGTCTCTTAAATCCCTTCCGAAAAGACACTTTTTTTCCAACATCCAGAGTTCAGGGTTAGGTAATCATTTTAACATGTTATTTGACTTCATAGTGACCTCCTATTTAGAGAAGAAAAGCCGCGCATGAAATCACCTGCGATCTATAATCAAACAAGTACCACTGTGTTCAATTTACAAATACTGTAAATTACTTAATGTTTACTGCCGATCTGATTAAAACACGGGTTGTTTACCTGTACTGTGAAAACTGCACATTTGTTATCTAATTTTCAAGTTTTATTAGGAAACTACAAACGTAATGTAGAAATTAGAATTCAAACAGGCGTAATCTATATCTTCTATGTCGTATAAAATATAAAAATTTCAAAGTATACTGAAAACAAATCATACTGGTATAATTTTCCTCAACTGCATCACCCTCCATATTTTTACCAATTTTTTACAACAACAATCACTTTTACCTACTTAGGTTCAATTATTTTAACCCTTTTATCCCCAAATTTAACAACCCTTTAGGTACTTGGTGTCCGGTTTCCCGATAACAGCACACCTCAACACTTTTCTCTGATTCGTTGGACTTTTTTATCCCAAACTACAATACCATCTAAACTCTCTTCTAAATTCTAGCTTTTTGATATCCCTACCTACGACCTTTATTTTCATAATTACGACCAACTTAACGGTGTCTTTTATCTCCACTTCTGCATCCTCCAAATTAATGTCTAGTTTATCAATCCCGCCTGCAGCAATTCTAGATTCTAGATTCATTTTGTGGTGACTTTCTAAATCCGAACACAACCATTCTCCAAGCTTACGTTCAAATTCGTTTTTACCTTTGCATTTCTGATCAAACCACTCTCAACAACCATGTTCAATATCAATATTTCTCTCTAACCACAACTACAACCAAATTCAATTACTTGGAATTTTTGTAATACATACTACAACCATGCATTCTACATACTTACGTCCAATTATTTGGTGTTTTTGTATCTCCAACTACAACAACTCTCCATCCGGATATCTTCGATAAGTATTTGATATCATCTGTTGGAGGTGATTTTGTACCGACAACAATCCACCTATCTGACTTTTTTGTCGATTCTAAATTCAAAGTTCTGCAAAAAAAAAAGAGAACAGTTTTATTACCAAAAATACATGTATTTTCTAAAGATATATAGCAGGTTCCTTTTCATGTACTACTAAATCATTATCAGTAATTCTTACACAATTATTTTACAGTCGTCAAAGATGGCCTTCAGATTATTCAGAAAAATTCTGTTCTAAGTCTGGCATCATCCAATGTGGAATCTCAAAAAGTTTAAAAACCATTAGGCCATCTTGTTTCTAATACTCTATCTTCAGTAAAAAGTATAAAAACTTTTGCTTTTTCTATCCTTTACACAACTATCCCTAATTCTTAATTGAAAGAACGCCTAAAACAAATCATTCACTTTTCATTCTTTTACAAAAACGGGCAAACCAAGATATAAATGCCTAGTGCTTAACAGGGATTCTGGTTATTTTGTAAAACACCATACAAACTGCAAACAAAAATATACTGAAGGTACCAGCACCAAAATGTCAGAGTTTTTTATAGACAACATATTTGTTGTGTTTGGCAATAGTTTTCCAACGAACAATCGGTATAACAATGGGCAAAACTGTGCACCTTTGCTTGCTGATTTTTTTTATTCACATGAATCAGAAATTTTGCAGAACTATATCAAATCTGGAGAAAGACTGTCGCTTACTCATTCAACTACACATACAGATATAGATGACGTTCTGTCTATAAATAATACCCAATTTGGAGAATATGTGAATGCCATCTTTAAAAATTTAACTTTGTTTTTGGGAATGTGATTTGGACAAAGACTGCTATGATTGTGTTTTATTTGGTCAGGTAGATGCTTAGTTTTTTTTTAAGTAATTCGCATATGCATATCATTTCTGTATTAGCCGTGAATAACGTAGACAGTATAAAATAGGGAACGTGTCATTTTGGTCCCTTAATCATTTAACTACACATACAGATATATAGATGACGTTCTATCTCTAAATAATCCCAAATTGTGGGTATATGTTAATGTCATCTTTCCAAGTGAGCTTGAAATAAAAAACACGACGGATTCTCCATGTTTTGCTTTATATTTGGACTTATACCTCAATTACGACACCCACGAAAGGTTACATCTGAAGCTATACGACAAACGTGATGACTTCAATTTTTCTATTGTCAACTTCCCGTGTCTTTGCAGCAATATCTCTGCTTCTCCATCGCATGGTGTATATGTTTCACAGTTAATACGTTATGATAGAGCTTGTTCCCAATATGTGGATTTCTACGATTAAATTGTTGACGCAAGAATATTGCAAGGCCTAGGCTAATCAATCTCTTAAAAAGTTTTATGGCCGTCATCACAATTTTGTTGATAAGTATTTAGTCACTGTATCCAAACTTATACTGGATATATTTGACTTACCATAGTTCTTTGTTCCTTTCATTCTTAAAAATGACTAACACGTGACAGGTGTAGATAGACAGACAGGAGATATTTACCCCACCGGAGCACCGGCCTCACTTCCTTGATAACTAAATTTGCCAGCTTTCAAATATTTAACATTGTTTTGGGAAAAGTGAGCTCTACCACACC
This sequence comes from Tegillarca granosa, assembly GCA_029721355.1. Lineage (NCBI taxonomy): Eukaryota > Metazoa > Mollusca > Bivalvia > Arcoida > Arcidae > Tegillarca > Tegillarca granosa. The sequence continues at coordinate 537,163 of CM056598.1, read as the reverse complement.
CTATTAAATGTGAAACGAACTAAATAAAATAGCAAGCTGTATACAAATTCAAGGAACGGACATACTATCCATCAAAGAAAATATAAAGGAATATCTGAGCTTCACAGCACACCACTTAACACAGGCGGAGCTCGAGAGAGCCCATGTGTGCCTATTTAAATTGTAAAAAAACAACCACGTGCTATAACACTGACCAGAATGTTTGCATGTAATATAAACAATTGGTAAAACTAAGCATCTACCTGACCAAATAAAACACAAACATACCAGTCTTTGTCCAAATCACAATCCCAAAAACAAAGTTAAACCTTTAAAGCTTGCAGATTTAGTAATACACGTGAACTTCCACCAAGGAAGTGAGGCCGGGTGCTCCGGAAGGGTAAGCACCTCCTGTCTAGCGAGCTACACCCGTCACGTGCAAGTCAATTTTGAGAATGAAAGGAACAAGGAAGTATGGCAAGGCAAATATATCCAGTATAAGTTTGAATACGGTGACTACATACTTTTTAACAATATTGTGATGACGGCCATAAAATTTTTAAGGGCCAATAAAAAGAGCTGTGCAGACGAACGTGTTACAAAAATGAGACCAAAACCTTTATCATATATATTAAAGGGTACCTGTATCGATTTTCAGTTTTGACATATTTTATTTGTCGTACCTAAATATGGCTGTAGCGATAAAATTCAATTCTTAAATAAGGTAGAAATCGGTTATTTTCTAATACATCTCAAAAAATCCAAATCAAAAAGTCGATATCGAGGCTCCCGTGTTGTGACGTCATACCAGTAACATACCTCCACTGAATATTTTTTTCTTAATACTAGACTAAGTCTATGATTATTTTAATTTTTATTTAATGAAGTGGAATTAACATATGTTTGACATGTACTGATAATTAAGATTATTATTAATCCTTTTTGTTTATTAGACATATTCAGACCCACACCTGTAATTAACAGGATGTCACTTATAATTTGCGAAATTGATTTGCAGGTTGATAACGTCTTGTAATATACAATAATATATTTACCAGTTTATAGTTTTAGTAAAGTAAAATAATTTTATTTGGTAAACGTTATTTGTCATAAACAGTATAGAGATTTCACTTCGGAAAAAATGGATATTTCATTTTTAAATTTTAAAAAGTAAGAAAAAGAAATTTTTCCTTATTTTTTATGTCAATTATAATAATAATAAAATATAATTTTTATGCAAAATTGAAAATTCATAATTGACGACCTGAATAGTCTATTTAAATCATGTTAATTGATCTACTTACAACATTTGATTTTATTAGATTTTAGTTTTCCTTTATCCTTGAGCATACATTAAGCTGTGATATTCTTAAATTCTTTATTCTATATATACAAATTCATTATAATAATAATAAAAGTAATAATAATAATTATATTTTTATTATTATTATTATTATTATTATTATTCTTATTATTATTATTATTATCCCGTTTTCTTAAATGTTGTCTCATTCTAAAATCCGTGTCATTTCATTTTCAACAATTATAATATATTTGGCCGTAAAATAATTTGAGATGGAATATCTTTTTTGCTTTAATTAGCCATCCGCAGTTGAAAATAACTATGTTACAAACTTTAATTGTGTGAACAATTTCCAATTATCGAGGAAATGTAATGCAACCAGACTACTTCGAAGTTTCTACATCACGGTCATTTAATTTTAACTGTCAATAAACATTGTACAAAAGAGCATGAGCGACTGGATTTTTATTTATTGATTTTTAGCCGGTGCCACTGTCATCTGCTGATTTTGAATTTTTATTAAAATTATGCATTCAAAATTTTGAATTTTGAATGCATTATTCTAAAAGAAATTCAAAATCAGCAAATGACAGGACAGTAAGTTCCATAATATTCATCCGGTAGTCTGTCAAGTTCGACTTGATATTTAATTTATTTTAAAATGTCGACGATAAAATTAATTTTTCGTGTATTTGACAATTTAAAACTAATCGCGTATTTTTGGTCATAGCTATGCAACTTATCGTATTTTTTCGACTCTGTCCAGTCCGACTTCATAAAATAATTTTTTTTTTTTTAAAAAAAAAAAAGTCAGATATAATCAATTTTCATATTATTGAAAAGTAAACACGTGTCAAGTATTTTCAACAGCTATTCAACCAATTGCAGTCACAATTCTTGAGTAGGTCGAAACTTGACTAAATATGTTCATCAGATTCGTCTCTTTCTGGTTCGAATAAATAACGGTTATACTCTAAATTCATCACTTATAAGATTGTCTACTTCTTCCCCATATAATGACGAACTATTTGACATAAATAGGTACATGTCGTTTCTTTCTACTACATACGTCAATATATCATCATTGTCACTATAGATAAAACAAACATACCAGTCCTTGTCCATATCACAATCCCAAAAACAAAGTAAAAACTTTGCAAACTGGCAAAATAGGTGATACACGTGAACTTCCATCAAGGAAGTGAGGCCGGGTGCTCCGGGAGGGTAAGCACCTCCTGTTTAGCTAGCTACACCCGTCACGTGTAAGTCAATTTTGAGAATGAAAGGAACAAAGAACTATAGTAAGTCAAATATATCCAGTATAAGTTGGGATACAGTGACTACATACTTATCAACAATATTGTTATGACGGCCATAAAACTTTTTAAGGGCCCTGATTAGCCTAGGCTTGCAATATCCTTGTGTCAACAATTTAATTGTAAGTAATTTGCTTCGTTGCAGAAAGTTCCCATAATGGGAACAAGCTCTACCGTACCGTATTAACTGTGAAACATATACACCATACGCAGGAGAAGCAGGGATATTACTGCAAAGAAACGGAAAGTTGACAATAGAAAAATTGAAGTCATCACGTTTGTCGTATAGCTTCAGATGTAACCTTTCATGGGTGTCATAATTGAGGTATAAGTCCAAATATGAAGCAGAACATGGAGAATCCGTCGTGTCTTTTATTTCAAGCTCACTTGGATAGATGACATTCACATATTCTCCAAATTTGTGATTATTTAGAGAAAGAACGTCATCTATATATCTATATGTGTAGTTGAATGATTAGATACTATTTCTAATACTGCAATGACGTCACACGTTGATAACTCAAAAAGAAGCGTTTCACTTTTCGATAAAGAGAAAGTTATAAAATCTGGATTTCAAACCGCTATAACTTTTTTATTTTGTCACATATTTTGATTCGGTTTCAATATTGTTATATTTCAATAATATATAAAACAATTGTGATAAAAAAATTTGATTTCAGGTACCCTTCAAATTTGTGACTGGTGGTGACTTCAGATATCAAATACGTTGAAACAAACGTATCCGTTCGCACAATAAACTCGTGCGATTAGCTACGACAGAAAACCACATATGTGTGGTTTTGCGTATTTATCATATATTTTAAGGTTTGATGTGCGTGAAAAGAAAATCGAGTTAAAAAAGTGAGTGTTATGTCTTCATGATCCCAACAAACTATTAAAACTCACTTGCGACGCATCGACATCCCGAATTGGTCCTAACGTAACAGAGGACAGGACGGAAAAAACACTTTGTTTTTGTATCTTGTTGAAAAAAATAGAACAGAAAGAAGCTCTTAAAACTTTCTTCGGGGTAAAGAAATTTAAAATTTGTTTATGCCCGACCCCTCAGTTTCCTATCATTAATTATTTTTGATAATGTCCGACCCCTCAGTTACCTATCATTAATTATTTATGTTTATGTCCGACCCCTCAGTTACCTATCATTAATTATTTATGTTTATGCCCGAACCCTCAGTTACCTGTCATTAGTTATTCATGACCATGTTTGGAACAAAAATATTCTGTCACATAAGCAGCCCTATCGCAAAGACATAAAAACTCGTTCTCGTTGTTTTTTTTTTTTTTTTTTTTTTTTTTTTTATTTTTTTTTTTTTTTTTTTTTATTTTTTTTTTTTTTTTTTTTGCACCTGATTGAATGCAGATGTAAGTTACGTTCCATAAGGCTATACAAAAATAATGTAGCTAAACATTAAAGGCTATACATACTGAGTATAACGTCTTTTCGATTCCTTAATTGAGTGCGACCTTAGAATTTAAAGTTAACCGCCTGGCGAGATCGTAAAAGACTTGAATTTTCCACTTTACAATTTTGTTGAATCTGATTTGTTATCCCCAAAGTGTTGCCTATCAAGTGTATATTTTGTTGGTAATAGTTGTAACAGTTATTGTAAGAAAATGAAAGGATTTAATGGAACAACAAAAAGAGCCATCAAAAATTAAAGGAAAACGATAATTAACAAAAACTTATATGTGAAAAAAAATATTGTAATATTCTGTAACGGCAAATAACTCAAAAAACTTAAATGTCACCACTTTTTCCAAATAAACCCGTGTTTTGCCTTTATCTAACCCCATTATAAAGTTTTATGGCCGTCACAACAATATTGTTGATAAGTATGTAGTCACTGTATCCCAACTTATACTGGATATATTTGACTTACTATAGTTTTTTGTTCCTTTCATTCTCAAAATTGACTTGCACGTGACGGGTGTAGCTAGATAGACAGGAGGTGCTTACCCTTCCGGAGCACCCGGCCAGACTTCCCTGATGGAATTTCACGTGTATAACTAATTTTGCCAGTTTTCAAAGTTTTTTCTTTGTTTTTGGTATTGTGATTTCAACAAGGACTGGTATGTTTGTTTCATGACTAGTGACAACCGTTGTTCTTCTTTCTTTAATTATAAACGATTTTAGTCAATTTGAGTATTTTATAATAGTTGATTTGCTATCACTTTAAAAATTCCGTTTTTATCTTGATTGCAAATGTTGCAAAAATTGTAAAAAATCTTTAAACTTGAAATAAAGATATTCTTAAAGTCTTCCCTATTGAGAAGAATATTTCAGTAGGAAATGAAAGTTATTACCCGCATCATTTAAAAAGTTGAGATATTAGTTTAAGAGTACCGAGTGCCCTTAGGAGTTCAAGTTAGTAATTTTCTTAATCAGTCTCTTATTATGTAATGTTTTGATCCATGAGGTTATCTAGTTGTTATCAGAATTTTTTTTTCAGTTTTTTAAATTGTTTGTTTTAAATTTATTAATATGTGAACATTGCTAAAAAATCAAATCAAATCGAAAGATTAAAACAAATGAGATACTATTTTGATCGGATATTATTAATGCGGCAAAAAAGAAAAAGAAAAAAAACGGAAAAATGAGACAAGAGAGAGTTTGATTGGTGCGTGTATAGGTTTAAACACCAAAACGAGTAAAAAGTATCTCAATATGGCGTCAAGTTTTTCTTTTGACTATAAAAGCAGACATAAAGTTATTTTTAACTGGGAACCTACAACAGTGATGACGTAGTTAATACAATGTAGTTACTGGGTTAAATAATTCAAAACTTAGTACATTTTTGTCGTCTGCTTCTCTGTTTAAAAATAAAAACGCAAACAACAGATTTGGCCAAAAAGTGGAAGAAATGAGCAGCGATGTAACAGGAGTAAATGTATAATTGTACAGTAAGAAATCTTCGATAGGCGAGATAAGTTAGAAAAGAAAATAAGGGTCGGTCGCAATGGCAGACCAAAACTTGTCGAACCCTGGGACAAATGATGATCTGTTCCATAATATTTGGGAAGAAACTAGATACGTTCAGACATTATTTAATTCAATTCTGCGACGTATTACGCTGGTGATCAGACTGAAAGGACACCTTACAAAATACTAAGGTAAGTTTTATCTTTATTCTGGTTATAAGAAATGCGTTTCAGACTTTAGATTCGTGCTTTACTTTCGTTTTCAAAACTGACCTGACGTCGTATTGACAAAAACTTTTTGCACGTTAATGTAGTTAAATCTAGAGAAATATTAACAATATTGACAATACAATATTAATTATTCTTTAGCAAAATTAGAAAATTGGAACCATTTTAAACAAGATGCATGAAGATTTATATTCGTTTTAAACATAAGTAGATAAGTCATTGCCAGCATAGTCTTAAAAGTCACTGGTTACGTCACAAAGCTTTATTGCGCGATTTGGTGTTACAATCTTGAGAATTACTGGTTACGTTGCAAATTTCTTATGTTTGATTTGATGTTCATTACTAATGTTGTCGTTTATATTTTGTCGTATGATTAATTTGACCTATATTTAGCCATATGCTACAAATGTGAAAGAATTATTGACAATTTGGTCACTCTATCGGTCAGATTACTATCGTAACAGATGACCCGTCTGTCAGATTTTTAACACATGGAATATACATATCACTGACGCATACTTTTATTGCATATCAAGTGCACTTGAAGCTTTTTTAATTAAAACATTTTGTTTGTCGTGAATGCAAACAATAGAAACATAATCTAATGGTAAATTTTCAAGTTCAAAAATCGCAAAAGTCGTTTAACTATAAGCACGTACTTTCAGCTGAAAATCAAAGTATTGACAGTCGGGCTCTACGAATCTGCATAAATAAATAAATAAATAAATAGATAAATAAATAAATAAATAAATTGGCTGATTTTAACAGCGGTTTGAACATTCTATAGTTGCATACAGAGTTGTATGTAAAACAACTACTTACGATGTTTTCGAATCGCTAGATAAAAACTTTGTCCATTTCGGAATTGCAAAATGTTTAAAGTTAAAACTATCAGTTGGTTGAAAAGTATGTATGAAAACAAGATATCCACACAATGCAGCTAGGACAATAAACACAAGAATTTTTCTTCGCATTGTACTTATTAGAGCTAACTTATTTCATATTCTTTGAAAACTGGAAGTAATAACAAAAATAACGCTGGAAAGTTAGGATTATCACAGGGCTTTGTTGAACATGTAGCAATAAAGTTTTTCATGCACCAGTATTCCCGATTTGTCACACCGGTAAATTTTATGGATTTATTTTATCTACTTTTATTGATCTTATTATCAGTGTAACCGTTAACAGGTATCTAAATCAGACTGTTTTTGCACAAACAAAACCTTGAAATTTTATTTTTTTTTAATTGATAAAGAGAATATACGCTCTTACCTGATAGTAATCTAGACAAAAAAAAATGGAAACGTATTTTGTGTTATAACTCTTTAGCTCACCTGACCAGAAGTTTTTAAAAAGCCTAAACCGGTTTGAAAAGCTGGTTGATCTTGACGAATATCCAAGGTCTCGATAAACTTAAATCAGTAAAACCTTTAACATCTTGTTCTTAACAAAAATGTCTGGATTATGATTCTCTTGTCCTGAGTCAAAAGCCTGTGAGCATGATACTTCATATAAATAGTGTATCATCAAGGCATACGGCTCTACAAAAATTGCGAAGCTAGTTGATCTTGACAAGATAACAAAAACGTAAGAAGTAATAATCTTTATTTCATGAAAGGAACAGAAATTGAACTTAATATGTTAAATTTAGAGCGAAAATATTTTATTAAGTCTGTATATATATAATACAAATATCTGCTAAATATTGATGTGCACATTTTGGAAAATTATTCCCAATCAGTGACACTTGGGCCCGAAAAGTTTGATTGATAAAAAACATTAACCAAATAGTTGAAAAATTAAATCTAAAGTAAATCTGTAAAGCTAGTTAACCGTAACCCATATTCGATGGCATTATGAACTTTATTATTATGAAAATATCGTTTAAAGTCAGTGTTCATCTTTTTATAATTTGAATGACTCGGTAATTTCAAACTTACATCAGTATCAGGACACGAAAAACTAGCTAAGATAGTTGATCTTAAACGAAAATCAAATGATCAGAGCCTTAGATTTTAAAATCTATAACACAATTTGTCATAAAACGAAGGATCTTGAAACACATGAAACATAGAGGCATCAGGACATATTGTTTTATCACGTTTCGTGCATAAAACTTAGAATAATAAATAAGACATTTTTTTTGTAGTTAACCTTCGCCTACATTCATGGACTCAGTGACTTTTTGAAACAAAATATTTAAACCCTTCTTGTCATGAATCGAAAGTTCCTATTACTTTAATCTTCTTACTTAGCATCCGAGCATTATGTTTTTATTAGTGCTAGCTGACAATGATCCTCTTGAAGGCCATAGTAATCTAAAAATTAAAATCTTTGATTTTTAAAATCAGATAAACCTAGAGGCTTTTAACGTCATAAATATTATCATCACATGAAGGTCAACTAAAGCTTTTTACCTCAAAGCTAATTTATGGTAAAATAACGTTTAGTAGTAAAACTTATGAACATCTTGTTGTTTTTCATTCAAAGACCTTGATGTTCGATTTACAGCAGCAGTTCCTAATGGTCTAAAAGGTTTGCAAACGTAAACAAATTTTTCTACCTGCTTGACATTGACCTACGTTTTCAGGTCACATTGACATTTAAAAGTAAAACTTTGAACTACTTCCTATCATGAATCAAAGAGTGAAAAAGCTTTAAAAATTCATATATTATATTAAGACATGATGATTAACAACAATCTAAAAAAGCTCGATGAGCTCGAAATGTCATATGTAGCGTCGAAACAAACGATCTAACAAAATTGGAAACATTGACCTGACCTGACCTACTTTTTAGGTTTTGTCAACCCCTTTAGTATTTGAAACTCTAATTATCTTCTTGCCATTACAAATTGTCTTTATTTTGAAAACAATATTAGTCAATGTCAAATTGAAGGCCCATTATTTTTACAGAGGATTGAAAATTGGTCATTTGTAAGAGTGGTGTTAATTTGAAAGTGTTAGGTTTCTATATTTCAAAACGAATAAAATTTTCCACACGAATTTCTCCAATAATATTTTTAAATGCAATTATAAATGACCTCTTATATCATGATAACTGATGATAAAGTTACAGTTATAAACTGTAAATAACCAATTCACGAAGATGTAAGTTGCTTTAATTTAGTTTTTAAAAAAGAGTACTGCTGTTCCAATCCAATCGCGTTGGTTTAAATGTTTCACTTGGACTGTATATCAACAGAGGAGGCAACAAAAGAAACCATTTGGGTCATTTTATTCTGATAAACTGATTCTTTAGTTTTTCAAGTTTTCAAATACATAAGAAAGAAAATTCTTGATCATGGAAATTATGTTTAATTTTAAGCCCATTCAATAGAACAATAAAAGAAATCACTGAAAACATGAATTAAACAATCAAAAACATTTTAGTCTAATAACGCCCAGACTGTTACTACATAACGGATGTTAAACATGATTTGAACTCAAAAAAAGTTAAACAAAATTTTTGGCATAAGAATGTACAAAAAAAAAAAAAAAACTAAATAAATAACAATAAAATAAGCAGTTGTAAGCAACTCAAATATTGCGACAAACATCGACTGCCAGTTTTAACTGAAAATTAATGCTTTATAAAAGTAACGGAAGTTTATGACATTACTGAATTTATATTGACATCATTGTCTAAATCGCAATAAAATAAAAATTAGTCAATACTGATTGTTGTTGGCTAAACTACCTATCACGCTTGTTAAAGCCTTAACGGTTGGAGACAACAGACATTTTATGAAATGACAAACCCAACTCAAGTTATCCGCGACAACAGGACATTTTTTTCAAAGTTTAATATAAGTATAATATATGAAGAATACATCTGTTACATTACTCATTTTCGATCTGAAATTGTAATACTTGTTATAGTATAATCTACCATGATTTATATAACACTTGTTAATGTTTGTGTTGCGATATCTGGTTTTCACCCTCCAAGCTTGGTCAAAAAAAGGAATTAGACTTACGCTATTTGAACTTCGAGGCAACCGGGATATCAAAATAAGACATACCACTTTATTTGTTCTGCATTAATAATGTTTTGTGCTTGTTAACTGTATCTATGAATGCGACACGCAAAATTCAGGCAATCTGATATTTTTCCTCTATTTATACAGAATACTGATGCATCAAAAAATTGTCTAAATATTACACACATATATATGTGACTAAAAATAAACAATTATAAATAACGGCTAAATTTTCATATTTCTGTAATTTAATGAAGTCATCAAGTGACATGTATTTTCCTTAATGGGACCTTTAAATTGATATTGACTGCTTATGTATTTAAAAGCATTTAATCTAATACTTCAAATAATACACTTGTAGTTTTAAATCAAATCGAATCGATAAAAAATTATTCAATTACCTTTAGTATTATTAATCTTTAAAAAAGATAAGACGGTTTTCAAAAGGAGAACCTTGTACTTTTTTCTAACATATTTTTCCTTAGGCAGCAGTATAGTAATAAACACGATAAGACAATTAGGCACTCAACCAACCTGGACTTATTCATTGATTGAATGGGGTTTTACATACAAATCATGAATATTTCACTTATATTGAGATACCACTAGCTATATGTGAAGCGGCAGAGAATTTTACCTTTGCAGTGACTCAGGGCAATGTGCAGCAGGGGTTCTTTAGTGTGCCACGACTGCCGTAGCATAAAGCATTGTTTTCTTTTAAAAGACCCTGCGACTTTCATTTCTAAATTTTAAGTGTTTGGCTAAGAAAAACAGTCGCTGTAGTTATTTTTACTCATTTCCAACACCTCGGTAGTGTATAGGTCATTTCCAAAACCTCGGTGGCCAAGTGGTCTATGGTTTTTGATTATAAACGCTTACAGTGCGTCTCAACACCAAAGTCTTCCATTCGAACTTGTTTATGTTAGTGCCAAAGCTTGGCATTTTTCTCCAGGCGCTTTGGTTTTCTTCACCATCCCAGAACCACATCAAATATAAGTTAAAGAATCTTGGCTTGGGAGCAAACAATATTACCCCCACACTTCTTGTATAGAACATCTTCAAGACCAGGTGGTCTAAAGCTCTGGCTCATAAATTACAGCAATGTGGTAAAGGGCTAGAACTTGGGCTGGATCATAGATAAGACTTTAAAATTTGAGAAACGGCTTTCTTGCCTGGTACTCATCTTTAAGGGGACAAAGCACAAAGTGTTAGGATACTCTGACTGGAAGTGCTATTCTGTCTAGGGCATACCGACTTGTTGAGATAGCACCTTAACAAAAAGTCGGCCTGGATGCTAGTAAAATCCAGACCAAAATACACACTGCACATCTCATTCATACATAAACTTGTTTTTATATTAATTCTAAGAAATCAATATCCTTGTTCTCAACATGAATAGCTAGAAAATTAAACTACCAACAACCATCATCACCTAAAACTTTTTTTTTTTTTGAGAGAGAGAGAGAGAGAGAGAGAGAGAGAGAGAGAGAGAGAGAGAGAGAGAGAGAGAGAGAGAGAGAGAGAGAGAGAGCATAGTGCTCGATTAAAAACGATACTATGGCTTCGCTTCCAATCCAGGTAATATCGTCTTAACTGATTTTATGGAAAAGTTTTTCAGTTTGCTTGCTAAAATTCCCTTGAAACTTACAAATACAATTACAAATACTAGTAAACAGTGTTCAAAGCTAAATTCTTGTTAGAGTTATTTGTTTTTCATTTACTTAATGAAGATACTTGAAATGACTGGAAGTCTAAAACAGTGGTTAAAAAGACAATTCACCTCCACCCTCCCCTAATACATACATGAAAACATCCCAACTTTAAATTTCTATCCGTCTCATATTACTTATAGTGAAAATCACTGAAGCAACTCAGAAACAATCCGGGGAGATGTAGAACGTGAGTGGATCAATTCTGTTTTTCGTGAGACCTTAAATAAGACACGTGAAAATGCTACTAAATAGGTATTCCCATTGCATTATTATTTTATAAATTGTTAAGTTTCACTTACATGTAAATATTCTGTTACATGTCATAAGAAGAAAGTACATTTATTTAATTTCATTGTACAATTACTTTATTGAAACAGGCATCAGTGGACAAGCTCTATATTTTCAAATAGTAGATTATAGATGCAATTTTGTCTTCCTCAAATGGAGATATTTTAGTGCTACGCTTACATTAGCGCAATGTCTATATCACAAAAGGCGCTATTTGCAGAATCCTGCTAAAATAAATACAGTAATAAATCTAAACATTCTGAAAAAGAACCATTACTAACACAAAGAAACAGTGTAAATAAAAATACTTTATTTCTATTTTTTTCAACTCATAAGCCCCTGTTTGAATTAAAAGAATATAGCACTGGAATGTTTAAGACAATCTTTTAATCTTTAAATTGAAGCAGGTTTCTGTAATGGTCAGATGGTCAAAACATTAAGACCCACTGATTCTATTCTTATTATTTTTCTTGATTTAAATTTGGTCTTTCAGAGGATTGGTTGCTTCACATAAGCTTTTTAAATGGGAAACAATGATGCAAAGAGATTTTCTATAGTTAATCATCAGCTGAATCACTCTTCCTTAGGTTAGTGCCTCAGTTTATTTTAGTTTTCTCTTTTCCTGGAAATAAAGCATATTAATTGTTTTTTATTTATAGTTTATTATTGTTGCAAGTAAATTATATATCAACAAAAGAAATATATCGAGAAGTATAATGTGTTGATAGACTAGTCTTGCACATTCTGTTTTGAAGAAGAGTTTCAAGATGAACTGGAATTGTTATTGTTGCAAGCATAATGACTAAAGTCTTTCAACGCCCCGAAATTTTGACGCCCCCTCGATTCCAGTTTGCACCATTGGTTGGTAAAAATGTGTAATGTCACATCAGCAATTTTTTATCTACATGTGAGTTTTATTATTTTCTATGGAATATTCTCTAGATATTTTGTGTTTGCATGAGAGTGAGTTTGTACTTTGGTCTGTATTGTACTATTTTGCATTTGCCTGACTTTTTGTTAGGGTGCTAGCTCACTGAGTCAGTATCCTTCAGACAAGCATATAATTCCCTGATAGCATTTTCTTCACTTAAGGTAAACAAGTCAATTACTCTGTCAAATGCCAAAATTTGGACATTGATATGGATTTTTAAGTTTCTTAACATCTCAAAATGATAAAGAGAAGATATTTTTAGAAAACCAGCATATTGCAACATTAAAAAAAAAAAAAGAAAAAAAAAAAAAAAAAGAAAGAAAGAAACTTGAATTTTTACAGGACAACGGTTATTTTCAATTTTGGCTGTTTAAATCCAATTTTCAAAATTTTCCATTTTTAAATCAAACATAGTATATGAATGTTTTATGAAAAAATTAACCTAGTGAAAGTTCTGAATGTACCTAAACCTAAAGAAATTTAAAATATGTAGGCCTCCGAAATAAAAAAATAATTGTACCCCCCACCCCCACCCCTTCCCCCACCCAATTCGCCGATGGCGTACTTATAGGTAGTTATCTCAAGTTTCTTTAAATTCTAGAACGATTGCTATTTAGCCGATTGTCTAAAGAGTCGATAATATCATACCGAATATCCTCACACCTCTTTCATTTTGTGCCTAGAATGGTAGTTTTCGGTACAAGGAAAAACGGAATCTACGTGCTTAGCCATTTCACCTTCTATCTTTGTAGTTTCTTTCAATTGTCGAAGAACCGCCAAAGACGTTACAGTTGTAATAATGTCAGAGACAAAAATCACAAAGTGATACAATCTTGAGCTTATGTAAATGATTGTCAGAAGTCAATAGATTTTTACGAAGCAATATTCCGCGAATGCCGGGAGCAGCATGACCCACTGTCAACGTCATCTGTATTTATGTTACTTGGGGAAAAAGTTCGGCTCCCCACGCCAGTATTTATTTATTTATTTATTTATTTATTTATTTATTTATTTATTTATTTATTTATTTGATAAGTACTGAGTGCTCACGTAAAGGTTATTCCGTAATCATGCAAATGTTATTTCGTGCTCAGGAAAAAGTAAAAGCTTTCAGTGCATCCGATAACGTTTACGTTTACGCTCGTGTCACTTTTATAACACCGTAGATACATATTAAAACAACAGGTAAAGTGGTTAATAATCAACAACTATTACTGTAAATAATGACTTAATCTGTCTGTAAAATGCATGTTTAACCAAATAAGTATACCTGAAATTTCTAATGTGTCTAAATACTCTCTAAACATTTATTTTCTATGAAAAAATATACTCGTTCTGCAACATTTGATTTTCCACCATCTGCCATCAACAAAACTCTCAGTATCAACCATATCTTTCAAGTCTCATTATACGGTTGAAAGTGGCTGCAGAAATCATCATACTAAATGTTTTTTTTCTTTTAAACGATATACGAGGGTTGTTCGATATGTAATATGTATTCTACGATATCAAAAAGCACTCCACTCAAATAGCAAGTAATAGTTATAGAAAATTACATTCCTTCAAATATTCTCCGCGATTTAAAGTAGGTAATTGTAGGCTGAATCAATTTCTGAAATACGTGACGTTATGCTGAGGCACTGACTGATGGCTGAGGACTTGTCGGGACTTCTCACGAAGTTAAGTTCAGAACTTTGTTTGAAATAGCGAAAAGTCACATGGGGCTAGATCTGTCAATATATGCAAGATGCATCTGGCAGAAATATTTCATAGTTTCAAAATGAAATGCACCCGCGAAAACGATGCTGACAGCTTTGGCAATATCACCAATCGTATATCTGGAATCCCTTTCAATTATTCTCCTGATTTTTGAGACATTTGCCTTAACTGTTACATTCACAAGTCGGCCAGAATTTTTGCATCTTTGACGGTATAAGTGCCATTCAGAAATTTCTTTCTCCACCTATGAACTGTAAGATACCTTATCAAACCAAAAACTTCACCTGATTCAGTACAAAATCTGTATCACAAAATGACCCGAGTTTTGTGCGATTTTTTAAGCTCTAATGTCTTTAATATTCTCAACCTGTTTCCAACATTTTTACAAAAGTGAAACGAAATAAGCCATCAGGTGTAACACAAAATAATATAAGACATTAGGTGTAACAAAATAACGATTTAAGCTATCAGGTGTAACAAAAAACGATATAAACCATTAGTTGTAATAAAAAAACGATATAAGCCATTAAGTGTAACATAAAACGATAACAGCCATCAGATGTAACACAAAAATGATATAAGCAATCAGGTGTAACACAAAAACAATATATGCCATCAGGTCGAAGAAAAACAATATAAGCCATCAGGTGTAACAAAAAATATAAGCCATTATTGTAAAGAAAACAATATTAGCCGTGAGGTGTAAAGAAAAACAATATAAGCCATCAGTGTAAGGAAAAACAATATAAGCCAACAGGTTAAACAAAAACAATATAAGCCGTCAGGTGTAACAAAAAATATAAGCCATTATTGTAAAGACAAACAATATAAGTCGTGAAGTGTAAAGAAAAACAATATAAGCCATCAGTGTAAGGAAAAACAATATAAGCCGTCAAGTGTAACGAAAAACCATATAAACCATCAGAGTAAAGAAAAACAATATAAGCCATCAGGTGTAACGAAAAACCATATAAGCCATCAGGGTAAAGAAAAACCATATAAGCCATCAGGTGTAACAAAAACAATATTAGCCGTCAGGTGTAACAAAAAAATATATGCCATCATTATAAAGAAACGTGGTATAAGCCGTGAGGTGTAACAAAAAACCATATAAGCCATCAGTGTAAAGAAAAACAATACACGCCGTCAGGTGTAAGAAAAAAAACGATATCAGCCATCTGGTGTAACAAAAAACAATATAAGCCACCAGTGTAAAAAAAAAACAATATAACCCGTCAGATGTAACAAAAAATATAAGCGATCAATGTAAAGAATATAAGAGGTCAGGTTTAAAGAAAAAACAATATAAGCTATAAGTGTAAGGAAAAACAATATAAGCTGTCAGGTGTAACAAAAATTATAGAAGCCATCAGTGTAACCAAAAAACAATATAAACAATGAGCTGAAACGAAAAACAATATAAGCCATACATGTCACGAACAAAAGCCATCAGTGTAACGAAAAATAATACTATAAACCGTGAAAATTAAGCGGCAGTTTTATTTTCGCGCAATTGGCAGAGGAAAACAAGTCGCTTCAAATTAACAACACTAACATGCAAATACTAATGGTCTCCCGAAATGGTCTTTGATGATATTTTTTAACTGTTTTCATTGTTGAATATAATACCTCTACCCGTCATATAATAATATTAATGTTCAAGATGAAATTTGTTTTTTAATCACATTTAATCAATGAGAAGTTATTTCGATCTACACATGCATAAAAATCAACAATAAGTTTTATCAATCAGTCCAAAGAGTCTATTTTCGTTTCAGCTGAAAGAGAAAGATATGCGCACACACATACCATTAAAATGGAATTAAATCCGTATTGAAAATTATTAAATATATAACACAAATACCTGTTAATTTTTTATGTGCCATATGTGCACATTTCGGAATATCATTCCTCATCAGTTACATTAGGCGCCGAAAAGTTTGAAATATAAAAAACATAAGCTAAACAATTCAAAATTAATTACTCATAATTTCGAAATTTATATGAATTCAAATCCAGCTAAGGAATGCTTTGCACGAAATAACAAACCTTTAATCCTAAAAATCAGTCAATCCAAAATAAAAAAAGTTTGAAAGCACTTAAAATAAAGAAACAACGGGGATTCCGGAGTTTTGCTCGGGACACCATATTTTTAAAAATATCTATACATGTGCAGAATGACAAAAAATAAAAATATTGATTAATTGCTGGGTGAGTAAAACTCCCCGAGGGTATCCATAACTCAGTAGGCAGTTTTTTGTGCTGTCAGAAAATGTAGCATTTAGCAAAATTTTCAGTAAGCATTCCTTAGCTTGATTTGGATTTAAATAATTTTGAAACCCTAGATTCATTATTTTCAACTGTTTGGTTTATGCTTTTATCTATCAAACTGATGAGGAATGAATTTCCGAATTGTGCACATCTGGCACATCAAAATTGAACTGGTATTTGTGTTACATATACATTATTTTCAACTGTTTGGCTTTTATTTTTGATGTATCAAACTTTTCGGTCTTTGTGTCACTGATGAGGAATGGATTTCCGAAATGTGCACATCTGGCACATCAAAATTTAACTGGTGTTTGTATATATATTTACTATATTAATACTGTTTACATGTTTTTACGTATGTTTATATTAAAGAGAAAAACCCAAAACTGAAAATTCATTGAAAGAAAGGATTGATCGAGGCCCGTAGAGGCCCGAAATCAATTCTTTCTTCCACAGAATAGGCAGTTTGAGGCTTTCCTCTGACTTAAAGGATCATTGTATTATTTGTGTTCTTTAAATACAGTTAGAATTTAAAAAATATTAGTAATATTTTACAGTGTAGATATTCTTATATAAATGTAAGTCCCTTTGTAAAAAGATAAAGTTTGTGCAGAATGAAAAAAACAAATGTTTGTGAAATTGTCGACGGTTTGTGCGAGATAACCTCTTGCTGATTCCAGAAAAACTCTCATTTGCAGTTATTTTACATTGAGTTTCTAAGTCCAAACTAAACTTTGTGTCGAATTTAGCGATGTTTACATGGAAATTGCGCATGTGGTCAATTTCGAATTAAAAATGGAATCACAAATTTCTTTGCTAATTATTGATTTTTATTTGAGAATTAAATGAGTCTCAACTTCTATGTTTATATATCTGTGCATTCTAGATATCCATTAATTAGTTAAAGTACAGATGCTTTAAATTATTGGACGCTTAAATGACGATTATACTATTTAATTTTCAAAAATGATGGCATGGCTAATATAAAGCGTTTAGAGTGTAAGCCGTCAGGTTAACGAAGAACAATAGAACAATATATGCAAATGGTGTAACGAAAAACCATGTAAGCCGTCAGGTGTAACGCAGAACCATATAAGCCATCAGTGTAAAAGAAACACAATAAAAGCCATCATGTGTAACGAAAAACAATATAAGCAATCAGAGTAACGAAAAACAATATAAGCCATCAGTGTAACGAAAAACAATATAAGCCATCAATATAATGAAACACAATAAAAGCCATCATGTGTAACGAAAAACAATATAAGCCATGAGTGTAACGAAAAGCAATATAAGCCATCAGTGTAACGAAAATCATATACTTTACTGTAACGAAAAATAAGATAAGCCGTCAGGCGTAACGAAAAATAATATAAGCAATCAGTGTCACGAAAAACCATTTATGCCATTAGTGTAACGAAAGTTAATATAAGCCGTCAGTTATAACAAAAAACCCATATATGCCATTACTGTAACAAAAAACAATAAAAGCCATTAGTGTAACGAAAAACAATATAAACCGTCAGGTGTAACAGAAACAATAAACCATCAGTTTAACGAAAAACCATATAAGCCATCAGTGTAACGAAAAACAAAAAAGCCACCAATAACAGAATCTCACTTTTTGTGTATGGAAGTTTACGTGTTTGAGTGAATTGGCCAATTATCAAAGTTTTAACCTTTATTTCTTATGGATTGTGATTTGGACATGGGCTGGTATGTTTATATATATATATAAATACCTATTCTCGTAAAGTAGAAAAACTCTCCGGATCTGACGTAAGTTCTGAATAAAATCTAAGTTTATTTAAATTTCTGAAGTACTGGCTTACATAATTAGAGCAATTTTGATTTTTAATATTACTATAGAACTTGCATAGGAATCGGTTCAATAATGTCTATTCTAACAGTGGCTGGGTCTCGTTTTAAAATACATTCCTCAGTTATTCGAAACCTAAAATGTTTTATGTCTGATCGGTTTTCTGTTGTAAAATTTATTTCATGCTGTACCGCATCAGTTCTACCTACTCTGATATCTTGCTTTTCTTCTGTGTAACGTAATATAAATGATATCAACTGATCACCAAATCCAATAGGTTTAGGCATTAAACTATACAATACAATTACACTATTTAAAACATTATATTAGATCTTAAGTACGTTCCTTATTTAACATTGCAGAATTAAATATCAAAAAAGTAACTATCACTTATTCCGCAATTAAGTATTTTACATTTCATATTACTAAATGATTATTAGCAAATTTTTCAGCCTTCGAGAAACATATGTTTTTTAACATTTGTATTCCGTACAATCAGGGAAAATGTTATTTATAGCATACTTTACTCTATATTTGTTAGAACGTTTGTCTTAGTTCTGCAAGGGATTCAGTTCTGTAAGTAAAAGGTTTGAATCCATTAACATCGCATAAAATTATTTATACTGCAAGCATAGGCTAATTAAGGCCCTTAGAAATCTGGAGAGAATACGGTCGCTAAATAATTCAACTTCACAACTAAATAGATTGTGTTTTAAAACTTTGAGAGCTGGCAAAATTTGTTATACAAATCTTCCATCAAGGGTGAGGCCGGGTGCTCCGGATGGGTAAGCACCTTCTGTCTAGCTAGCTACACCCGTCACGTGCAAATCAATTTTTAGAAGGAAAGGAACAATTAACTATGGAAGTAAAAAATATCAAGTATAAGTTTGGATACAGCGACTACAAACTTATCAACAATACTGTGATGGCGGCCATTAAACTTTTTAGAGCCTTGATTAGCCTAGGCTTGCAATCTTCGTTGTAGAAAGTCCCCATAGTGGAAACAAACTCTACCATAACGTATTAACTGTAAAACACCATACGCAAGAGAGGCAGGGATTTTACTTCAAAGAAACCGAAGTAATAGAAGAATTGAAGTCATTACATTTGCCGTTTAGCTTCAGATGTAACCTTTCGTGGGTGTTTTAATTGAGGTATAAGTCTAAATATGAAGC